>JAYESA010000009.1:98181693-98781693 GCA_036927795.1 Iris macrosiphon
GGAGCAAGTGGCATCTTGGCCCTTGGGTTAGAAAAAGTCCCAAGTATATGAAGTGTCTCACACATACAACAGAGATTTAGTAGCAGCAGCAGCAGCAGCTAAAACATTAAAAGTTCAAGAAATAACCTATCCAAATAGTGAGCATACATGAAAATGGGAAAGCTACAAGATGAATGAGTGACTTATTTCGAAGGAAAGGATAATATATATGGAAGACAACACGGACAGAAAATGATCTCAAAATAGTTTGGACTTTATGGTAGACCAAAATAACACTGGTGACCAGAGAGCACAGATAACATATTAGTTAGAGCAGTAAATTGACCCATAAAGAAAGAGAACGATTCAAACGGATGATCCAAAAAGTATCAAAAGGGCTTTTGTTGTTGTGATTTGTATTGGAGAAATAGGAGTCGAGCCTATCTGAAATTTTTTTTAAAAAAAAAAAAACAAAAATAAGACTTCAGTAAAAGCTAATCTAATTCGTCCACAAACTAGGGTGGTCATACTTTTGTTATGGACAAAGAAAAATTGTCCACACCAAATCCGGACTTACAGATAGACCTCCAATCTCATCATGGATGTCCCAACTTTTACATGTTGACCCAGCGGCCTCTCTCTAAAAGGCCGCATAGGCGTCTGGTGTCAACCCAATGTTTGCCTCGGCACCTGTTTAGTCCCCTCCAACGTTCGACTATGCACATTTTGGGATTTTATGATTTTTTTTTTTGGAAATTTTCAATAGGTTTTTGTTTAACTGCCTAAAAATATGTGGGTGTCCGTCTGACTAGTACATAGCGCTTTTCACAATCTTGCTAGCAGCACTATGCCGACATAATCGGATAATCAATTCACCACTTCAATAAGTGTGTTAGCACATTCTGGATATGACGGAAGAAGTCAAGATACAAGCCTAGAAGAAATAGACCGAGTAATAATACCCTTATTCCCAATTACATGTCCATTGTTCTCTTCACGTCATTGAATCACCGAATAATGATTTGAAAGTATCAAGCACACTAAAACTTGCTTCTGGAACAGACAGAACCACTGATACAAAGGAGAACAAAACATAAGGTTGTGAACCTTTAATTCCAGTAGAAACAGGAGAACAAAACAGAAGCGTCTCCGACTGATTCGCAGAACCTGGAATGAGCTAATGCACTCTTAATTTTAAAATAGATATTGAGTTGCTATTTATGTCCATTTCGATATTTAATCCAAACGCACTCTTAATTTTTTATACTGCTTATTGCAAAAAAAAAGTATTTAAAATTAGCTGTTGAACTTGCTAATACTATTTCAAGTATATTACAGTCAACAATAGGAGAATCTATTTAATCAAGTAGTAGACAGTAGGAAGTAAAAGATATGATAGATGCCAATAAATAAACTTAAATCATCGTGTGTCTTTGAGTGATTTTATAAAACCAGAGAAATAAATAATAACAAAAACTCACCGAATAATATTTGAGTTTTTTGATGTGGGTGTCAAAGAAGAAACTGTTGAAACGAGAGTGGGAGTGGTAATGACACAAATTAGCAACTAGCAAAATCTTCCTACCCCTTTGAAAAAGGTATCCCATTTCAGATTCGCACAGAGGAAGGGGGATTTTGGTTGTGGTGGTGGTGGCGGCAGCGGCTGATGAAGGGTTTTTGTGTGTTTGTGAGTTTGTTTTATAATCAGCTGCTTCAATGTGAGACCAAGATGAACGGTCCGTGATGGTTGCATTCTCGGACCTATAGGTACAAATAGACTCCTTCGGATTAAGGTTTTGTATTACTAAAAATTTATTTTTTATGGAAAAGGAATTCAACATTTTTTTACTCATTAGATTGATAATAATAAAAAGAATTTTTAATTTATTAAGTTTTTCATAAATACTCTTTCATGTTTTTATTATCTAAATTTATATGTTTGGGATAGAAGTTGAAATTTTAAAATTAAAGTGAGAGTGTTATTGTCCAAATAAAATATTCAAACAACATTTCTAGGAAAGCAAAATTATTTCCAATAGAGGCCTTGGGAATTACTGTCACTACCCCATTTCCAGAGTCGGATATTTTTTTTTTAATTTGGTTAATTGTGTATTGTTTATAATTAATTTTATTTATATTTAATTGATGGTTGTATTATTTTTTTTATTGATTGTTTTAGTGTTTTGGCTAGCCTGGACCCCATGTCAGACCCTAGTGGACCCATGTCTGACCCAACCAACACCCTAGCAGCCCCCCCCCTCTTCTTCATCACTTCTTCACTTCTTCTTCTCCATTCTCCACTCTTCCTTCTTCTTTCCTTCTTCAACTTCAAGTAAGTTCCCCATTTCTTCTCTTTCTTCTTCTATTCTTCATGGATGTGAACCCTAACCCTACACTCTTCCCTAACCTAGGTGGGTAGAGCTTAGATTTGGTGTTGGAGCTTGGATTGGAAGCTTGGAAGCTTGGTGTGGTGGATTTGGAGCTTTTTGGAGACTTTGGCTTGGGATTCCAACTCCCAAAAGGTAAATCCTGATTTTTCCCCTTGTAGTTACTCTTATATAGTGTAATTAGTGGTTTAGAACCTTCCTAGACCCTAAGGCTACCCGTGGGAGGAAGTTGGAACAAGTTTGGTTGTGTTTGGAGACTTTGACATTAGGTTTTGTGTCAATTTAGGGTAAAATCCGATATTGGCCCAATTTTGGGTGATGTCCTAGGTTAGACGGACCTAGGTAGACGTGCTCGGTTGTCTTGAGGGTTAGTACGTGTCTCCGTTCGGACACGTGAAGTCGTGTCGCGGAGAAATGGACGTTTCGGGCGTTTTCGGGGTTTTCGTCGTCGTCGGGTCTATGTGCGTGCGCATTTTTGCCAAGGACCTAGAATCGACGAGTTAGCATTTTTTCTAGGATCTAGACATCGTTTAAAATCCGTGGGTAAAATTTGGGCCGATTCCGAGTAGGTTTGGTGTGCGTTTCAGGAGGTTTTGCGAACCGCACACCGCGTGTTCGTCGAAATGACCGAACGGCCATTTTGACTTGGTTTCTTAGTTTCGGGCTTGTGCGTGCGTTGGGTTAGTTTCGGGGAGTGTGTGCTAGAGTTCTCGGGTTATATTTTATATATTTATAGTTATTTATAGGTGTAGGGGTCGTTGGGCGTGCGTTGGAGGTGTGTTGTGTTGTGTGTTGTGCGTGTTGTGTTTATATAGGTATATATAGGTATATATATGTATATATATATATATGTGTGTGTGTGTGTTTCTATATATATATATATATATATATTTGTGTGTGTATATATATATGTTTATGTGTGTGTAGTTGTGTGTGTGTTAGTGTGTGTGAGAGTGTGTGTGTGTGAGGGTGTGTGAGAGTGAGTGTGTGTTTGTGAGCGTGTGCGTATTTGTGAGCGTGTGTGTGAGTGTGTGGTTATATATATATATATATAAATATATATATATAAATATATATATATATATATATATATATATATGTTGGTGTATATATATATATGTGTGTGTGTGCGTGCTTGTGTGTGTGTGGTCGTGTGTGCAGCGTGCAGCGAGGGGGGAGCCGCTGCAGCGGAGCGCAGCGCAGCGTGCAGCGAGAGGCAGCAGCAGCAGCTGCAGCAGCAGATATTGCAGCAGCAGTAGGGCGTGGCGTTTGCGCGCCGCGTGGCGAGGCACTAGCAGCTAGTAGTGAGAGGTAAGATATATATGTATATATATATCTAGATAGATAAATAGATAGATAAATATCTAGATAGATAGATAAATAGATATCTAGATAGATAGATATCTAAATAGATAGATAGATAGATAGATAGATAGATAGATAGATAGGTAGATGGATAGATAGATAGATAGATAGATAGATAGATAGATTGATTGATAGGTATATATATCTCTATATGTATAGGTATATATACATATAGCTAGATATATGTTATAGCTAGATATATATATGTATAGGTATAAGGTAAGGTATATGGGTATGTGTGTTTGTGGTTATATAGATATATATGCATATAGATATGTAGGTATGCACATATGTGTTAGATATATATTCTAGCCTAGATTATTAACTAGGTATATATCTATATTCATAAATAGTTAGCTAGAGGGGTAGTTAGTGAGGTATTGGAGGACATCTCAATACCTTGAGATATCAAGGTATCTCAATACCTTGAGATATCCAAGGTATTGAGTTTCGAGCGAGGTTTTTGAGCAATTGCCTAGGAATAAGTTTAGAGTTGTTTTTATATGTATATGTGTATATATTTACGCGTGCTAGCATATGTTTTAGCGGGTATAGGCGGGGTGCGTAGCCTAGGTCGAGGTATCGGATACCGAGGGTATCCCGGTATCTCAAGGAGGCGAGTTTGAGGGTTTATTAGCTTAATGACCTAGTTTTGGCCTAGAATTTTAGGGGCACCCTAGTTTGACCTAGAGTTGACCGTAGTTGACTCGGTTGACCGCCAAAGTCAACTTTTGACCTAGATTTGACCTAGGGTTGACTTTTTGACCAAGAGTTGACTTTTTGATCCAGATTTTACCGGTTTGACCCGTTTGACCTAGAACGACCCTAGAAGCCTAATTTTAGTTATTTTATATCTGTTTAACTCATTAGAAAACTGTTTAACCTTATTTTTCGCAATAGGTCCTTGCGACACCAGCTCGAATCGCTAGTTACTCAAGACGTCAGGCGAGTACATTCTCTGATAGTTTTCATTATCTGATGATTATTATGATTTAGCTTCTAGTATAGTATCATCTGATTTTCTGGCACGACACGGACTGGTATTTCTGGATTCATTTACTTGCGACACGTATATTTCATGTTTCTGGCCTCTATTCTGGAATCACCTACTGGCATCACCTACAGGCATCACTACAGGCATCACTCATGTTTCTGGCTGGACTCATACTTGATTTACGTGTCGAGTCTTGGATTCACTTGTACTAGTCGGGACGAGAAAATACTCGAGTAGACATGTAAACATTCTCAACTGGAATCACCCCCTCTGGTCTAATCTGGAATGATAGCAGCCGCGCACCCAGTGCGCGGTGAGCCGTACTTACCCCCTAGCCATTTACATGTCGAAACAGGTATTTCAAAGACACGATTCATTCTTTATAGTCTGGACTCTCTTGCATTTCTTGCTGGTCTCACTTATAGTTTCTGGACTTGACTCATTACATGTATTCATGCTGGACTCACTACACGTTCTTGTGCACATACTTACTCTTAGTTTAGATTTCTGGTATCTTGCAGTCATTACTATCTTGCTTCTGATATTCATGCATCTTTACCTTTATGCACCAGTGATATGTATATTTCCTTGTTCATACTTTATTTCCTTCACCTTGCTACTTGCTACAACTGTTTTATAGTTTTTATCATTTAACTGGAACTACTGTTAGAGGTGTACTTGCTCCAGTCCTGACTGGACATATTTTTTCAGAGTATCCGGAGGATTGGTGTCCGACATTTTATGGACCTCAGCCTGTCGATGGTGCAGACAGGGACCCTCTAGTTTAGGAGGGATTTCCGGGTTGGTAGCCGGAATCACTAAGACCTTGTTATTGTTTTTATTAGCTTTTGGTGCCGGATTTGTCTCCGGTTTTGGATTGAGACCTTGTATTGTATATGATTTTTGATATTGTTGTATTATTATTATTATTGATGTTGTGGTGTTTTAGCAGCAGTTGTTTAGACTTTGTAGCTGTTAGTCTTCTGTGTTATCTTATCGTGCTTAGATTCGTGATCGAGTACTTGTGATTATCATTATGATATTGCTCCTCCGTTTAGAGTTGAGATCTTGACAGGTTTATATATTGATTGCGTGAGATTGTTAGCTAGATAGTTGACCTAGACAGCGTTCTACCGCCGATGCTGCGGCGTAGGCTGGACGTACCCACGACTCATGCCCAATTTTCCGGGTGCGGGTCGTGACAATTACTTTCCCACAAACAATCCTACACATATGAAACAAATGTAAGAAATCAAAAACACATTTTCAAGCCTCAAAAACTTGAACCAAATGCCACCTTAGGCCCCATAAAAGAGGAATTGTTTGTCCATTGGTTCCAGAAAAACTCGACAAAAAATGTGGCTTGAACCCCACAACAAAATGTATCATTCGTGAGTTAGCACACTACTTTAAAAAAAATAAAAAAAATTTGAGTTGTACTCCAGTTTTTCTACAACATTTCAATGTGCACCACATCGACACATCCCCGCCGCACGTCCCCTCCACGTCGTGCGTCCCCATGCTCCCTCCCTGCCGCACGCCCCCGCCGGCGACTGCTGCTACGCGCCCCCCTCCGGCTATCGGACACCGAAGAAAGAGGGGGGAGGAGAGATAAGGGGAGTAAGAGTATTTTGGTCATAAATTTTAGTTAATCGTTAGTCATTGACGATTTCCGCCAAAAGTAGAAGTGTAATGCATTATGGTAATTCGGTGTATTGCACATTGAATTGTGATAAAAAAAAGTTTGGTGCAACTCAAAAATATATACAATATATGTTGTTTATGTAAGTGGTGAATAAATTTATTATTTTATTATACAACCGTACTATTTGGCACACGCGTGTGCACAACATGGTGAACGTGTGCGATGGAGGAGGACGAAATAGTAAGGGGGAGGGTGGAGCAGTAGTGGAGAGAGAGGGAGGCTTCGACCGAGACGGCAGCAGCACAGGAGGGGAGAGCACAGGAGGGAGGAGGAAGGCGATGGCGGAGCAGGAGGAGGGAGCAGTGGCTCTGCCCTCCTCAGTCGTGTGCATGCTATGTATTTTTGTTTGTTATATGTAAATAATGTTACAAGATTTACATATTCGTTGTTTGAAATGATATAAATGACATGTATAGTTGTAATTTATGTTGCGATGAATAAAAAGTTCATTGTTTGGGTGTGTTTTATGATATTGAAAGGAGACTAAATCTTTGAAAATGATGTAAATGGTGTTACAATGTTGTTGTAACACCAAGTGGGTACTTGTTAAATTTCCTTCCACAAACGTCTACTTAGTACAACATCAAACGACACTCAGTAGGGTACTTGTTAGCTTTGCTCCCACAAACGCAAGCACTTAGTAAACTCAAAGAAGAAAATATTCTGAATAAAAACAAAAAACAAGGATGTTAGGTGTGCACTAGACTATAGAGGTGAGCATTCGGTCGATTCGGTTCAAAGTCAAACCGATTTTGAGAAAATCGAATATAACCGAGTCTATTTCAAACCGACTGAACAGAACGGTATTAAATTTTGATTCGGTTCAGTTCGGTTCGATTATTTCAGTTGAATAGGATTTTTTTTATGGGTTGGACTTTTGTCTAAACTAACAAAAAAACAAGTACATTGAAAAATGTCTATGTTTGCTACTAATTTAGCAAACAAAAATCTAAAAACTCAAAATATGAAAATATATTATAGAAATGTTTCTGAATAATTAAGCTAAAATTTGAACTAGAAGAAATAAAAGAAAAAATTATCACATTTGAGAGTTTCGAAACCAAGCTACTATCTTCAAGTGGAAAATAAATTGAAGACAAAGTTGGGATGGATGAGAAAACAAATCATAAATTTATAAAACAGGAATAAGAGAGATCATAAAACAAGAAAACTTACAAAAAAATCATAGAGATTATTCAAATATCTATAATTCGATATTCGGTTTGGTTCGAAAATTCCAAAATTGAACTTTGAATCGAAAAAACAAGTTTTAACTAATACCCAAAATCGAATTATACTATAGAAAATTGAACTAAATCACTATTTCAGTTCAGTTCGGGTTGGTTTTCGGTTTAAAACTGACAAATGCTCACCCTTAATAGGCTGGGTTACGTGAAAATTGGCCAAAACTTGGATATGTCAAACCATAGATGAACCGAAATAGTGATTTTGTCTGAACCCATCCCCACCAACTAAATCACTATTTCGGTTCAGTTCAGGTTGGTTTTCGGTTTAAAACTGACAAATTCTCACCCTTAATAGGCTGGGTTACGAGAAAATTGGCCCCGATTTGGATCTGTCAAACCATAGATGAACCGGCCAAGGCTGGGTTAAACCTAACCCAAACCTAGTAGGAAGCGGGTGGGGATGGGTTCAGAAAAAAATCCAATCCTAGTTTTAGCTTTCAAAACTAGAGGCCTAACCCAAATTGGTTTTGAGCACGGTCAAATTGAGCTCGTTTAAACCAAGTTTTGGGTACTATGGATTGGATTCTAGCATGAAATCTACCAAGTTAATAGCCACATGATATGATTTGAGATTCGGGTTAGATTTTTGTCACACCCAAGTGCCAAAATACGGAGAATGAGAGTATATGACTCGGCCAGCTACACACTACGGTATATGTTAGTATTCCGTAATACGATTATTATTGTACCTAGACAATGTGGATATATATATTACAATACAAGTCTCATATTATCTCACAGAATATATTATGTTTTAATAACACAAGCAAGAAACAAAAATATAAAACATATAAGATAAAACAATATACCATCCTCGACGCTATATCAAAGTGGCCATGAAAGTAACTGCACAAAATAGAGTGTTGGTGCTCAAAAAATGACTAAGTTCTATTCCCATGATCTTCGAAGAACTCATGAGATATCGCCCAACATGTGGCATATGTTAGCCCAATGTTTAAGTTAATTTTTTGAATATGGCTAATCAATTAAGTTTAGCATTATGATTATCGTGCAATCACTATAGTAACTTCTACTTAAACTCATCATTGTCCAAATATGCATTAATGTTATAATATTTACTACTGTGTATATTGCTTTGTTCGTCTAACATATATTTACAGACAAGCAATAGGCAAGATCAGATATGGAAATATCTAGTGAAGAAAATATGATGAGCCAAAAATGACGTTATACCAGAAAAAAATTTGAACTGCCTACGACATTTTCGGAGCCTCGTGTCACAGCCCGTACCCAAAAATTGGGCATGAGTTATAACGACCCGCTCTGCATCAATACGGAGAGCCGATTCAAATCGCACAAGTACGACGAACTGACCTATTTTGCTCAGCGAGAAGACCCGTTCGGGGCAAAGGATTTTAGACTTGGCCCTTCAGGAGTTCAAACTTATACTTTAAAAGGCTCGCTCAGAGTATCGCTCGATCGAGGTGAATCATCGCTAAGGTGGGTGGCTACGATGAACTTATCTTTGCTTAGCATACACACTTAAAAATATGGTTGATACATGCTAGTCGCTAGACGAATCACCCCTTGCATGCTAATAAAGAATCCAACACACCTAGCTAAGGGAATAATCCCATATTATATCTCTTTGTATAGAACATGAAAGTAGATCGGTTGGACGAAATAGTATGCTCGCTTTACAGTTCTTATAACCTCACCCTTGTAGCGTTACTTTTATTCCTTATATGTTCCTTCGAGTATATTGCTTCATATGTCTTAAAATGCTCGTTACATAGATATTGTCTCGATATAGAAGAACAACACAAGATCATGGTTCACTTACCTGTAGAAAAAGGACGACTATCAAAATAGTCATTCCAAGCCAAATAATAAAAACATGGAAAATCTTCGGGACCGTTGGGTTGCCAAGGCAACTCCCAAAACTGGAGCTGCAATAAGTAGTAAAATATCAGCATAAATGGTGCATTGAATGGAACACACCAGATCATAAGATTTTTCTAAACGAGTATATGCATTCGCACCGTGTCAAGTAGTTATGTTCATTCAAGGCCTTAAAATGTTGCATATAATAAAAAGCTTGGTGTTGATCATCAATGGTCATGGACAACATGTGCACAGGCTTACGGTTTCTGCTGACGGTACATTGGTCGCACCGGGGCCGATCTGAACCGGTCAGGAATATTCAGATAGTCGTTTGCTTCGGACGGGAAGGCGTGTAGCGGGGCTCGCTACATGCGTTGAATCTCATTCCAGTGCCGAGAATATAACTTGTCCATGGCGGCTCATCAGGTCATAAGACCAATTATGTATCCTTAAATATATTGCATACGTAGCGGAAACCCGTGTATGGGCTCGTATGAACTTGTGGCAAGTAACAGATGTACGGCGTACTCTGCGTGCAAATCGTTAATTAAACCAAGTAATCTGAAGCTTTGAACACATTTGATTATTCTGAGTATAACATGTAAACCCCCTCGACTATTATTATAGGTAGACCGGTTGTCACGCCCCAGTCCCAAAATACCGTGGGACTAGACACGTGGCAATGGCCAGCAGCACACACCGATGGACAAGCCCAATTTAATGGACCCATCAGGGTGTACTTAAGCTGTAATACAACAATAAGGTCTAAATAATATGTCACAATCTAATCTCATCCACAGAAATGAAAACATCAATATCAGCAAAATGAAATATAATCATCATCAAGTCTCAATAAAGTAAATCAGGAAACAACCCGATAATAAGTCTGATACAATTTAAACGAGAAATAAAAGAGTCTAATAACAGCCAAGACTGAGTATAGAATAAGCAGATACTCAGGAGAAATCCTCGTCCTCGGGTTCTGGTACTGCTCCAAAGACTGCTCCTGTCCCGTACACCTCAGAGTAGATCTCCTCTGCTAAACCTGGAGACATAATCCGGATCCAGGTCCTCAGAGGACATAGCAAGGTACAAGAATAACTCAAGCCAAAATAAATACAGTGCAAGAATAAATGAATCAACAGGGTAAACTATATAACCAGCTAAGTGATATGCAATATGAGAGCATTAATCATACTCAGGCTAAGACTACTATAGGCTCTGTGTTGGGGAAACCTATAGCAGTATTCTCTCGAAGGGCCAGTAATGTGCCAAAGCTCTGTGTCAGAGTCTAAGGCACCTCCATTAATGTAATATATATATATATATATATATATATATATATATATATATATATATATATATATATATATATATAATCAGCCTTTTGTATGGTAAATCTCTCCCCACCCAATGTAATCACATGTCTCATGTTCACGATGTCTCATGTCCATGTCACGCAAGATCATATCTAATGCAGCAAGTCATAATGATACCTAAGCACATGCAATATCTATGTCACGAATCATGTAACCTATACATAATCACCATGAATATCTTAAAAAGATTCTGTCTTATGAATAGTATCAGGTGTCCTGTGGTATGACGTACTTGATAATGCAAGCACGAGAATGTGTAGGGTTTCGATATCCATCTCTAGGTGACGTTACACAACTCCGCGTACGGTGTTGACACTCGAATGTTATTCGGACGTTAAGTAATATCACACGGTTCTAGGTTGAATAGATATAACTCAAAAATAGATCAAGAGAATAATAAAAAACAATTTACTGCAAGTATGGCAAGGTACACTTGCTTGGGGTTTGGTATCCAATTGCTACTCCAGTATCTGCGGAATCTGCAGGTACTCCTCCGATTGCTGAAATGAATACTACCATCAGGTTTAGAAGATATCAAATAGCTAGAATTGCCTATCCATGAGTCCAATTTGGACACAGGGACAAAAGTGACAGTTTCTGGTCAAAGCGAGGTCCACATGTGGCCCGCTTCGCACAGAAAAATATGTCAGAGACAATATTCTCCAAATTCTTCAGACTTAGTGTCTACAAGTCCAGAACGATAATACAAACCCAACGGAATATCCAGAACTGGATTCCGATGAGCCGATCACAAAATTGCCCGTTAAGTAGAGCCGTGAGGCCCACGATACGGAATTTTGTCAACATTCTCAGAATCGAACCAAACTTGAGTCACAGGACCAGAAAAATGCTACGATTTCGATGGCATAAGTTTTGTTTTGAAACAACGAGCGTATATGAAGTTACAACGAGTTCCAGAATAGGACCGTTATGGGGTGTTGTCGACGGATACGCGTTGATTCCGGTGTGCACGCACATCCAAATTAACTTTCACGAAATCCCACACGTTCGTATTAACGGCGCACACATTTTGGTGAAGTCTGCACATGACCAAGTCATCCCGTTTAGCGGGGCTCACCCAGTTCCGAGAAATTTGGGTTTCTAAATAACCAATATTTTGGTCATTTTCACCCTCAAATTAAATACAAATTATAGCACAATAAATTAATCTAAAAACAGGGTTTAAAACTTGGTCCTATAGTCTAATTAATTGTTCAAGCCAATTTTGAAAACATTAAGCAGGTTGGTCGCAAAACTGTCGCGAACTGGGGAGTTCGGGACAAATTCTGAATTTTTCAGAATTTGGGGTTTATTTTCCTGATTTTGCGTCGCGGTTTGCGATCGCCACAGGACGCGATACCCCGGACTATTTGTACGGGTTTCGAGTGAGTCATGCAGTCTACATGTCACAGTAGACAGAACGAAATATGGATCTACGTATAGGAAGTTATGAGAGCGACAAGGCATGTACCTCACTGAGGTACACTGTTTCAGACAGGACGACGCGATGACGCACGATGGCGGGGCACGACTGTGCTCGGCGTGGCTGCAGCTTGGGTCGGCGGAGAAGGCAGCGGAGGCGTCGGCAGGGCTCGTCGGGGTCGGGTCGGTCGGCCTGCGGGGTGGCGCCGGAGGATGGCGGCGTCGTCGGGTCGCCGGAGGGGAGTAGTGGCGGTGGTGGATCGATGATGACAGTGGAGGCGGTAGGGGTTTTATAGGGGCGACGGCCGACGAGTAGGGGAGGTGGACGGTCGGGAGGGGGAGAGTTGCGGGGAGCGGGGGAGGCGTAACCGCCGCAGGGGCGGAGGCGGATCGACCGACGGCGGTCGCTGAACCGTCGGGGTGCGGTTACAGAATTTAGGATTACTGTATATGCGGGTTCGGGTCGGGTTCTGGATTCGGGTCCAGATCCGACCCGCTAAGATACGTGTCGGGTACGGGTCGAGTATGGATCCGACCAGTTAGGGTTGATCCGGTTTGGTTCAGGATGGGTCCGGTTTAGGGTTAAACCGTTTGGTTCAACCCGGTCCAGGTTGATTTATTTTGGTTTAAATAAAAACTTAGTTTTTAGGTCTTTAAAAATAGTTCTGATGTCCAATAAATTCCAGAAAAATTGCTGTAAGTCTATTATTTTATTTTACACCAAAAAATATTATTTTCATAATATTTTAATATTTAATAAAATCATTTAATACCAGAAAATATTGATTTAATTAGTTAAAAAATTCCAGAAAAATCCCAAAAATTTATTTTTAAATTCCTGAAAAATCTGGAGGTTTACAATCTACCCCCCTTAAGTGGATTGCGTCCTCGCAATCAAAGAAATAATCGGTCAGCAGAGATGACACGGTTTACAAAACAGGTTCGAAGCACGACACCATTAAAGAATCATAATCAAGGAGAATCAAAGGATGAGAGTTTAAGCAAAACACATAGGGAATGAATAAAAATTTTCCTTAAACAATGAAAATTAGGTAATTTAAGAGTGAAGGAAATCTGGTTAGAGAAAACTACAGCATTTAAAAAAACTACTAGGTTATCAATTATTAACAAGTTCAAAATACCAGGTTTAAGGCTAAGGTCACGAACTAACAGGCACGTGCTAAAGCAATGCATCTATGAATAACTTACGCGCATTTGCTACTCCACGGTCTGCGCGTTCTCTAAGGTCATAGCAAAAGCTTGTCCGCGTCCTTGTGGTGGTGCCCTCTGCTGTTGCTGAGCCTGCTGGAAGAGTGCTGCTCGAGGTGCCAAGGGTGGCCTCGGTTGATATCCTCCTGGTGCTGGTCTCCTTCTCTACGCTCAGGGCATTCCCTCACTGAATGCTGTCTGGATCCGCAAGCTAAACATAATCCGAATTTACGTCTACACTCCTTCTCAACATGTCCTAGATATTATGCAAAAACAGTGGTAAAATAGTAAAAAAATTTCAAAATAAATCAAACGCCTAGGTGATGCCTAGACGTCCTAGGTTGTAGGCGGACCCTTTCCACCACGCACCCGCCTACCGCCGTTTAGAACATTGGATGTGTTGTTTAATTAAAGCTTCCAAAATCTTGCATAAAGTGGAGACTCGTGGAACTGAATGCTTCTACTTCATTATCAGGAACATTAGATAAGCTTTCCTTTTAATTGAAATTTTCACTTGGTGATGTTTTTGAATAATCATGGAGTTCAAGTTTCAAGCTCAAATAATCCACAACTCTTTGAGGTTGAGAAGAATTCTTCTATCATGCTTGTTGGATTTGAACCGTGACAACCAGTCCGTGTACTGGTATTGAGTTGCTTGGTAAGGGAAACATGCACACTGTTTAACAAAAAGTCAAGTTAGAAGTTAACCCGCATAAACATGAAATATAAAGGTATTTTCTGTAACTACCTTTTATTTTAGTGTGGATCATATTATGTGAGTCTGTTATATTATTAAATCAGCTATGGTGCATGGATACAACACGACACGGCGATCGGGCATGACAAGCATTTTAGAGTGTCCTAGTGTATTTTGGAGTGCTGGAGTGTCCAATATGTGTTTGACATGACACGGTCCACAATTTTAGAGTTTCCGTACTTCCTAGTTTATCAGACACTGGCACTGAAACTAAAGTTGAAATCTTCTGGATCATGCTGCTTTTGCTATTTGATTGCAGAAATGTCCATCTGAACATGCCTCAGTCTACTTTGTTTTTGTCCCTCTAGAGATTCCTTAATTGTTATATTAAGCCACTACAAATATGTGACGAGCTTAAGGGACCTTTATAATATAATCAGTCTTGCTTTATAATGCACTCAACAGAGGTATTGTTACATATAGAATTGGCAATGATGGTGGGATATAATGCACTCAACAGATGTATTGTTCATGTAATCTGTATTTGTCTCTGTGCATTCCTTCTTGGGTGAATTTGTCATCAATTATCTCATGGAAATGGTGTTTTCATCATTCTCCTCATCCTTTAGTCATCCTAATTGTTTTCATCTTCATCCATAAATTTCCCATCAGTAATATCTGTTGCCGAATGCCAATCAAGTTGAGGAAGGTTCATAGAATAGTTGATCACATTTTTTGGGTTAACTGCATATAATCCCCTTAATATGATTGCAGATAATACCATCATTGTGCTTTTCAACAAACAAAAAATCTTGCACTTATATCAGACTGTTACTATGTCAGATGACCATTAAGTAGAAGGGAGAAATTGGCTTTATTCCTCCTTAGGAAACAGAGAGAGAAGAGGAAAGTTCAAAATTTGTTAGTACAAAGTAGTGATTTTGACGATATATTTACTGGCCACTATTCCCGTCCACACACACGTGCACACACGCACGCGCGCGCACACACACAACCCCAACCCCAACCCCTCACGGGAATAATTCAGGTACGATTTTTTCCACAAATACAATGATAGGTGATATCTACACGTAAGCCTGTAATGGAGGGGAGATATGAGCCATTGGCCCAAAAAATTCTAGCCAAATATGGAACTGTTATCAACCCCTTGTGAGTTGTTGCCAAACTGTAGATCTAGGTATATATGGAAAAGAGAGGGCCTTGCCATGAAACCTGGAAGCAAAAATGGTGATTAGGGGCCAGCCTTGTTGGTTGGTCGGTTCAAGTTCATGCATCATGAAGATCCGTGACAAACCCCTAGACTGCACAAGTATCTTGATGAAGAGTGGAGATGAAAAGATGTACCATAGTATTATGCTCATCTTGAAGGCATAAATAAGATTAAGAAATTATTTATCAAAGATTAACAAAAGCAACCTTAAGATTCTGGTCATCCTTCCAAAGTCAAGCCCATGCATGCAACGACCACGAAATTCCCTGGACTAGTTATCTAGATGAAGATGAAGATGAAAGAGGTGATATAGGAAATTATGTTCATCTTGGAGGTAAAGCAATATTATTTGGGGGCAAAGCTTATCAAAATTAAACCTCGACTTTTCCTTATTTCTTACATTTTAGTATGTACACATTAATGGCATGAAAATGTTCAGCTGCACCTGGTTATGAAATTATTAAGATACACTAATTTCAATTGCAGGAATACTGTTTATATTTAACTATTAGATTGGTTCTGTAGCACGGTCAAACATTTTTCAAATGACATCCCACAGTAAGGGCCATTGTTTGTTGAGTGTCATCTTCGAGAAATATGATGATTGTTGATATGGTATGTTGGGTGTCATATTTAAGTATAGTATAAGCACATGGGAATATCCTGAGAACATATTTGGGATGCCAGAATATGTCACAGGATATTCCATTATGAGATTATTGTCATAATGATTGAGATCATTATATTAATGACTGTATAATGCCAATGAGACAATCAATAAAATCATCAACTAATTTCAACATGGTATCAGAGCCAAGTTTCCACAAACCCTAGTCGTCACCAAGCTTCCACAAACCCACAGGAGGATTTCCTAGATCTCCTCCACCGAACTCTTCCACGCCCCCCCTTCTTCCCTTCTCCGCCCTTCGCAGGCCGCCCTTCGCTGTTGCTGCCCCGTCCCGCTACTGCTTCGGCTACTACTGCTGCTGCGGCTACTGCAACTGCTGCTGTTGCTGCGACGGCGGCTGTGACATGCGTGATGCCGCCTCCTCCGTACCAGCATGAGACAGCGCCTAATAGGGATGCCTAGATCTGAAAAAAGGGGGAACATGTTCGGATCTAGGAGCGGACGACGAGGACGAGCGTGAGTCGTGGAGCGGACGTGACATGATTGGATAGACGACGTATCGATGGAGACGATCATCAAGAAGCTAGATTCTGCAGAGGTGGCGACGTTGATGAAGTTGTTAACGATGTCGGCTGGTGAGAATACGACACGAACGTCGCCGGAGTTGAAGCTTTCCTCCATCGATCTGAAATTAGATGGACCAGCCACCTATCTGAGTTGGTCACGGCGGGTGAGAAGAACCCTCGCAGGAAAAAATATGGAGGGGTTCCTGACGGGCGAGACGACAGAGCCGGACGAGGGCTCGATAGGACGCGATAAGTGGAAGTCCACTCATATGGTGATCTACATCTGGCTTCTCAACTCCTTAGTCCAGTCTATTGCCGCCACAGTAGACGGTATTGAGATGGTGAAAGATGTGTGGAAGAAGTTGAGAAGGACCTATGATGGTGTGGGGAACAACTTACGGGTCTTCCAGATAAAGGGGGAGATTGATGACACCGTACAGGGAGAGAAGACGGTGCAGGAGTATGCCACGGAGTTGGAGCATCTGTGGTTGGATTATGATCACTCCTCAGATCGGGCGAGCTGCGGGGACCCTAAGTGTAAGGAGAGACAGGTGTGTCTGCAGGAGAGGACGATGAAGTTCCTCAAAGGGCTGACTGCAGCTTTCGCACAGAGGACGGCCCTACTTCTAGCCCAACCAAAGATCCCTAGCCTTGAGGAGGCTATCTCAGCCATGATCCAGGAGGAGACACGCATCAGGCTGCAAGCCGGGACAGGTGGTCCCCTCGAAGCAAAGTCAGCACTAGCGATCACCAGCTCAGGTAACACAGGATCTAAGGGAGAACCCTGGCAGCATAACCGGCAGTGCTACAACTGTGGGGAGATGGGTCATCATCGGTATGCTTGTACCAAACCACCTAGGGAGGGAGATTCAGGTGGTGGACGAGGACCGCTCGGCGGACGAGGATATAATGGAGGACGTGGTCGTGGTCGAGGGGGTAGACGAGGCGGCCGAGGAGGTTATCGGGCGAACCTCCTGATATCAGAAGGGAACGGAGAAGCTGATGGCACCTTTACTGTGGAGGACCAGGCACTGGGAGACATGAGGAGTAGAACCGAGGAGGCATCCACCTCATTCTTTGTTAGGGACAACACTGCCATGTATGCCCATCCATCAGAAGGTACTGACGAATCACTTGCCCTTGCGTCTATCTCTTTCCTTAAATCATCAGACTGGATTATCGACTCAGGAGCATCTCGGCATGTGACGGGGAATGCTAGTGAATTTTCTTCCTACACTCACCTAGCATCAGCAGACAACATTCAGACAACTGATGGTACTTTCCAGCCAGTGGTCGGTAAGGGTACTGTTAATTGTACAGGTTCAGTAAGATTATCCAATGTTTTACATGCTCCATCCTTTCCAGTCAGTCTCTTGTCCATTAGTTCTATAATCCTCCAACTTAAATGCATTGTTTCTTTTGATATTCCTAAGGTGACCTTCCAGGAGAAAGGGACATGACGAAGACTTGGGACTGGCACTTGGCATGAGGGACTGTGGTACCTAGATCGAGAAGGACTGGACTCAGCATTGGTATCTATGGAAGAGAAGACTGGCATGGAAGGACTACAGTAGAGAACTGAGGATACCTTGATACTCCATCATCGGAGGATGGGACATTCTTCCTTTGATACTCTAAGTAAGTTGTATCCAGAGATTTATGCAAAAACAAATAAAGAGAAATTAGTATGTGATGCGTGCGAGTTAGGAAAACTTACTAGGAGCTCATATGTTGGCACGGGTCATAGGAGCACTTTTGCTTTTGAGGTAGTACATTCTGATGTCTGGGGTCCATGTGCTACTAACACTATGAATGGTTATAAGTAATTTGTTTCTTTCATTGAGTGTGCCTCTCGTGTTACCTGGTTATATTTGATAAAAAATAAGAATGATGTACCTGCTTGTTTTCGGGATTTCCATAAGCATGTCCAGACTCAGTACAAAGCAGTTGTGAAGGTACTGAGGTCTGACAATGGAATGGAGTATACCAACAGGACGCTTGCAGAATACTTGTCAGCACAGGGAATACAGCATCAAACCACCTGTGCATACACACCAGCACAAAATAGAGTTGCAGAAAGGAAAAACAGACACCTTCTGGAGGTCGCAAGAAGTATGATGATCGATATGAATGTCCCACAGAGTCTGTGGGGGCATGCAGTGTTGACAACAGCTCAACTCATCAACAGGATGCCCTCGAAGGTCCTCAGATGGAAGTCCCCATGTGAGGTATTGCAAGGCAATAATAGTGGGATACTCCCACTAAAGGTATTTGGGTGTGTGTGTTTTGTGAAGGACAATAGGCCATCAGTTGGGAAACTTGACCCTAGAGTGGTCAAATGCATCTTCGTAGGCTACTCGGCGACCCAGAAGGGGTATGTGTGCTGGAGTCCAGTAGAGAAGAAGAAGTTTGTCTGTATGGATGTCCACTTTCGGGAGCATGAGCCATACTACCACCAGGATGAAACTTCACACAACACGCCTAATACTGCCAGTATTAGGCGAGAGGGGGAGATGGAGAACTTGGTGGTAACCGATTTAGAAGTTTGGCATGGAGACACGAAGAAGGGACAAGAAGGTGAAGGTGTTAGGCCTACGGCTCAGGGAGAGTTACTTACCTACAACAGGAGAGAGAAGCAAACTACAGGACCAGTACCGACAGTGCCAGTGCCAAGTCCCTTGCCTGCGTTCGTCCCAACTCCTGAGGCACCGACACCAACCCCCCTTCAGGTGATACCCCCTCCTTCACAAGATATCATTCCTCCTACTTCTACTCCTCCCACACCACTATCTGTACGGAGAACCACTCGCAGCAATGCAGAAAATCCTCCAAACAGATATGGTTGGGATATTGCTCAGTTTGTTTCTTATGACCATATCCCTTCTTCTCATGGAGCATTTATAGCATCTTTGGATAGTATTACTGTACCTAACAATTGGCAGGTTGCCAAGAACGATCCAAAGTGGAAAGCGGCAATGCACGAGGAGTTGGGAGCTCTGGAGAAGAACCACACTTGGGAGCTTGTGAGACTTCCAGCAGGGAAGAGAGCAGTTGGATACAAGTGGATCTTTACCGTAAAGCAGAACCCAGATGGACAGGTTGAGCACTACAAAGCTCGACTAGTAGCCAAAGGATACAGTCAGACGTACGTCATCGACTATGACGAGACCTTTGCACCAGTTGCAAAAATGAGCACGGTCAGGACTCTGATTTCTCTGGCAGCGAATGGTAGATGGAAGCTACACCAACTGGATGTGAAGAATGCGTTTCTTCACGGAGATCTAGTGGAGGAGGTGTACATGGAGATAACACCAGGATTTGGCACAAATCAGACAGTAGGCAAGGTCTGCAGGTTGAAGAAGTCCCTCTATGGACTGAAGCAGTCTCCTCGAGCGTGGTTTGACAGATTCAGAAGGGTGATGATAGGGATGGGATATCAGCAGATCAATGCTGATCATACCGTGTTCTTCCGTCGGAGTGGAGGCCACATCACCATGCTTGCGGTGTATGTGGACGATATGATTATCACAGGAGATGATGAGCAGGAGATCGCCCAACTCAAAGGAAAGCTTGGCAAGGAATTCGAGGTGAAGGATCTCGGCCTTCTTCGGTACTTCCTTGGGATTGAGATTGCTCGAGAAGCAGAGGGGATTGTTCTCTCTCAAAGGAAGTATGCACTGGACCTTCTCACAGAAACTGGGATGTTGGGGTGCAAACCTGCAGCGACACCAATAGATCATAGGTTCAAGATTGATGCTGAGGCTGGAGAACCAGTTGATCGGGACAGATACCAGAGACTGGTTGGCAAGTTGATCTATTTGAGCCACACACGTCCTGATATCTGCTTTGCAGTAAGTGTGGTGAGCTGCTACATGCATGACCCGCGGAAGGGTCATATGGATGCAGTGTACCAGATTCTGAGGTACTTGAAAGGTGCTCCCGGGAAGGGACTAATATTCAGGAAGAACAATCACGTGAGCATCAAGGGCTACTGTGATTCTGACTGGGCTAGTTGTGCTGATGACAGGAGGTCTACCTCGGGATATTGCATATTTGTAGGAGGTAACTTGGTCTCCTGGAGGAGTAATAAGCAGTCTGTGGTGGCCAGATCGACAGCTGAAGCAGAGTACAGAGATATGGCCTTGGGAGTTGCAAAGCTGCTATGGTTGAAGAATATGCTGGTGGAGCTGAAGCTGGATCAAGGAGCCAAGATGAAGCTGTGGTGTGACAATCAGTCAGCTATTAGTATCGCCAACAATCCAGTACAGCATGACAGGACCAAACACATCGAGATTGATAGATTCTTCATCAAAGAGAAGTTGGATAGTGTATTACTGGAGCTTGGCCATGTTCCAACCAGGGATCAAGTAACAGATGGACTAACCAAGGGACTCGCCTCAGTGAGCATGATTAGAGGATGTGACAAGATGGGCTTAGTGAATATCTTTCACCCATCTTGAGGGGGAGTGTTGATATGGTATGTTGGGTGTCATATTTAAGTATAGTATAAGCACATGGGAATATCCTGAGGACATATTTGGGATGCCAGAATATGTCACAGGATATTCCATTATGAGATTATTGTCATAATGATTGAGATCATTGTATTAATGACTATAAGGATATATAATGCCAATGAGACAATCAATAAAATCATCAACTAATTTCAACAATGATCAATTCTGGCAATGAATTTTAGTGTGGAACATAATCTAGAGATGTTTAAAATTCTGCAAATATCGTATTTAGTAACCGAGTTTGGTGTTCATCTTCATCTTACTTCACAGAATAAGAGACATGAGAAATGATGAATTTCTATCAATTATTTGTAAAGGCAGGGAGTAATCCGAAGTAGCAACACTTGAGAATGAAGATAGATATATAATATCTTGACCCTTTTTTACTTGTACTAAAGAGAGTGTAAAATAATTTTTTCCACTATTGAGGTTTAGTTTTCTCCTACAGATATACAATGTTGTGCGGAAAGAAATCTGGTACCGGCCAGATATGTTCTTTTACCGGGATATGCTTTTTATGCTTGCTAGGAACAAGAAGGCAGAAGAAGCCAGGCAGGTATGGGCGGATCTCAGGAGTGAGGAAGTCCTATTTGATCAACATACTTATGGTGACATTGTTAGGGCCTTCACAGATGGTGGCTTGCTTGATCTGGCCATGGAGTTTTATGAAGAAATGAGGAGCTCCCCCGACCCTCCGTTGTCTCTGCCTTTCCGAGTTATGCTGAAAGGCCTCATTCCTTACCCAGAACTAAGGGAGAAGATGAAGGAGGACTTCTTGGAACTGTTCCCAAATATGATCATCGATGATCCTCCTGAAAACCTGTCCGATGATGAGCAGAGATAGTTGCTATCATATAAACCAGTCAATAGTATCAAACATAAGGGGAGCGCAGGTATGGAAGAACGCTCTACAGATCTGACGAAGGCACATACAAATTGATGCGTTGATGATGCGGAATTTTAAGTGACTGGAAAATCAAGTGTCCATTTAACTCAAAGTTGCCATGATTGGATTTTCCAAAAGGCGTCTGAAAAACTGAAACACAACATGAGTTGCAAAATTGGTTATGTTTTACTATTTACAATCCTCTCTTGTTATGAATGTTGTTTGTTTGTAAGCTGAGCCTACAAATGGAACTCTTTAAACTTCATTGGCCTGTTTAGTTGTCAAATTTGGTTTAAATGCAGCCATAAATTTATTCACATGTATAAATTATTAGCTGCTGGTCAGCTATAATGGTAGAGGCAGCAACAGTCAACCGGTCATGATTCTGATTTCTCTGTGGTTGAATTTAGACATGTAAGCAAATTTATTAGCTAACTATTGTGAAAATGAGGGCCAATTTGGTTTATGTTTGAAACATTTCTGAGAACCGTTTGTCGTTTCCTTTTGTAACTTGGCAAAAACTGCAAATGAAATATGTTTCCTTCCAACAATTTGCTGTTTGGGCCATACAAGGCACTGTTTGTTGTTACTGCAAATTAAATATGTTTCGTTTCAAAAGAAAAATGGAAAACAATGTGTATCTATCTATCTATCTATCTATCTATCTATCTATCTATCTATCTATCTATCTATTTTAGTATATAAGTCCTGTACTGGTGATCAGTTCAAACCTAACCTAACTAACCTACCTGGATTTGTCGAATAAAATTGGGACTGGACAAGATTTTACGATCCTTCTGACAAAGATGGGGGAGGGGAAATATCATTGTTACAGGCTATACGCAATTTAATTCCTACTTGAAAGAATATACCTGTCAATGCTGTCATGTTCTTGGTCGCTTGCAGCAACAATTGATACGCTGAAACTTAAAAAAAGATGGTTCACTAAATGGGCTGGCAACTATTGATGAACCGTAGCTGGGATATAGGGTTAGGGGTGCAACTCAGATGGGTTGGGTCGGGCTTGAGTTCAGTCCGAGCCTAACCCGATGAATCATAAGTCTAGTCCGAATCCAAGTCCAACCCGACCTCGGTTTCAACATATGAAGCCCAAGACCGAGTCCGAAGGAATAGAAAAAGAATCCAAGTTCCTCGGGTTGGATCTGGTTCATCGGGTTTATCGGGCTCTAATATGATATATGAAATAATTTTAAACAAATTTAATATTAAATACATAATCAAATAGCAATCAAGTCTCGATCGTTACAAAATACAAACTGAAATGTAATTAGGATAAGGAGTTGAAGAGTTTTGAGTATATAAATTTAGGGTTTGAACTTTTTATTTCAGAACTATGAAACAATGTATATATAAATTATATGTATGTCGGGTTCCGGATTCTTTGGGTAATCAGACATATGAATCCGAGTCCAACTCGATTTTTGATCGGGTTTAAATATTTTAATCCGAACCCAAATCTGAGTATCTTAAACCTTAACCCCACCTATTAACGGATTTATCCGATCGGACTCGGGTTTAGTCCGTCCGAGTTGAACCCCTATATAGGGTGTCTCACTTGGCATCTATCCAAAATTTCAAATGTTGACATGAGGACGCATCCACGTATGTATATCTTTGTAAATATACATATACTGAACATGAATATGTATATAGAGTTGAGTTTACGTTTGGGTAATTATGGAACAAATCCATATAAAAATGGGCACTTTCACGTATGTTTGCTATGATTAGTGCACAAAAACACGGATGTCACACTTTTTCAAAGACACGGTAGGACGTATGATTCGGAAACCATCCAAAACCTTGACATGATGACATGTCTATATATGTGAATCTTTGTAAAATATACATACACATAACATGAATATGTATTTAGGGTTGAGTTTGTGTTTGGATAGTAAAAAACTTTTAGGCTAAATTACAATTTGATACCCTCAACTATTCAAAATATTCAACTTGATATCCTTAAAAAAATAAAGACGAAATTATTCCTGTCTCTCTCAACCCCCCTCCCCCTCCGGCGGCTACCCTCACCCCGACCTCACCGGGCTGCTCTTCCCCCGCCCGCCCTCGGTTGTACCCTCCCCCCTCCCCTCTCTCTTCGCACGCTAGAGCTGCCGCCGTTGCTCCGCTACGCGCAGAGAGAGGAGGGTGTGCAGCCGGGGACGAAGTAGCCGCCAAGGGTGGGGGAGGGTGGAACAACCACGGGGGGTTGTGGGCGGCTGGGAGCGCGGGGTGGAGGGGGTGTCGGCGACGAAGGGGGTGGGCAGCTGGGGATGGGGTTAGGGAATGAGGGAAAATTTTGTCATTTTATTATTTTTAGGTATCAAGTTGAAAATATTAGTTGAGGGAGGGTATAAGTTACTTTACCTATCAAAGTTGAGGGTACACAGTTGAAAAAATTCGAATAGTTGAGGGTATCAAGTTGCAATTTAGCCAAACTTTTATTACTAATATGGGCACATATATTAAGATATATGGTATTTACACATTAGGGGTACAATTCACACCATCTTACAAATGTTTTATAATTTCTAGAAAACACCAAATGTTGGATACTGATGAACAACACAAATTTTAGTAAGGAGAACTGTCCTGCATATTTAT
This sequence comes from Iris macrosiphon, assembly GCA_036927795.1. Classification (NCBI taxonomy): domain Eukaryota; kingdom Viridiplantae; phylum Streptophyta; class Magnoliopsida; order Asparagales; family Iridaceae; genus Iris; species Iris macrosiphon. Next base: position 98,206,379 of record JAYESA010000009.1, read on the forward strand.
ATGGCATACCTTATTTCAAGCAACTGATTAATTTTCACCCCATCAAAATGATGTGGGTTATATGAAATCCATTTCTAAAAACTCACTCATGCTGTTGGATCGCCTACAACTCCTAACTGCAGAAAGTGAAACTTAAAAGAAGCGGTTTCTTTAAATGGTGTGTGGCAAGCTATCGTGCACAACATTATGCTATATTAATCATAGTTTGCAGTACCGGACCATACTGATTCGATACGGCCGATATCGATACGGTTTGACATGTCCTGATTCGATACATACCGCTATCGATACTGACCGATATCGACCGATAACAACGTTTGGGTCTCGTTTTCAGTTAATTCCGAAGAGAAAATTGAATGAAGAAGACCAATAAACAAGGGTGTAAAAACATATAAACGAAATTTTTTTATTTATCACAGATAAAAAATCAATCAATAAGAGTGGCTATTATTTCATTCAATTTGAAAACTATTAAGAAATAACACATAAAATACTTAAAATTATGTCTAAATGTATAAAATATTTTTTTCTAAATTTTTAATAATTTATTAACAATTATTTATTTTTGATAAAAAAATTGATAATCCGATCCGAAACTGTCGATACTGTCGATCCCTATACTCATAGATACCGATTCCGACACCGATATCGATACAACGAACCTTGATATTGGTCTACAACAGGCATAGGTGTCACACCATCATATGAATACTCGGTGTCTATCCAAAATCTTCACACAAGGAGACCTACATGTATTATATATATATATATATATATATATATATATATATATATATATATATATATATATTGAAGGAGCTTAACTAGTACAAAAATGGGCATGTATATTACAACATATATGAATTTGCAAATTAGGGACCAACGTTCATTATTTCAGATATCGGTCCAATATTGGTTTGGGGTTTGTCGTACTTAGATACTGGATACATGACGATATATCATATAAATTGAAAGATACCATACCATAGTGATATAAGATAATAATTTGCTTCATATAGAAATTTATGATAAGAATTAAAGCATAAATATAAAACTAACAAGTATCATTAAATATTAAACAACTTACAACTATTTTTAAACTAATAATTAGACCCAAAAAAAAAATTCCGTACAGTTCACCAAGAATGATAAATAAAAGCATATGAAAAAGGACTCTAAACTAAGCTAGTAAGATACTATTTAAAAAATACATAATTCATCATCTCCAAAGTTAATTTTATTGTATCCCGAATTAACTTCGATATATGAGCTTGATTGGGTCATAAATCTTAAAGTTGAACCTTTTCTTGAATTAAAACTAGGGGTGCAACTAGGACGGATTGGGTGGGGCTTGAGCTCAACCCGAACCTAACTCAATGAATCATAAGCCTAATCCGAGTCCAAGCCCAACCGGACCTCGGATTCAACGTATGAAGCCCAAGACCGAGCCCGAAGGAATAGAAAAAGAAGCCAAGTTCCTCGGGTTGGGCTCAAGTTGGGTCGGGTCCATCGGGTTTATCGGGCTCTAATATGATATATGAAATAATTCTAAACAAGATTAAAATTAAATGCATAATCAAATAGCAATCAAGTCTCGATCATTACAAAATACAAACTGAAGTGTGATTCAGGATAATGAGTTGAAGAGTTTGGGTATAGAAATTTAGGATTTAAACTTTTTATTTCAGAAATATGAAACAGTGTATATACAAAATATATGTATGTCGGGCTCTGAATTCTTTGGTAAGCCGATACATGAATCCGAGCCCAACTCGATTTTGATCGGGTTCAAATATTTTAATTCGAACCCGAGTATCTTTAACCCTAAGAAAACCTATTAACGGGTTTACCCGATCGAACTCGGATTTAGCCCGTCCGAGTTGCAGCCCTAATTGAGACATTTCTTCTTCTTTTTTTTTTTTACAAGAAAGCAAACTTGGGGAAGCAAAAAGTCCTTTCTTGTACAACAAAGTAAATTGCAAGGGAAAAAAAATATAAATCAAACTAAACAAAGAAATTACAGGTATGTCCAGACGGATATACAAGTATACCGGCAAATTTATACCAAATATCGGCCGATATTTCCGTGGACCAGTTATTTTGAATCGGATAGATATACCATATCGTTGCTTCATCAAGCAACGGTATATTGGATGGTTTATCGTGTCCATATTAGCCGATATCTTGAACCCAGATTTTAGCAAGGAAGAAGCGTCAGTCTTCTTCTTTTTATTTAACTTATGGTGGTCATTACCGGGTTTCTTTTTCTTTTTTCTCTTTATAATTAGGGAAAAAAAAAAACGGACACTCCGTAGTAAAAAAAAGGGTACATATGCTAAAAACATATATAGAATCTGCAAAGGTATGGAGAATTGCCCTGCTTCTAGTAAGTAGTGATTTTATGGCAATTCGAGTTTGCATCAACGGAAGTAAAAAAATGGTGAATTATATCATTGTTCTAGTCTGTACTGTAGGCAATTAGTTCATATTTGTAAAATGATATCAACCAAAAGCTCATATTTAAACATGTTTTGAACTTTTAACATGGATTATACTAATACAACTAACATCTCGGCTAATTGCTTCATAGAAGTTAAATTCATATTGGTCTAATAGAGGTTCAAGTATAATGTTGTTTTGTATTCTGAATTTCTTTTTTTTTCCCAATTTTTTGGTAGAGTTTGCCTTTGCATCGAGTCAAATTTGCATTTGTAAGCCAGTTTGTGTAGTTAAGCAAGTTAAGGATCGGTGTTTTATTTATTTTCTGATACATGTCTGATGTAGTCACATGCCACAGGGTGCAGGGAAGGGCAGTAACTGAGGGAAAGTTGTAGTCACATGCCAGTCACCTTCTTGTCCAAGTCAGCCAACTGTCACAACTGCCATAACTGCCACATCAAAAGGGAAACATCAGACTACTGTTATAAATAATAGGGAGAGAAGAAGATGATGTATGTAAGAAATGAATATTTAGCTTTTATTGTTTTCCTCTTCTTGAATTGTAACTGTTTCTTCTTCTTCTTCTTCTTCATTCAATAAACAGACTGTAGTTTCACCCATTTAATGGCTGGGACATTTAGGTCTCCTCCCATCCATGGTTCCATGGGAAAGAGACCTAACAATTTCCCCCATTTACGGTATGTAATGATATTACTGAACAGATGAGTTCCAATGTCTTTTAATGGCCTATGTATGGTGTTGTGTCCTTACGATGTCCTGTCCTTGCTACTGCAACAAAGCTTTATGACATGAGATCATGGCTACAAAAAGATTGATCCATTTTCTAAAATCTGAATTGGAGCCCTTTTTAAGTAAGGAGAATTGTCCTACATATTTACTTGTATGGAAGGCCTTTTACAGCTCTAACCTAATAAATTTCTATCTGATTTGATGGCAATTCTACTTGTTGTAAGAGAAGACACAAATGTAGCACCACTTGCATGTTGCCCTTTATGTATGAGGTTTTCATTTCAAATTTAGTATTAGGTCCATTTTCTTTAGATCGTTAGAAGATGTATTTTGCCATAGTACGTCCAAGGGCGGAACCACCTTACGGGTAGAGGTGGGCTCTAGCCCACCCAAAATTTTTCTTTTCTTTTCATATGAGTAAGTCTACACCTCAATCCACCCCAGTCCAACCTAGCCCACCTCAATTGGAATTTCTGGTTCCACCCTTGAGTACGTCATTGGATACATCATCATGATTACAATCCAAGCCCTTCCCAATTGAAATTGGGCCTGGACAAGGCTTTATGGGAAGATTGGCCAAAATTATAAAAGCGACTATCATCCTAATGTTTGATAGTCTTCATCAATGCAAAATTTTGTGGCTCAAGGAACTATGGGCTATAAGGACCTTGTCATAAACATGAACTTCCAGTTGAGGTGTAGTGAGAATGTGAGATCAACCATAGATGGCTGCAGTTTTAGCTGATATAATGGACATATGCACATTATGGGGGAAATTAAATCGTTCTTATAGCCTATAGGCTATTGCACTCGTATTTTGATAGACAATATCAACCAAAAGACCAAACCGACACATATTTTCACATGAACTATACTGATATATCTGACATCTTGCTAATTTTTTCCTAGAAGTTCCATTCTTATTTGGCTAATTGAGTTTCAAGTATACTGCTTCATTTTCTGCAGTTCCTTCTGCAAATTTTAGTAGAATTTGACTTTGCATCGATTCAAAATTTCATTGGAAGTCGTTTATGTAGTTGAGTTAACACTGTTTTAATTGTTTCCCCCTGTTTACAGTATGTAATGATAGCGCTGAAAGGATAATTGATGGGTGGTCCCTCTATAAGTGGAGAGAAGAGTGTTGGTGTTCCCAAGGTTCATTCACCTTGGAGAAAGACTTGCCTTTTGGAGTTTCCAAGGTAAGACTTGCCTTTTGGAGTTTCCAAGGTTAATGAACCTTGGATGAAACAATCTTGGAGGAGAAGCTTCTACCTCGCATGAGGCTATATAAGGAGGAGGTTTGGGAGATGATTGGGTGATCATTCCTTGTGCTCTTGGTGCTACTTCTTACTCCTTGGTGTTTCTCCTCTTGTGGTGCTTCTCCTCGGGTGCTTCTTCAACAAAGTGTGTCCATACTTGTGTATGAGAGCAAGGAGTTTGTGAGCCTCTTGAGTGAATACAAGAGAGAGATTGTAATTTGTAATCCCACTATTCTTAGTGGAGAAAAAAAATAAAGAACTATAGTTGTCCGAGGACGTAGGCATATTGCGGATCTCGTGAATTTTGTTTGTGTTCTGTTTTACTCGCTTGACAATCCATAGCTTTTGTATTCTGCGTGAGGGCTCGATTGCAAGCTATTGCTTCTCACTTGACAATCCATAGCTTCCGCATTCTGCGTGAGGGCTGCATAAGGGCTAGATTGCAAGCTATTGCTTCTCACTTGACAATCCATAGCTTCCGCATTCTGCGTGAGGGCTCGATTGCAAGTTATTGTTTCTCTCTTGGCAATCCATAGCTTCCGCATTCTGCGTGAGTGCTCGATTGCAAGATATTGCTTCCGCACTCTGTGTGTGAAATTCATCTACATCCCAACAAGTGGTATCAGAGCCACACAAGTTTGTTGATCGTGATGGCGGAATCGTCTTCTACCTCCTCAACCATGATCAAGCTCACATCTTCAAATTATTCTATATGGAGGCTACAAATGGAAGATATCATTTATTGCAAGGATCTATATGAAGTGCTACGCTGCAATGGACAGAAGCCGGAAGACAAATCTGACAAAAAATGAACTATTCTAAATCGTAAAGCTATTGGAGAGATCCGTCCATGAATCGACCAAAGCGTTTTTCATCATGTTTCCAAAGAAACCGATACTCATCAAATGTTGATGAAATTGACATCGATGTACGAGCGAGAGACTCCTCAAAACAAAGCGTCGCTCATTCGACGATTGGTGAACCTGAAATACAGAGATGGTCGAAGTGTTTATGAACACTTGAGTGACTTCCAAGAGTTGGTAAATCAACCCTCAACCATGAAGCTGGTGCTGGAAGATGAGCTATTGGCACTTTTGCTACTCAGCTTGTTGCCGGATAGTTGGAACACACTTGTAGTTTCCTTAAGCAACTTCGCTCCTCAAGGCGTTCTTACATCAACTTTAGTGAAGGACAGCTTATTGAATGAAGCAGCGAGACGGAAAGAACAAGGCATATCAACCGAATCTGATGCTCTTGTTTCTGAGAATCGTAGAAGAAACCATCAAAGAAAATTCCACAACCGTGACCACTCCAAAGATAGGCCTAAAGATCATTCCAGAGGCACTTCCAAACCAAGAAAGGAGATAGAATGTTATCATTGTGGACTTAAGGGTCACATAAAGAGAGAATGTAGAAAACTCAAAAGAGAGAAAAGAAATAAATCAAATGAGAAGTAAGAAACCAAAGACACAACCGCCACTGCTTCAAAAGGCGATGAGATAATCATTATATGTGATGATTGTCTTATTAATCTAACATATCAAGATTCATGTTGGATTGTAGACTCTGGCGCATTATTCCATGTTACTTCCAGAAATGAATTCTTCATATCCTACACAAGCGTAGATTTCGAAAATGTAAGGATGGAAAATGAAAACGTTTCCAAGATAGTGGGAAAAGGAGAAATAGCTCTTGAGACCAACATTGGATTCCTTAATTCTCAAGAATGTTAGACATGTTCCAGACATGCGTCTCAACTTGATATCTATCGGCTTGCTGAATGATAACGGCTACACTATATATTTGGTGGAGGCAAATGGAAACTCGACAAATGTTCCCTAGCGCTAGCTAGAGGAAAGAAGGAGAACACACTCTATATGATATATACTAAGATCAACAATTAGCATGTTAATGCAGCAATCAACCAATCAGGATTAACGATTGGGTTATGGCACAAGCGACCGGGTCATATGAGTGAGAAGGGATTGCAAATTCTAGCCAAAAGAGAGCTATTGACCGGGCTAAAATCGAAAGGTACACCTCTTGAACTATGCACTGATTGTTTGGCTGGAAAACAACGTAGAGTTTCATTTCATTATTAGGCTGCAACTAGAAAACCCAATGTACTAGATGTTGTTTACTCTGATGTTTGTGGGCCTATGGCTACTAACACTCTTGGTGGTGCAAGATACTATATCACCTTTATTAATGATCACTCCAGGAAGGTGTGTATATTTACAATCAAAACCAAAGATCAAGTCTTTGAAGTATTCAAGCAGTTTCATGCCAGCGTTGAACGTTAGACTGTCACAACTTTAAAGTGCATTCGTACTGACAATGGTGGAGAGTACATGAGAGACTTCAGAACTTATTGCAAGAATAATAGAATCAGACATGAAAGATCGGTTCCAAAGACTCCTCAGCACAACGGGTTGGCGGAGAGGATGAACAGAACGATCGTTGAGTGGATCAGAACTATGTTATCTCATTCTAAGCTGCCAAAAGGTTTCTGGAGTGAAGCATTGATGGCAGCAGTTCACTTAATTAACTTGTCTCCATCAGCTCCACTTAATGGTGATGTACCAAACACGTTCTGGACAGGAAAAAATGTGTCCTACAGTTACTTGAAGGTGTTTAGGTGTAGAGCGTTCGTGCATATCCCCAAAGACGAGAGGTCCAAGCTTGATGTCAAATCAAAGGAATGTATTTTTCTGGGCTATGGAGATGAAGAGTTCGGCTACAGACTATGGGATCCTGTCAATAAGAAGATTGTCAAAGCAGAGATGTGGTCTTCTTTGAAGATCAAACTATTGAAGATATTTAGAAGGAAGAAAAAGCTGACAGCTTCAGAGAATATCCAGTTGACCTAGATCCAGTTACTCAGCCCCGGATACATGATAAAAGGGGAGATGTTGTCAAAAACAATGAAGCTGAAATCCAAGATCACGTCAAGAACAATCATGGTGATGACATTGTACCAGAAAATATTCAAGAAGAGCAAGCTCCTGAAGAACCTCAACTAAGAAGATCAAACAGACAACTGAAGCCTAATAGTCTCTACAGTCCACAAAAATATGTAATGCAAACAGATGCAAAAGAACCTGAATGCTATCAAGAAGCCGTGACACACGAGAAAAAGGGGGAATGGATGAAAGCCATGCAAGATGAGATGAAGTATTTGCATGAGAACCACACTTATGATTTGGTAAAATTAGCAAAAGGAAGAAGAGCTCTCAAGAATAAATGGATGTATAAGATGAAGACAGAAGAAAATATATCACAATTAAGATACAAGACGAGACTAGTTGTGAAAGGTTTTAGTAAAAAACAAGGATTGACTATGAAGAGATTTTCTCACCAGTGGTGAAGATTAACATCTATCAGAGTAGTGCTCAGCTTGGCTGCAATACTAAACTAGAAGTTGAACAACTATATGTGAAGACTGCATTCCTTCACGGAGAGCTTGAAGAGAAAATCTACATGGAACAGCCAGAGGGTTTCAAAGTCAAAGGAAAAGAAGATCTAGTCTGTCGACTAAAGAAGAGCCTGTATGGACTGAAACAAGCACCATGCCAATGGTATAAGAAGTTTGATCTCTTCATGACTGAACAAAGATACCAGAGGACCACTTCTGATCATTGTGTGTTTGTCAAAATGTACTCTGATGGTGAACTGATTATACTCTTGTTATATGTTGATGATATGTTGATCGTAGGTCGTGACAGTGACAAGATCAGCAAGTTAAAAAAAGAACTCAACAAGTCATTTGCAATGAAGGACTTAGGTCCAACAAAGCAGATTCTCGGTATACATATCTCCAGTGATTGAAAGAATGGGAAGCTGTGGTTATCACAAGAGCGCTATATCGAGAAGGTGTTGAAGAAATTCAACATAGACAAAGCAAATCCAGTAGCGACTCCACTTGCTAATCATTTTTTGCTCAGCTCAAAACAGTGTCCTAAAAGCAACAAAGAAAAAGAAGAGATAGCATCAGTGCCATACGCCTCAGCAGTTGACAGTCTCATGTATACGATGGTGTGCACCAGACCTAATATGGCATATGCAGTTGTTGTCGTCAGAAGATTCTTATCCAATCCGGATAAGGGTCATTGGAAAGCGGTGAAGTGGATTTTGAGATATCTTAGAGGTAATTCCAAAATGAGATCGTGTTTTGGAAATTACAAGTCTGAGTTGATTGGGTACACAGATGCAGACATGGCTAGAGATTTTGACTCCAGAAAATCTACTTCAGGTTATTTAGTTATCTTTTAGGGGAGCTATTTCTTGGCAGTCAAACTTACTGAAGTGTGTTGCCTGTCAACTAAAGAAGCAGAATATATCGCAGCTACAGAAGCATGCAAGGAACTACTATGGAAGAAAATATTCCTACAGGAGTTGGGTCAAGAACAACGAGAATATGTTCTTTATTGTGATAGCGAGAGTGCTATCCATTGAGAAAAAATTCGAGTTTCCTCTCAATGTCAAAGCATATTGATGTGCGATATCATTGGATTCGTAACGTGGTGGAATCCAAGCAACTTCAGATCGATAAGATTCATACCAATGACAACGGCTCAGACATGATGACAAAGTCTTTATCGAAAGACAAACATATTTTTTGCAGAAGTGCAGCTGGTATGATGGAGCCTTCCACTTAAGTCAGAAAGGAAAAAATTGATGGATGGTCCCTCTAAGTGGAGAGAAGAGTGTTGGTGTTCCCAAGGTTCATTCACCTTGGAGAAAGACTTTTGTCTTTTGGAGTTCCCTAAGGTTAATGAACCTTAGATGAAACAATCTTGGAGGAGAAGCTTCTACCTCCCATGAGGCTATATAAGGAGGACATTTGGGAGATGATTGGGTGATCCTTCCATGTGCTCTTGGTGCTACTTCTTGCTCCTTGGTGTTGCTCCTCTTGTGGTGCTTCTCCTCGGATGCTTTTTCAACAAAGTGTGTCCATACTTGTGTATGAGAGCAAAGAGTTTGTGAGCCTCTTGAGTGAATCCAAGAGAGAGATTGTAACTTGTAATCCCACTATTCTTAGTGGAGAAAAAAAGTAAAGAACTATAGTTGTCCAAGGACGTAGGCATATTGCCGAACCTCGTTAATTCTGTTTGTGTTCTATTTTACTCGCTTAATAATCCATAGCTTCCGCATTCTGCGTGAGGGCTCGATTGCAAGCTATTTCTTCTCACTTGACAATTCATAGCTTCCGCATTCCGCGTGAGGGCTCGATTGCAAGTTATTGTTTCTCTCATGACAATCCATAGCTTCTGCATTCTGCGTGAGAGCTCGATTGCAAGATATTGCTTCCGCACTCTGTGTGTGAAATTCATCTCCATCCCAACAACTGACACATATTTTCACATGAACTATACTGATATATCTGACATCTTGCTAATTTTTTCCTAGAAGTTCCATTCTTAATTGGCTAATTGAGTTTCAAGTATACTGCTTCATTTTCTGCAGTTCCTTCTGCAAATTTTAGTAGAATTTGACTTTGCATCGATTCTAAATTTTGTTGGAAGTCGTTTATGTAGTTGAGTTAACACTGTTTAAATTGTTTCCCCCTTTTTACAGTATGTAATGATAGTTCTGAAAGGATCAGTTCCGATGGCGTTTGGGTGCACAGAGCAACCTCTGCATATGGTGAACTTGTTTCTAGTGGAGGCTTGAATCCCGATGTCAGCAAAAAATTGAGTACCGCAGTCGCTTCAATTCTGGAGAGCAAGTTTTCCGTTCCCAAGTCCCACTTCTTTCTCAAGTTTTACGACACAAAGGCAAGCTATTGTAATCTTGCAGAATTTCTTTCCTAATGATAGTTTTTTGGTTGTCTACTTATCTCATTGTCAATTTTCCTGGGTGTTAGGTCCATAAAACTCAAGACTATGCAGTGTTTATATGTTTCTCACCATAATTGATAATATAAGTAACTGTTTACTATAATGTCTCTAACTCTAATATGACCTATACACAGCTATATCACCCATTTTGAATCATTTTGGATTTTATACCTTCTAAATTAAGTTGCATTGCTCAAAGTTTCATTCAAGTCATCAATAGTTCATCTGATTCTGTAACGCAGGGTTCTAACTTTGGATGGAACAGTTCTACCTTATAGATTGTGTGCTTGACTAGGTTTGTCATCTTAAACTTCTGGATCAGATTGTTACTCAGAAAACTACTCGAATGATGGTTGTGATGGTTTAGTCTCTTATCTTTGGTGGGAATAATAGGAAGAAATGTTGGGCAGATCCTTCACCTTCTACATTTATGTTCATTCTCATCCTAGATATGTGTTTGTGTCTGGTATCTTTAAAAACTGAAATATCTTTTCTTCATCCAATCATGAATTTGATCGTGCTGTCATACTGTCTTATGTGAATTATATTCCCCTGCACAATTTGTTTTTAGGCTTACTCTTTACCCTACAATTGAACTGCAATGTGAATTTCCTTTCTTAAATTTGAACTGCAATGTGGCTTATATTTTGGCCCATAAGTGTTTTCCTGTTCTTTTTAGGCTCTCCTAAGTCTAGGTGAATTTAAATGATTGGTTTATTCCTGATTGGGTTTGTTGAAACTACATTACTAATATGGTAGGTTTCTACCAACTGGAGTTCTTGTGTCAAGCCCCCTATAACCTGTAAACAATTGAGAGGTTTGACATCAAGTTCATAACTGGTCATTATTTCTTCATGATTTTCGTGGAGCTTCACTTTTTTCTCCATACTCTGTACCAGCAGATAGGAAAGGGCCTTGGATAAAGGAGACGCTAGGACTAGTGGTAGGCCTAAACGAACTTGGATTCAGATTTTAAAGAAGGATATGCATTTTATTAATGTTACAGAGGACATGACCCTTAACAAAACTGAATGGAAGAAAACGATTCAAACATCCGACCCCAAAAATATGGGATAAAGGCTTTGTTGTTGTTATTATTGTATCACTTCTTTGATTTATTAATTTGTTGGTGAAAAATCTTGCAAATCATAATAAATCCAAAAAGACTTAACTTGCTCACACTTGATTCCATCCATTTGCCTCATTGGTTCTCAAAATCAAGGAGCAAATTATTTCAAGTTTCTTAACCAGTGTTTTGATGTGTCAATTTACTTTTGCAACCTACTGACTGCGACTGTTTTCACTAGTTCCTGCACTAGATACAAAACAAGCCAATTTGTGCGTGTTTCCATAATTGATTAGTTTACACAGTAGCAATCTCAACCGTAAAACTTTGATCTGTATATTAACTACTTATCTATCCTATCATGGCTTTTCTTGAAAGTTGAGATTCTACATAATATATCATCAGTTTTGTCTCAATTCAGACAGCTACTAAGATCCTAACTAATTTCAGAAGATTGGTTATATACACCAGCTACTGCAGAAGTACATATATCCCATTAGACCTTCATTATGTGTCACGACTCATGAGTTTATTGGTTTATATAAATTTCTCCATTAAATTGGAACTCTAAGAATCAATCTCTTTTAAGTTGAGCTGAAAAATGATTTGAAAAGTTGATTTCCTGAAGCAGAATGGTTCTGGAGATTGGTAGTTCTGTTTAGTTATATGCCATTAATTACATTTTCTGACTGAACGCTTCTCTTTATCATTCGTATCCTTATTAGTCTTAAATTCCTAATGACTACTAAGGACCAGTTGATGCTTTCCATTCTCTCAGTTTGCTCCTGGATTCATTACCTTTTACATGTTTAAGATCAAAGTGATCCCTTTGTTATCGAGAACAATGGCCATGGATATTCTCTTTCTTTTTCTGGGTTCTCTGCTGCATTAAGTTATGAAGTGTTCTTTTGCTGGATGATACCAATAACTAACGATCATTTAAGCACAAACATGTGCTAAAGGTCTAGTAAATGATTACGCATAGTGGAACGTAGCTTTTGTGACGATGTGAACATATTTTTGGTTTATACTTTATAGGCTCATACTATCTGTAGAAAAGATTGCTTCAAATAGCTCAACCTGAAGATTGTTTCTTTCTTGCTTGATTCTTTTGTTAAGCTCAACCTGAAGATTGTTTCTTTCTTGCTTGATTCTTTTGTTAAGCTCAACCAGTTTGTTTCTTTCTTGCTTTATTCTTTTGTTAAGCTCAACCTGAACATATTTATTACCTTCACTTTAGGTTTTATGTAAGTATTATCATGTTCTTAGCTTCTACCAAGACAAGTTGATGTAGAAACTTGGTTATGGCTCCATAGACAAAGGTCATCTGTTACTGTTATTGTTAAGCTTATGATACTATTTAGAATGCCTCCATTTGTTTTAGTTAAAAGAACATATTGTTGAAATTAGTTGATGATTTTATTGATCGTCTCATTGGCATTATATAGCCTTACAGTCATTAATACAATGATCTCAATCATTAGGACAATAATCTCATAATAGAATTTCCTGTGACATATTCTGGCATCCCAAATATGTCCTCAGGATATTCCCATGTGCTTATACTATACTTAAATATGACACCCAACATACCATATCAACACTCCCCCTTAAGATGGGTGAAAGATATTCACTAAGCCCATCTTGTCACATCCTCTAATCATGCTCACTGACGCGAGTCCCTTGGTTAGTCCATCTGCTACTTGATCCCTGGTTGGAACATAGCCAAGCTCCAGTAATCCACTATCCAACTTCTCTTTGATGAAGAATCTATCAATCTCGATGTGTTTGGTCCTGTCATGCTGTACTGGATTGTTGGCGATACTAATAGCTGACTGATTGTCACACCACAGCTTCATCTTGGCTCCTTGATCCAGCTTCAGCTCTACCAGCATATTCTTCAACCAAAGCAGCTCTGCAACTCCCAAGGCCATAGCTCTGTACTCTGCTTCAGCTGTCGATCTGGCCACCACAGACTGCTTCTTACTCCTCCAGGAGACCAAGTTACCTCCTACAAATATGCAATATCCCGAGGTAGACCTCCTGTCATCAGCACAACTAGCCCAGTCAGAATCACAGTAGCCCTCGATGCTCACGTGGTTGTTCTTCCTGAATATTAGTCCCTTCCCGGGAGCACCTTTCAAGTACCTCAGAATCTGGTACACTGCATCCATATGACCCTTCCGTGGGTCATGCATGTAGCGGCTCACCACACTTACTGCAAAGCAGATATCAGGACGCGTGTGGCTCAAATAGATCAACTTACCAACCAGTCTCTGGTATCTGTCCCGATCAACTGGTTCTCCAGCCTCAGCATCAATCTTGAACCTCTGATCTATTGGTGTCGCTGCAGGTTTGCACCCCAACATCCCAGTTTCTGTGAGAAGGTCCAGTGCATACTTTCTTTGAGAGAGAACAATCCCCTCTGCTTCTAGAGCAATCTCAATCCCAAGGAAGTACTGAAGAAGGCCGAGATCCTTCACCTCGAATTTCTTGCCAAGATTTCCTTTGAGTTAGGCGATCTCCTGCTCATCATCTCCCGTGATAATCATATCGTCCACATACACCGCAAGCATGGTGATGTGGCCTCCACTCCGACGAAAGAACACAGTATGATCAACATTGATCTGCTGATATCCCATCCCTATCATCGCCCTTCTGAGTCTGTCAAACCACGCTCGAGGAGACTGCTTCAGTCCATAGAGGAACTTCTTCAACCTGCAGACCTTGCCTACTGTCTGATTGGTGCCAAATCCTGGTGGTATCTCCATGTACACCTCCTCCACTAGATCTCTGTGAAGAAACACATTCTTCACATCCAGTTGGTGTAGCTTCCATCCACCATTTGCTGCCAGAGAAATCAGAGTCCTGACAGTGCTCATCTTTGCAACTGGTGCAAAGGTCTCATCATAGTCGATGTCGTACGTCTGACTGTATCCTTTGGCTACTAGTCGAGCTTTGTAGCGCTCAACCTGTCCATCTGGGTTCTGCTTCACGGTAAAGACCCACTTGCATCCAACTGTTCTCTTTCCCTCTGGCAGTCTCACAAGCTCCCAAGTGTGGTTCTTCTCCAGAGCTCCCAACTCCTCGTGCATTGCCGCTTTCCACTTTGGATCGTTCTTGGCAACCTGCCAATTGTTAGGTATAGTAATACTATCCAAAGATGCTATAAAAGCTCCATGAGAAGAAGGGATATGGTCATAAGAAACAAACTGAGCAATATCCCAACCATATCTGTTTGGAGGATTTTCTGCATTGCTGCGAGTGGTCCTCCGTACAGATAGTGGTGTGGGAGGAGTAGAAGTAGGAGGAATGATATCTTGTGAAGGAGGGGGTATCACCTGAAGGGGGGTTGGTGTCGGTGCCTCAGGAGTTGGGACGAACGCAGGCAAGGGACTTGGCACTGGCACTGTCGGTACTGGTCCTGCAGTTTGCTTCTCTCTCCTGCTGTAGGTAAGTAACTCTCCCTAAGCCGTAGGCCTAACACCTTCACCTTCTTGTCCCTTCTTCGTGCCTCCATGCCAAACTTCTAAATCGGTTACCACCAAGTTCTCCATCTCCCCCTCTCGCCTAATACTGGCAGTATTAGGCGTGTTGTGTGAAGTTTCGTCCTGGTGGTAGTATGGCTCATGCTCCCGAAAGTGGACATCCATACTGACAAACTTCTTATTCTCTACTGGACTCCAGCACACATACCCCTTCTGGGTCGCCGAGTAGCCTACGAAGATGTATTTGACCGCTCTAGGGTCAAGTTTCCCAACTGATGGCCTGTTGTCCTTCACAAAACACACACACCCAAACACCTTCAGTGGAAGTATCCCACTATTATTGCCTTGCAATACCTCACATGGGGACTTCCATCCGAGGAACTTCGAGGGCATCCTGTTGATGAGTTGAGCTGCTGTCAACACTGCATGCCCCCACAGAATCTGTGGGACATTCATGTCGATCATCATACTTCTTGCGATCTCCAGAAGGTGTCTGTTTTTTCTTTCTGCAACTCTATTTTGTGCTGGTGTGTATGCACATGTGGTCTGATGCTGTATTCCGTGTGCTGACAAGTATTCTACAAGCGTTCTGTTGGTATACTCCGTTCCATTGTCAGACCTCAGTACCTTCACAACTGCTTTGTACTGAGTCTGGACATGCTTATGGAAATCCCGAAAATAAGCAGGTACATCATTCTTATTTTTCATCAAATATAACCAGGTAACACGAGAGGCACACTCAATGAAAGAAACAAAGTACTTATAACCATTCATAGTGTTAGTAGCACATGGACCCCATACATCAGAATGTACTACCTCAAAAGCAAAAGTGCTCCTATGACCCGTGCCAACATATGAGCTCCTAGTAAGTTTTTCTAACTCGCATGCATCACATACTAATTTCTCTTTATTTGTTTTTGCATAAATCTCTGGATACAACTTACTTAGAGTATCAAAGGAAGAATGTCCCATCCTCCGATGATGGAGTATCAAGGTATCCTCAGTCCTCTACTGCAGTCCTTTCATGCCAGCCTTCTCTGCCATAGATACCAATGCTGAGTCCAGTCCTTCTCGATCTAGGTACCACAGTCCCTCATGCCAAGTACCAGTCCCAAGTCTTCGTCCTGTCCCTTTCTCCTGGAAGGTCACCTTAGGAATATCAAAAGAAACAATGCATTTAAGTTGGAGGATTATAGAACTAATGGACAAGAGACTGACTGGAAAGGATGGAGCATGTAAAATATTGGATAATCTTACTGAACTTGTACAATTAACAGTACCCTTACCGACCACTGGCTGGAAAGTGCCATCAGCTGTCTGAATGCTGTCTGCTGATGCTAGGTGTGTGTAGGAAGAAAACTCACTAGCATTCTCCGTCACATGCCGAGATGCTCCCGAGTCGATAATCCAGTCTGATGATTTAAGGGAAGAGATAGACGCAAGGGCAAGTGATTCGTCAGTACCTTCTGATGGATGGGCATACATGGCAGCGTTGTCCCTAACAAAGAATGAGGTGGACGCCTCCTCTGTTCTACTCCTCATGTCTCCCAGTGCCTGGTCCTCCACAGTAAATGTGCCATCAGCTTCTCCGTTCCCTTCTGATATCAGGAGGTTCGCCCGATAACCTCCTCGGCCGCCTCGTCTACCCCCTCGACCACGACCACGTCCTCCATTATATCCTCGTCCGCCGAACGGTCCTCGTCCACTACCTGAATCTCCCTTCCTAGGTGGTTTGGTACAAGCATACCGATGATGACCCATCTCCCCACAGTTGTAGCACTGCCGGTTATGCTGCCAGGGCTCTTCCTTAAATTCTGTGTTACCTGAGCTGGTGATCGCTAGTGCTGACTTTGCTTCGGGGGGACCACCTGTCCTGGCTTGCAGCCTGATGCGTGTCTCCTCCTGGATCATGGCTGAGATAGCCTCCTCAAGGCTAGGGATCTTTGGTTGGGCTAGAAGTAGGGCCGTCCTCTGTGCGAAAGCTGCAGTCAGCCCTTTGAGGAACTTCATCGTCCTCTCCTGCAGACACACCTGTCTCTCCTTACACTTAGGGTCCCCGCAGCTCGGCCGATCTGAGGAGTAATCATAATCCAACCACAGACGCTCCAACTCCGTGGCATACTCCTGCACCGTCTTCTCTCCCTGTACGGTGTCATCAATCTCCCCCTTTATCTGGAAGACCCGTAAGTTGTTCCCCACACCATCATAGGTCCTTCTCAACTTCTCCCACACATCTTTCACCATCTCAATACCGTCTACTGTGGCGGCAATAGACTGGACTAAGGAGTTGAGAAGCCAGATGTAGATCACCATATGAGTGGACTTCCACTCATCGCGTCCTGTTGAGCCCTCGTCCGGCTCTGTCGTCTCGCCCGTTAGGAACCCCTCCATGTTTTTTCCTGCGAGGGTTCTTCTCACCCGCCGTGACCAACTCAGATAGGTGGCTGGTCCATCTAATTTCAGATCGATGGAGGGAAGCTTCAACTCCGGCGACGTTCGTGTCGTGTTCTCATCAGCCGATATCGTCAACAACTTCATCAACGTCGTCACCTCTGCAGAATCTAGCTTCTTGATGATCTCCTCTATCGATGCGTCGTCTATCCAATCACGTCACGTCCGCTCCACGACTCACGCTTGTCCTCGTCGTCCGCTCCTAGATCCGAACATGTCCCCCATTTTTTCAGATCTAGGCATCCCTATTAGGCGCTGTCTCGTGCTGGTGCAGAGGAGGCGGCAGCACGCATGTCAAAGCAGCAGCAGCAGCAGTCGCAGCAGCAGTAGTAGCCGCAACAGTAGCGGGACGGGGCAGCAACAGCGAAGGGAGGCCTGCGAAGGGCGGAGAAGGGAAGAAGGGGGGGGGGGGCGTGGAAGAGTTCGATGGAGGAGATCTAGGAAATCCTCCTGTGGGTTTGTGGAAGCTTGGTGACGGCTAGGGTTTGTGGAAACTTGGCTCTGATACCATGTTGAAATTAGTTGATGATTTTATTGATTGTCTCATTGGCATTATATAGCCTTACAGTCATTAATACAATGATCTCAATCATTATGACAATAATCTCATAATGGAATTTCCTGTGACATATTCTCGCATCCCAAATATGTCCTCAGGATATTCCCATGTGCTTATACTATACTTAAATATGACATCCAACATACCATATCAACACATATTGTATGTCTTTTGGGTTTTTTGGGTTTCTGAAGAAGGCTATAGTTTCGATGTAGTTCACAGTTTTCCTAAAGTTTCAAGTTATTTTGTTTGAGAGTAAAAAAAATCTTATTATAGAGTTACGTGTGTACTTTAACTATTAATTTTGTTAGAACTATAACCTTGTGCTAATAATTTTCCCAAAGCGTACAATTTGCTGAAAACGTTTTTGCCAGTTTTGGCAAAAATATAGAATTGTTCTGATCATGTTGTATAATTACTTAATGTACGCTTGAGCTGATATTCTACTGTTTATCCATAATGCTATTTGATTTCATCAGTTTCTTAGTGTGTACTACAAATTCCTGGTCCTTGGTCCATTCATCGGACTTGCACACTTCTGTATATAAAATAATAGTCAGAAATTATATATCTAGAAACATTAGGGTCTTTAGACAAAATTGAACCCTCTTCTCCTCTAAAGAACTTACCAGATCGTGAAAATTATCTCTTCTGCATGTTTAATGTAGCATATGTTTTCTCAGCTGGGAAAAAATCTTGAGCTATCGATGATGATTCTGAGAGAAAAAATTATGCAGAATTAACACACGGAATATGTTTTGTATATGCACATACCAATACCAACAACATGAGAAGAAACTTACAGGACTCCTACTATGCTACACTGACTGACAGGAGTAGGACACGATACAGACACGGTGACACAAGACCCACGAATTCTAGAAATGTGATCAGTCATTGGTCTAGTTTCCCAAGGGGAAGGTGGAGAAGTTCCCTGAACTCCAGCCTCCTGGTTTCAGTGTGAAGTGTTCTTTGCTTATTAGGCCAGTAGGTTAGCCAGATCCATCCTTTGATTTCCCACTCCATGGTCTTCCCCAGCGCTCTTCCGCAGACCTTCCAACACACGCTCTCCCCGTACTCGTCCCCCGCGAAGACCACCCCTCCCTCCTTAGTGAAGGGCCTGTAAGCGCTCGAGTAGCGATCTCTGAACCACGCCCTGGGTTGAAACAGAGAGAACTTGGACGGCTTGGAGGAGAACACCTCCCTCCCGTTTGCCCCGTCGTGCAGGAACCAGTTCAAGTAGGCGCTGTCTCCGTGCACCGACTGCTCAAACTTCCAGGGCTTCATGCTCATGGTGACGCTCTCCGATGCTGCCATCCTCAGACCCAGATAAGAATTCGGGGGATCGAACGAGCCTTCCAGGCTCCTCTCTAGGCCAACTTCGTGAGTAGGGTTGTCGGACGATTTGCTCACCGTAACTGACAGCACGTCACTCTGGACTGTCGGGGTGAGCCGCAGAGAGATTCGAGACGGGAAGTGTTTCTCCTCAGAGCCGTAGCCTCGTTCATCCATGAGATTCTCGGAAATCAGTGAGTTCACATCGTACCTGTTATCAATACAATACAATACAATACAATACAATGTTGATTTTGTTCAAGTATACACAAGAACAACAAGAACAATGCCTTTTGTCTCCAAAGTTTTTGGTTATGATTGGCATGAATATCATAGTTTATGGTATCAGCCGATACCGCTCCGATACGGTTTGGCATATCCCGATCCGATATCGATACGGACCGATATGAAAAATGGGGGTCTCTTTTCGGCCAATTCGGAAAGATAGTAAGGTTGTAAAAACATGTAAAAGAAGAAAACTTATCACACATAAAATAATCGGCAAGGTTGACTACTATTTTAATTCAATTTCAAAACTACTAAGAAAACAACACATGAAATA
This sequence comes from Iris macrosiphon, assembly GCA_036927795.1. Taxonomy (NCBI): domain Eukaryota; kingdom Viridiplantae; phylum Streptophyta; class Magnoliopsida; order Asparagales; family Iridaceae; genus Iris; species Iris macrosiphon. The sequence goes on from JAYESA010000009.1 coordinate 98,226,128, forward strand.
CTTAAAATTATGCATAAATGTATAAAATATTTTTTCTAAACTTTTAATAATTATTTTCTTTCCGATACCAAAAAATCCGATACTCCTATCCGAAACCGCTGATACTACCGATACTGTCGATTATGATACTCATAGGAAGGATCCGATACCGGTATTGTAAGCCTTGATGAATAAACGTACAACTTCTAGTTGATCAAGTAACAAATACGGATGATTAGTGTGGGCAGGAAGACACGAACCTCACATTATCGACGTTCACCACCACATCGATCCAGTTCGCCCGGTAGATCACCTTGTAGGCAAGTTGGATGACGCCTTCGAGCTGCTGGTACTTGAGAGAGAAGAGCAGGCGTTCGTCTTGTGTCATACTGCTAGGATCCTCCAGATCCATGGCTATGACCGGGCAGAACAGCTGCACCTTCCACAATCCGGTAGCAGAGACCGTGTACGAGAACAAGGGTGAGGGTGTCCTGTACAAGTAGTTCGAAGCTTGGAGCTCTATTATACGATTAGTTATCGCCAGATTTAGTGATCTCATCCATTGTTCTTCGAGGTTCGACCCGAGGACCCGCACGAGCATCTTCGACGCCTCCCTCGACCTCGAGCTCGTCAGCTGAAGCCTCAGAGTGTCTATACATTCCGAGCGGAGGTCCTGAGGTGCTTCGTAGATGCAGACGAGGAAGGCAAGAGTGAGGAATGCCACGTTGAAGACGTCCCTGAGATCTTCCCCCATCCTCACCGTAGGGAGCCGGAAGGAAGATTTCTTGCCGGGGCCGTAACCGAGGACCCCATAGATGATGCCGTAGAAAAGTTGGACTATAGTGTCTTCATCCAGAGACTGCTGGCTCTTGCTTTTCAGTGGGAAGGAGTTGGAGGTCCATAGCGTGATGGGGACTTGGAGATTGACGGAGATGTGGAAGGTGATGAAGGGGTTCTGGCTAGGGGGGCTTTTCGTGATCGAGAGATGTATCGAAGGCTGTGTCGACTTTGCGACACAGATGCAAAGAGACACGGAGTTTGTGTTCCATTGGCTGAAGGGGGCGAGGTTGTTGATCCATCCCCATACATCAAGAATGTAAGCAGAAGCCATTCTGATTGATTAGGTGATTCTTGATGTGTGAACCCAATACTCTTCTTGTCAAAATATATATAGAGGGAGAACTCTACAAGATGGAGAAGTCAAAAGTAATCGAAATTATTCCGATTCCAAATTCACTCCTACACACTTAAGTCATCTGTTAGAGAGGTCACTCTTCAGTGCATCATTTTCTTGCAATCATCATCCTTTCCTTTTTTCCTTAACAGTCTTTACCTCTTTTTGTCATTGATGCATCATTCATCGACAGTCGCAAAACCAAACACCACAAGAAGTTGCTTTAGTTACCTTGAGATTAAGGATAACCCATACATGTACATATGACCGAGTCATGTTCTAAATGAGACTCACCTGTTGCTTGTTGTCCTTGTTTCTGATCCTCTTCTGAAAGAAATGCCAATTCTTATACCCAGTTCTACTAGACTCAAAAACTTAATTCGGACTCTTTCTTTCCTTGGCATAGTATAATGTTTCTTTCTTTCTTTCTTTCCTTGAACGTACAATTACATGAATAGGTAGGTTAGGGGAGGATGCTTTTATTCTGCATCCACTAGATGAAGGAATCCTTGAAAGTTGAAAGTTAGTTGGTATCTAAATCTAAATGCCTCTGTACTGAGATGCTCTTCTACCTTTCCAGTGAATGCATTTGCTTCCTGGTTAAGCTTTCGATGAGTTTATGCTTCGAGTTTCTTCTGTGTTCATCTTCTTCGTTAAGCTTCAACTTTTGGGTGGTCCTAAAGCAACGCTTTATTAGGCGTTAGAACTAACTGCTGACTTGAGGCGGCTGCATCGGCACATTGTCAAGATCTTTGATGGCTTGATCAGGGAAAGAGAGTAGTGTTGAAAAGTATTAGGTTAACTTAGTAGTTCGAATAAACCTTTTGCAGCTAACATGCCATGAAAATTTTCCATCTATATGATTGCTCTTCTACTCTTCTTTTGGTAAATACAGTCTGCGTTGTCTTCTCTCATATTTGGTTGCTGATGTATGATATCAATGGTCATTTAGGTTTACTTTCATTTTGAGATGCCTTCTAAGAGGCTTTGTGTGTCAAAATTGGGATTGCTTCGACAGGCTGAAGTGTATGAACTGTGGCATGATCAATCCATGTGCTGTAAATTTGACTAGGATAACTGGACATGGAAGAACCAATTAGGACTCTTCTTTCCTTCTTTGGAAGTAAACCTCAATACTCAGAATTTAGTACCATTGGCATATATCAGACCTTGAAGTGTGTGTTTGTTACAAATCATTTGAACTAGTCTTTGTAAAGAAAGTTATCTCACGAACTTGAACTTAATTAGAAAGTGGTACTCGCAGATTAGTATTTGAACTTAATTAGAAAGGATTATCCCTGCTCAGTATCTCAAGTTCAATCATAATCTATGCATATACACTAAAAAAGGATATACACGAAAATAAAAATATCACATGGAATAGTTATGATATCCCAAGTCAAATTATTAAGAAAATTTCTTTTCTGGATAAGCTAGAGATTTACCTATATACATGCACCCCTCCTCAGTATCTCAATTTTAGTCATATCATATGCATATACACTAAGGGGCGTTTGGTATGCGAAATACTATGTAGCCAAAAATTTTATACTTTCAGATTTTTTTTTTCCAATGCATCATTTTTTCGGATATTCTATATTACCATGTTTGGTACAAAATGTAATATTTTATGATATATATAATTTATTTTTGGATATATATAATGAAAATTTAATCTTACAAGGTTCTCTAAGAAAACCAGCAAGTTAAATAACAATTATATTTAGAGTAATTTTTGACTTACCTCCACTTTATTTATTATATTTCACGGTTGCACTCCACTGTTTCTCCATAATGTATAAGTTATTCCACTTTTGATGGAATTCGTCCAAAAATAACGGTCAACCCAATTGAACAAAAAAATTGGACGAAAATACTCTCGTCTTCTCCCTCTTTCCTCTCACTCCCGTCCCTCCCCCTCTCTCCACCGCGACCATCGCTGTCGACCCCTCTCCCTGCCACCGACCCTTCTCTCTCCCTCCCCGCCACAGCCTCCCCTCCCCGCCCTCGCTCTCTCTAGCAGCACCAGCAACAACAACAACAGCGGCACGCGAGCGACGGCGGTGTGCGAGCAGCGGCTATTGCTGCTACTGTTATTGTTGTTACTGCTGGCTATGGGGACGGGGAGGAGGGGGGAGCGGGGTCGACGGCGGAGGTCGCAGGGGGGGTGGCGGGACGGGGAGGGAGAGAGGGAGGGGGGCGGGGCGGGAAGGGGAAGGGGGAGAAAAGACGGAGGTATTTTCGTCCAAAAAAATGAGTTAAATGAGTTGACCGTTAGGAAGAGACGGTTTCCGTCAAAAGTTGGGGGTATTGTAAATTATGGTAAAATAGTATAGTGCACCATGAATATGGATAAATAAAGTGGGAGGTAAGTCAAAATTTCTCTTATATTTATCATATTCTTTTAAAACACATCATATAAAATAAGAACAATCTGCACCTACCATTCTTCTTTGAGGGAGTTCTCAAAGAAAAACATATAAAAAGTTATCTGTTATAAAACCTTCGAAATTTTCATAAGCATATGCTTAAGCCTTTCTCTTCCGATCTCAAGGTAACTGGGACAAATTTTCATGCTGCCACGAATTTGTATAATCCATTTTCAAACATAAAATTTAGCACCCTCAAACCAAATTGTAGCTGTATAGAAATTCTACTATATCAAAGTTGCACACGTTATAGAAGTTTAGGTTCTACTTTCCAATTTTGGGAGTAGCGATTATGAGGTATTTTTTAGAGTAGCGGTTATAAACGGTTATGAGGTCCGGTTTTGAGTGGTTTTAAGTAGCGACTTTTAAACCAATCCAATTTATACTTGGTAACAAGCGGTTCTAAAAGAGTTTTTACAAAAATAAATAAAATAAAGTAATAAAATCGTTCAAAATTCATCGATTTGAGATGTTTATAAAGCCACCCAAAATTACATTACACCGGTTTTGGAGGATTTTGAGCCGACCAAAACCAGTGCCTCATAAAAATTACCAAGCATGGAGTTTCATAAACGGTCGGTTCAAAAATACCCCAAAACCGGTAAAAACACCATTACCAAGCATACCCTAAATAAACCACAAAGCCAACAAAAAATAATTTCCATCTCTACTGATAAATAACATCTGAGTTCTTCAATACATAAAATTCAACAACAAACAAAAAGGATGCATAAATCAATTTCCATTCCAATTGTAAAAAAAGTTGTTATATGATATTAATGATGGGATTGTTTTCTTGGTTGTTCATGTTCCATTTGATCCCAAGACTGCAGGGAAGCTTCTTTGTGCCAAATGACATCTTCAGTTGAACTACGCTTGGAATAGTTCTCCTCAGGATCTAGGAGGTTGGACCTGCTGGGAGTATTCTAGTAGAGGAAAACTGTTGGCTTATGGATATGCAGATAAAATATTTCTTCTTCTTCTTCTTCTTCTTCTTTACTTCTTCTTCTTCTTCTTTATTTCTCACTCTTTAACTGGAAAGGATGTATGGATGCAGAAGTATTTCTTAAACCTGTTGTTATAGCTGTACTACGACAATGAACTTGTGATGAAATTTGTACCTTTTTATTATCATCAATATAATCTTTCTTTTTATAGTTAAGATACTTAGGTTTTAGTTTTCTTTCTACAGGACTTGTATCCGGAACCAGGGATTTCAAGTACAATAGAGTGGAGATTATAATATTAAAATCCTTGGGGTTTATTTAACTTCCTTTTATGTGATAATAACGTGTAATTCTACAAGTTCCAAAATCCTCTGCCTATTGACATAAGTGCAGTAGAAGAAATACTAGTGTGGCATTTTACAATGGTCTCAATATTAATGAAAGGAAAACTAGTGTAGAACTAAAATGGCTTATATATCATTACTTGTCTACCTACGTGTACTTCATGCAACATGACTAATTTAGAATAGAGCCAATAGCGGTAGCGGTTGATATTTCATTTATACTTCTTCTAAAACTAACTTGCCCAAAACATTTTCTATTATATAAAGAACTAACAGTAACATCTTGATTAGAAGCAACATTAAAAAGAGAGACTCAGTTTGTTAAGCATAACTCCCTAACTAAATATCATGCATGCAAAATTTTATGTTATTATCATTACATTAGCACCATTTAGTAAACTAAAAATGCTCAGGCATCCTCCCTTGGTTGCATAAATATCGAAATTATTTATAGCCAATGACTGACTCTTCACTTTTCCGTGGAAATGACCATTATATGTACGATTTTGCTTATTTTCGCACTGGTTGCTCTCATGCGGGAAACAATTTTCATCGTCGCTTTACCTTTTTTGCGTGACCATTCATCTCGCATAGTGAACGTCTTGCGCGAATCAAGAACTGAACATCACATGGCTGACTGTTACGCCAAACGAGTAAAGTGCAATGATATTTGACTCCTCATTTTTTGTTAGGTACAGCTATTGTCGTGCTTAGCAAAAACCAATGACCGTTTTTTCATACTTAAATCCTTAACGTTAGAATTTATTCTCCAATGGACAAATTGTCCATCCCATTTCTTCTTGAACACCTTCAATATTACTATCGTTTGAAATTCTATTCCAATTGAAATTATTGTCTCCAATCGTTACTTTATGCACATCAATGAGTATTAAATTCATTTATTCACATTTATCCTCTTCATTCCTATAAGCTATGTGCTTACACTATATATATATTCCATAGTCCTTTTGGTCGTGACATGGAAAAAAGAAAATAAAATCTCTTTCTCCATTTCGTATATCATTCCTCTTACTAACTTCTTTGTCTTCGTCGTTTTCTTCCTCAGGGCAAGCTAAGTTCGGGTCATTCTTCCGAAGCCGTGTGCGGTGACGGAAAGCCGGTAGGAAGGAAATTTTACCACTAAGAGAATTTGAGAGGATGTTTGCACATAGACATCGAATAAACTCTTAGGGCAGTGTTTCGTGCGCGACTTTCCCGTAGACCGGTAAATCTAATCAATTGCTATTTTTGTTTACAGGAATCGAAGGTAATAATTTTCAACAATCTAAGAGTTTAGCCGAGTTATTATTTTCATGATTTTGTTCTTCACCGGAAACATTTGATACAAGTTTTTTTTTTTTTGCTTTCCCTTCCTCACATGCTAAGAAATATATTTTTCTAACACCAAGTATAAGAGCTATGACAACGGATCTATTAGTATATGAGACATTTGATACATTCTGTCTTTTGATATTTTTCTAACATTTGAAACATTTGATTCATTCTGTTTTCCTTCTTTTTTTTACATGCTGTTGATTATTGTATTACGAGGATTTGTTATATGCATTTCTTGTGCTTATACTTAAAGACTTAAAATATAACATAAGCTAGAAAAATTAGCAATCAGTTTCTGGTTTGTGCGAGTTATTAGCAATTTATTAGGCAAGATATGAGAAATGTTCATTAAAGATAATACCTACTCGTAGTTTGAACCCATTGAGGGGTAACCATGAAAAATTTGAGCTTGACATTGGACAATGTTATTTAGGAAGTACTTTTGACTTCTTCTTCTTATTATTTTGATTTTATGGGTGAAGAATTGTATTACAACTTCTTTTATGTCTAGGTCGCTCTGAGGTCTTTATAGCAGACGTTATCGAGTTAAGTCATTAGATAATCAATCTATAAAGTACCATCAATATCCCTGTTGCTATCTGAATACTTGAAGTGTATATTTGCATCAATTGTTCTTGAAAATCTACTAGTCTTTTCATCAAGGTCTTTCTTTAGAATTTTTATCTATTTTATGCTTTGGATATTAATCATTTGTTATGAAAATAGTACTTAAATGGTATAAAACTTGCTATTGTAAGGATTGGTCTTTAGTTTCTCTCCATCAATTAAGGAGAAAGAAATGCAGGTAGGTTCTGTATTCTCAATCTAGATACCATCTTTTGATCTAGCTGCTACTAATCTCTTCTACATCGATGTTCTCTGTATATATATGCTCATCTAACCATTTGGTCATAGTTCAACATTTCTGTCATCAGATGATTCAGGTAGCAGCGCTCTTACACACAAGTGCAAATAGTAGTAGTATGCACTATCGACTTATGTAAACTTGATCACATACCTTTTATAAGTTTAAGTCGAGGTATTTGACACTCTCCAAATACATAAAATAAGTGGAAACTGATTGTTCACTTGGAAACCACTGTAATTTAGCATTTTATTGTGAAGTTCATTTAGTATTACTGCATTTATAGCAATATTAATGCTTTTGTAATCGTTTGTTTTTCAATGAGCCACGGATTTGATTGTGATATTCTTTATATGGTAACTGGAGTAAATTTTTAATGAGACTTATTTAGTAATTTTGGATTCTTCAAATGGGCCAATCGTCCAACAATTGAATGCTTTCAATTCTCCACATGTTTGAGCATTCAATGGTTCAAATTTATTACCATGAATACTATTCATGTCAGAATATCAAGCACTAAATTGATTATCAAATAAAATAAAATAAAAAATAGAAGAAGGAAAAAACCTTTCTTTCTTGGTCTACTAGTTTAACACGATATATATTGTTGTCAAATATAAGTATATAGATATGTTGTCTTAAAATCTTGCATCATTGAAACCGTTTTCAATTTTCAACATGATGGGTTTCATGGTTGATGCTCTTACTATTTAATTCCTCTGTTGAGCTTACTTAGTAGAATAATAGTTTAGTAATTCTTTTTCATTATTTAGGCTATATATTTAAATAAGTATTGTTTTAGTGCTTTACTTCAGTAAAGGCTTGTATAATGTTTCTTGCCTAGATAATGAGATTGTGGTATTTTGTTAAAACTATTTGATTTCCACACTCTTTTGTAGAAAGTGCAACAGAAGCATGTCAAACAATTACCACATTGGTTCATACTTTGTTATATTTGATAATTTGACATGTATTTCAAGATATGAGCTATGAAAAAATTGGTCCAACTTGGAAAGAACGGCTCCCCCGTTCCAGTCTCTTTTAGTTGTTAATGGAATTGGCATCAGGCACACGTACTTAGGAATTTACATATAGTAGGAACTTGCTCATTCAGTCATTTGGGCCTTGGTATAATTCTAATGCTTGCAAACAATTCTAAGTAGATGCTCCACACAGTTCAAGTCACCTAATATTTAGCAAGGTATTTGTATATCACTTGCAAGGGTCTCAAGTTCAGCCCACAATTTTTTTTCTTTCCTATTGGTATGTAAATTAGATCCATTGGCCACTGAATAGCTAACTGGTAGCCATATACATTCTTCAAAGTAAGTAAAAAATATTGAGTATTACTATGAACCACAACAGCTTCCCATTGTCTTATATTCCATCAAGCCCAAATTCTGCACTTTCCATCTTCATTGTAAACTAAAGCATATTTTCAAATATCTGAAATTTTATGTGAGAAATTCTCTTCCTTATCTCTATCATCTTAATTTTAGCCAGACCTATAATACATATTTGGTATAATTTTTTTGGAAAGGATTGCTCTTTAAGCTACTAATCATTTGATATTCTCTGAGACAGTGATATTTTATTATGGTCTTTATGCACCTGATTTAATATGGATTTATGACAGAGGTCATGATGATTTATGTCCTATTGATTTTTCTATATATATCCTATTGATTTTTCTATATATGATATTAACCTGCGAATTTTATATAACAGTTATAAGTTTAAGAATATCTACAACTGGCTCAGGCCCCAAGGGCGGCTCCAGGTTGTGGTAAGAGTACTAGAATTCTTAAACATTGAACAACGTTTGCTTCCACTCAAATGTTGGAATATAGTCTTTTGTTCCTTGTAAAAGAAGGTCAAGCATGTAAGACTACAAATCGAATAATAATAAACAGGAATGTATTCGAGCAAACATAGCTAAGTATGAGATATTATACATCTCTTCTTATAAGTTTTTTTTATCAAAGTCTAATTTTTGTTTCCCATGTATTCTACCAGTGACACAAATGTGCACCTCAGTAATAAAATCTGAAAGCATGTGCAATGTATAGCTGGTATCATAGGCTCAAAAAATGATAAGCATAGATTTCAGCTTAGCCATGTTCACACCAATTCCTAATGTACCAAGTTATCATGTTTGCCTAATCTTACTATAGCCCTGGGCCCCTGGTTTTATTGTTGCATTATTTTACTATTATTATAACACTCCAACTTTCTTTGATTTGTTGGAGTGTCCTAGTATTTGATGTGAATATGGATTTAGCACCTCATTGTTATATTTTGTTAAGATATTCACTACTAACCTCTGTTTTCTTGAAGACAAAATGATTAGAGATATTTTAATTTTAGAAAAGAAGCAATACGTTAGCAGTGATGACGGTAATACAAATTTATTTTTTCACTCTCTTATTCCTAATATGATCTTTGTAATGTTATCTCTCTAAGTCAGAAATATTAGAGATTGTGACTTGTTAGGAAAGGATCAAACATACTAAGGGTGAAGGTAAGTAATACAATTTTTTTTACTCTTATTCTAATTGAACCTTAGCTGGCCTTATTGTCTCAATATTTGAATTTCTATTCAGACAGAGCAATCACAATTTTTTGTGTCATAATATTTAGATTATGTTAGGCAAACATTGGTTTGCATATAATATGTGACATTATAATTCATTTTTTGACACAGACAAATAATTTAGTCAAAAAAATAGTTTAATGATAATGCAAATCTCTTTAAATCTAAGTTTTAAAGTAGAGATTAAATTGGGTACAAGCCAAAAGGATCATTCTGTCAAAAATGGTGTAAAGAGCCCTAAGCGACACAGTGCTTAAGTGTCTTCGGACCACCGCTAGCTGGGAACTGGCCCCTATAACTAACCCAAGTTGATCAAAAACTTGATAGACTAACGATTTGTTAAGGTTGATTAGCAAAAAATATTTAAACTATTATTCTTGCTATCTTGGCTGTCATATATATTGATTCAGTACACTAATTCTTGAATACTTTTAGACTGTCACATTTATTAATATGACTGATAAATATGGATCTTCTAGTATCAACCCTAAAAGGTTCATTAGTTCATACTTTAAAATATGGCAGATTCAGATGAGTTTTGGCTCAATACCCTAGAGATTAAATCAGTTATTGATGGAATTATACCTATGTTAAATGATTCCGATGATACTAAAGTCTAATCATCTAACCCAGTCAAGCCAAATCCCTAAAGAAATAAAATACCATTATTTTTACAGAATTTTAAGTGCTTTATCTGAATCATTATATATTTTTTGAATATATAAAGTACTAAGAACATTAAGATGCAGTGAAAGGATAATGAGGGTTCGCCTATGGAACAACTTAGATACTTATAAGATGATAGATCCATGTGACAAAACTATCATAACTAGGAGTATCATAGACTCTAAAACGATAAGTTTAAATGTAGCTTGTGCTGAAGTTGAATAGCTCAGACATTTTATTATACAAATTTATGTACCTGTCATTTATTTAAATTATGATAATCAATTTGCTTTAAAAACTACTAAAGAATGTTTCTATGAGTTCTAAGATGAACATGTACCTGTTGTAACACCCCATTCTGCTCAAGCAGACTGCCAATTCAAACGACAAAAGTGTAACGTCCCGACCTGCCTTGCTCAGCGAGGCGACTCGTTGAGAAAAAAGGTTATCCAGAATTGGCCCTTCAAAAGAACCGACTTAGGCTTTTAGAGGCTCGCTCGGAGTATCACTCGACCGAGACGAATCATCGCTAAGGTGGGTGGCTACGGTAAACTTGCCTTTGCTTAGCCAGCACATATAAAATATAGAATGATACATGCTAGTCGCTAGGTGAATCACCCCTTGTATGCTATTAAGAATACAACGCACCTAGCTAAGGGAATAATCCCAATTTTGTATTGCTTATGCTAGAACATGGAAATGAAACAATTGCTTATATTCAGACCCTTTGCATGCTACATTTGCCTTCTGCAACTGGACCCTGCTATGCCTCGATAGAACAATATGTATATATGCTCATCTTAGTGTACTATTCACCTGTTTACACTGCACGACTCTAGATAATGTCGCTCGTTAAGTCCCTTAACGATTTTACTCCTCGGCTTACCTTCGGGCCCGAGCCAATGTGAATGTTTAAGTTTCATTGGAAATACATGCTTCTTGCTATATGTTAACTCATACCCTTGCCTCGATTCAATGCTTGTCATATAAAATTATACCACAATCAAATAGACACTATTGTGTATCGTGCATGCATCTTGTTAGCCAGAAGACTATCAAATAGTCTCATTTTATGCAATATTAACCTGCAAGTATCCGGGACTGTTAGGTCGCCAAGGCAATCCCCGAACCAGGGGAACGCATCATGTCAAGTTATATCTGAACTTAAATTATGGACTTGCATATCAACTTGTGTAAAATTCATAATCAATGATCTACTGAGTCAGGAATGGCCTGTGATGACTCTTAGCGAGGATCATGACCTGCACCTACAACCATTGCCGTTTACTCAGAATAATAAAAGAATAACAAAGAACTCATTCATTCAGTCGCGGACAATTGTGCACGAGCTTGATCTCCACGGACGGGGCACCGGGGCACCGGGACCGATCCGGCCTAGGGAGAAGATTCGGTAGTCGCGCTAGCTTGTTCCTAGCACGGATAAGTTCGATCGGGTTGTCGGGGCATCGGGACCACCGTCTTATTGCGACTATGTCCATAATGGCTACAACAACGACTCCGGTGCATTTATATGATCATACTCACTTAGCGGCAATCTGTGTGTGAGTCATTGTATTGCATCTATGAATCTGAATCCAAGTATCCTGATAAAAGAGCTATGAATCTATGGATCATTCCTAAACCTGAATAATATATATATACCTGTGTTCCATAAAATAAATAAAAGAAGAACTTGTGCACCTATTTTATAACTCGCTCGTAGCATACTTGTTTTGCATATGCTATTGCCCCTGATTGTTCATGAATGCTTGTTCTTGAATTAACTTGGTTTATACTTGGACAGGGAAGGAGAATTGGTAAGTTGGTAAGTCTTGCCGTGTTTCCTCCTATATCGCACGACGCACTGCCACACGAGTTAGGCTTTTCATATATGCCATGAAACTGATCCTAAGGCACAACTAGAAAGACAACAAAGTAGTTGGTGCACGGAACCTATATTACGTGTTTGGATTTGTCGAGCGGGTGAGTAGCCTCCCCACTAGTGCATTCATGTACTGATAACCCACCAGATTGTTTGCAGGGTGCGGGAGAACCTCGTTTGGTGCAGATGCCTTCTTCGTGTGTGCTAAGGCGTGGAGTTCACTCTGGAGCCTTGGAGCGTTGCGTCCGAAACTGATGCACATATACAAGGCATAATATTGGAACATCGTCTATACATCATTTCACGAATGTAGTCACTTGGCACGCTTTTATGTTTCAAAGAAAGAGTGCTCGAGCGACTTGTAATCTCGGCTATACGCCGCCTATAACACTTGTTTCAATATGAATAAGAAGAGTTGCCTTACTTTCTATACTTGTGTTATTTAATCTTTGCTTTCGCTACTGTCGACTCGGTGAACTTGTTACCATTCGCTTATGCGTTTATACATTCTGCTGCACTCGGACAATCTGTACAACTCTGTGGCTTAGATCTCTTACCGCCAGCCAATGAACCATGGCCTTGCACAAGCACAGTTCACTCTCGTGCGGCATTACGCCTGGATGGGTCGAAGCAATCGTCCTACAGGAGCGCTGGCGCCGTCATTCTGGCCTAGCGGGGATGGCCTATTAGCCCGTGGGAGATCGGGACATGACATAGTGGTATCAGAGCTTGGCTTATACGCCTTTGAACTTCGTTTCGATTTTCTCAGTTTCGAAAGCTTGTTTGTGGGTTATGTGCACACACTCTCTCAATGCCTCACTGGGATGTTCCAAACAATGAGTCTAAATACTTTTAAAAAGTTGCATATAAAATGATATGATTGCTTGTACGGCATTGTGATTGGTAGGCCTTTGTGCCGACCTGTGCTAGACCCTTTGGGGAACAGACTCGTGCTAAGATTTATATGATATATGCGAACCATATGCCTGTACCTGGTTATCCAACTGGTTAGTACGGAATCCAATATCGCCCGAACGGTTTGCTATGCACATAGCCTTTTAGCTAAGTTGTGTTTAGTATCGCGCACCGAGAACCTTTTTGGTGCAAGCCAGTTATAAACAAGATTTAGATATCGTTCAGGAATAAGATGAGTCAGACTTAGAACTGCAACTGATAGAAACTGTACCAAATTTATTGCTTAGGCGAACATAGAGAATCGCGCTTGGACTTTCGAAAAGTAGCTCGAACGATATCTCGTGTCGAAAGATACAAATCAAATATGGTTTGCTTGGATGACTATCAATCTAGAATATATACGAGGCTAAGATTTTACTAGGCGATACCTAAATACTGTGCAAGAATTCTTAGATATGACTTGGTGAATATGCTAACGATAAATGCAGACATCGAAAATGGATTTAATGGGATGACCCAATTCCGAGTGGTGTATGGAATATTTAGAAATGTTCAAACGGATTTAGAAGTCTCATGCGATAGTCAGATTGAATGATTATAGAATACCTTAAACCAATTGATAAGGCTTATATCGAATAGGAAATTCTCAAAAATGGAAACCAACATCTTAGTTAAGATAAACTTACTGAAACTTGAGAATTATACGAGCGATCTCAGATTGAAACAAAATGATTGAACTTGAATACAATATCGCTCGAATGAGTTAATCCGAGAATGAATACTGTGGTTCGATAAAAGATATAAGTGATAATAAAATTGGCTTAAAATCTGGAAGAATGATCTTGAAATCGAGTTCGAAACGATAACTCTTGGAATCAGTCCCAACGAGAACGGTTATCCTGCGGGAGCACCGGCGTGGTGATTCGCGTATGGCGGGGATGATCGGACTCAAGGGAACATGTTCAGTGATTATTTCGAATGGACTCGATGAATGGAACGTATCAAAATGGAATAGACTTGGGCTCGAATATAAAAACTTGTTTCTTGAGGAATGTTATAAGTAGACTGTGAAAATATCGAACGGTAACATTGATGTTGGATGGTTTCGCTAGATGAATTATAATCACTACATGAACGGATATGACCTGACGGATTATATATATATAACTTGGATAAAGCAAAAGTGAAATGAATAAGGTGTCTCTATCGTGCCGAAGTTAACCATAACTTTTAAACGTTGTTGTCTTGTGCGGACGTAACTCTATGCTCGTACATGTGTCACGACCGGGTTAGAACGATTACCCAGCAGAAGCGTTGACGTGATGATCTTGCGTCCAACGAGGGTGATCGAACTAGCGGAAGACCGGAGTGTGACAACTAAATAATTGTCTTGACTTTTGGTTCGACACGATAAGACAAAATTGGAAATGCAGAGAATCGAAAGAGTTGAAGATAGGTTAGCCTAGAACCTGGAATAAATCATGCTTGGTGGTTTCGTGAACGAATACGTGAATCGGGTAGGATGACTTAAAATTTTATCTAAGGTTTTGAATTGAATCTTGGCTTGGTGGTCTAGACTTGAAATAGATATAGATTCTATAAAAACATGTTTGGAGAGATAGACTACGCAAATCACTAGGCTGGTCCTACAACTTGGATACATTATGGATCTTTACTGAACGGACTCATCCCCCGTAAAAATGAACGTGTTATTGAGAGTAGGTAGATCTGTGCTCGATGTTTAGAAATCTGAGTGAAACGAGCTTGGGTAGAATACCCCGTGCAAATGAACAATGGTTTGACCCTAGGAATTGGGGCTAGCATCGTGCGACGAATTTGCACGATGTATAGTATGTTTGAACTTGTACCTATGACCTTGTGAGCTGACTTAGCAATTAGACAGACGACCCTGTACTGAGTGAATGAACCTGTGCAACCGACTTTAGCACATTGCTTGAACAAAGCTATAAGAACTGGGGCAACAAGACTTAGGGTTAGACTGGAAACGATAGCGCGTCTTATGTTTGACCCAAATGAATGGACGTTAGTCGGTTGAATCAAATAGATCGCGCTTAATGGGAGTGCATAGACTTGATTGAGTTGGAATGGAATTTACTTGGGATTTGATTGACCCTATCGGAAGTATCCTTGTGATTTATAAACTGAAACCCTTGAGATTTTCGCAAGTAGCTTGTCCAATTTCACTATATCTAAGTTTGGTTGAATACATAAGTTTGAGGGACGCCTTGAATACGTGCATAATCCAAGACTAGATAAGATGTTAAATTCGAGTGCACAGACTTCACTATCGCCAAGTTGGTTGACATGCATGTGTTTGAAGAACGCTTCGAATATGTGCACGATCCAGACTCGCGATATGTTGATCTCGAATGCTAGTGCAAGTGAATATCCTCCCGAACAAGCATAATAACTTGTATAAGTTTGCCTCGGCCTTAGATCATCATTCCCGAGGGATTGTAACGTACCCCACATTAAGTAACTTGTCCCGTGCTAAGGCGTAAATGAGACCGACTCAGAACACACGTGACACGACGTAAGGAACGACTAAGGGATTGTGTCCAAATGGATCTAGGGGTACTAGTAATTGCGCTTGGACTAAATTCGATAGAACAACTTGCGCTCAAAAAGTCTCGAGGACGAGACTTTTTCTGAGTGGTATATGATCTAACACCCCGTTCCGCTCAAACGGACTGCCGATTCAAACGGCAAAAGTGCAACGTCCTGACCTGCCTTGCTCAGCGAGGTGACTCGTTGAGGCAAAAGATTATCCAGACTTGGCCCTTCAAGAGAACCTGCTTAGGATTTCAGAGGCTCGCTCGGAGTATCACTCGACTGAGGCGAATTATGGCTAAGGTGGGTGGCTACGGTGAACTTGTCTTTGCTTAGCCAGCACACATAAAATATGGAATAATACATGCTAGTCGCTAGGTGAATCACCCCCTATATGCTAATAAGAATACAATGCACCTAGCTAAGGGAATAATCCCAATTTTGTATTGCTTATGCTAGAACATGGAAATAAAGCAATTGCTTATATTCAGACCCTTTGCATGCTACATTTGCCTTGTGCAACTGGACCCTGCTATGCCTCGATAGAACGATATGTGTATATGCTCATCTTAGTGCACTGTTCACCTGTTTATACTGTACGACTCTAGATAATGTCGCTCATTAAGTCCCTTAACGGTTTCACTCCTCGGCTTACCTTCGGGCCTGAGCCAACGTGAATGTTTAAGTTTCATTGGAAATGCATGCTTGCCTGCTATATGTTAACTCATACCCTTGCCTCAATTTAATGCTTGTCATATGTAATTATACCACAATCAAATAGACACTATTATGTATCGTGCATGCATCTTGTTAGCCAGAAGACTATCAAATAGTCTCTTTTTATGCAATATGAACCTACAAGTATCCGGGACTGTTAGGTCGCCAAGGCAATCCCCGAACTGGGGGAACGCATCATGTCAAGTTATATCTGAACTTAAAATATGGACTTGCATATCAACTTGTGTAAAATTCATAATCAATGATCCACTGAGTCAGGAACGGCCTAGGATGGCTTGTAGCAAGGATCATGACCTGCACCTACAACCATTGCCTTTTACTCAGAATAATGAAAGAACAACAAAGAACTCATTCATTCAGTCGTGGACGCTTGTGCACGAGCTTGATCTCCACGGATGGGGCACCGAAACCGATCCGACCTAGGGAGAAGATCTGGTAGTTGCGCTAGCTTGTTCCTAGCACAGATAAGTTCGGTTGGGTTGTCGGGGCATCGGGACCACCGTCTTATTACGACTATGTCCATAATGGCTATGCCAGCGACTCCTGTGCATTCATATGATCATACTCGCTTAGCGGCAATCCGTGTATGAGTCATTGTATTGCATCTATGAATCTGAATCCAAGTATCCTGATAAAAGAGCTATGAATCTATGGATCATTCCTGAACCTGAATAATATATATACCTGTGTTCCATGAAATAAATAAAAGAAGAACTTGTGCACCTAATTTTATAACTCGCTCGTAGCATACTTGTTTTGCATATGCTATTGCCCCTGATTGTTCATGAATGCTTGTGCTTGAATTAACTTGGTTTATACTTGGACAGGGAAGAAGAATTGGTAAGTTGGTAAGTCTCGCCGTGTTTTCTCCTATATCGCATGGCGCACTGCTACACGAGTTAGGCTTTTCATATATGCCATAAAACTGATCCTAAGGCACAACTAGAAAGATAACAAAGTAGTTGGTACACGAAACCTATATTACGTGTTTGGATTTGTCAAACGGGTGAGTAGCCTCCCTACCAGTGCATTCATGTACTGATAACCCACCAGATATTTTGCAGGGTGCGGGAGAACCTCGTTCGGTGCAGATGCCTCCTTCGTGCGTGCTAAGGCGTGGAGTTTACTCCAGAGCCTTGGAGTGTTGCATCCGGATCTGATGCACATATACAAGACATAATGTTGGAACATCACCGATACATTATTCCATGAATGTAGCCACTTTGCACGCTTTTATGTTTCAGAGAGAGAGTGCTCGAGCGACTTGTAATCTCGGCTATACACTGCCTGTAAGACTTGTTTCAATATGAATAAGAAGAGTTGCCTTACTTTCTATACTTGTGTTATTGAATCTTTACTTCCGCTACTGTTGACTTGGTAAACTTGTTACCATTCTCTTATGTGTTTATATATTCCGTTGCACTCGGAAAATCTGTGCAACTCTGTGGCTTAGATCTCTTACCGCCAGCCAATGAACCATGGCCTTGCACAGGAGTGGTTCACGCTCGTGCGGCATCACGCCCGAATGGGTCAAAGCGATCGTCTTGTAGGAGCGCTGGCGCGGTCATTCCGGCCTAGCGGGGAAGCCCGATTAGCCTGCGGGAGCTCGGAACGTGACACCTGTAGCTGCAAATCAAGTCGTAAAGAGACTAAAAGGCAAAAATGTGGTTTTTGGCTATAAAAAGTCATAAAAGAACTTTACAGATCTCTTAACAAAGAATCTGTTTACTTTTGACGAAGAGATTGTCTAGGAAATTAATCTTAGAATCATCGAGGGGGATGGGGTTAAGACCACAAGTAAGTCACCAGCAGTGGCAACCCAACTGAGTCTGACTGGAGATCCTAAGAAGCAGGTTCAATGGATAAAAACAAGCTGGACTCAGGTGACTATTATGGAACACTGACCCAAAATTAAAATATTATTAAAATAATGTCCAAGTGGCTATACATGTGTACAATGATTCTCCATCCCTATGGTGACAATATTCCGGTATGATTTGGTTAGGATGAGTTTTAAAAGTCTTAATAGGTGCAAGCATTGTTATGCAGGGTTGACTCCAATCACCAACCCTTTGAGGATTTAGCTATATGAGAGGTCGTGAAGGCCACGACTATGGGACATGGCGATCCCAGCCAACTCTCATGAATATGAAAAAGTGCGCATGGACAATCAAAAGCGCCGCCCCGATAGACCCAAGAACCTCTAGCGTACTATGTGTGCTATTTTTCTGAATCTGGTTCAAGAAGTCTGATTCAAGGCATAGTCCATCAAACACTTCTTCAGACAAAGACAATAGTCACTAAGTGAGATTCAAGGTTATAGTCCATCTCATCTATGCATAGTATATAATTTTTCAAAAATTCTTTTTTCTTATTCTTCTCTCCTTTTTCGGAACTTTTTTTTGGGGGGGGGGGGGAGGGGAATTGTTAGGTACAGCTATTGCTGTGCTTAGTAAAAACCAACTTCCTCTTTATTGTGACCATTTTTCCATACTTAATTCCTTAACGTTAGAATTTATTCTCCAATGGACAAATTATCCAGCCCATTTCTTCTTGAACACCTTCAATATTACTATCGTTGGAAATTTTATTCCAATTGAAATTATTGTCTCCAACAGTTACTTTATGCACATCAATGAGTATTAAATTCATTTATTCATATTTATCCTCTTTATTCCTATAAGCTATGTGCTTACACTATATATATTCCATAGTCCTTTTGGTCATGACATGGAAAAAAGAAAAAAAAAATCTCTCTCTCCATTTCATATATCATTTCTCTTACAAACTTCTTTCTCTTCGTCATTTTCTTCCTCTAGGCAAGCTAAGTTTGGGTTATTCTTCCGAAGCCATGTGCGATGACAGAAAGCCGGTAGGAAGGAGATTTTACCACTAGTAGAATTTGAGAGGATGTCTGCACATAAACCTCGAATAAACTCTTAGAAAAGTGCTTCGTGCGCGACTTTTTCGTAGACCAGTAAATCTAATCAATTGCTATTTTTGTTTACAGGAATCGAAGGTAATAATTTCCAATAATTTTTGTAACATTTCTCATTGAACTATGTGTTTCCTCCAAATCTGTAACGTCTTTACAAATTCATACAACTCTATCGCTAAGCGAAAAATAAATTTTTGCGTGAGAGTTATCCAAGCGAAACTGGGATTTCAGTGTGGGAGCTATATATACATGCAAAATGGTATTTCAGCATGGAAGCTATCCACGCAAAACTAAAATTTTAACGTAGAAGCTATCCACGCGGAAGTGATATTTTAGCATGGAAGTTTCTGTCCAATTCAGTAGAAGATTATATTTTTTTTTCTCTCAATAGCGAAACCCCCGTAGAGGATGCTTCATGCTGAAGGCAACTCTAGAGGGGGGTGAATAGAGTGTGTCTCATAATTATCCAATAAAACTTAGGTTAGATACCAACTAAAACTTTACCAAGCAATATAGCAAATGGAAAGTAAAGAGAGTTCAGAAATCATAAATGCTAACACTGCGATGTATAATAGTTTCCCTCGTGGAGGACTAATCAAGTTCTGAGAACTCTTGCTTTGTGTTAATCCACTATTGTGTAAATAATGTACATACGTGCTTTGATCCGAAGGTAACACCAACTTCTTACAACCACGAACTTTGATTCAAAGTGCTCACCGACTTCTTATGACTACGTGCTTTGATCTGAAGAGCACGTTGACTTCAAACAAAGTAGAAATCAAGTTTTTCAACTCGAACAAACTTCTAACCGAGATCGCACTTGGCACTAGAAGGCTAGAAGTTGATCTTGGGAATAGAAAGTTTGTAGAGCTCTCAATAGGCAGGTGTAAGTATGAGTGAAAAACTATAGAGGGCTCAATGCCTATTTATAGGTTTTTTGGGGATCGAACTCGGGCAGAGTTCGGTCTCCATAATGTTCATATTTTTGAACATTAAACCCTGTTTTGCTGGAGGAAGGAATCAATTCAGGAACGACAAAAAATTGGGTCTCATGTGTCACGCCCCAGTACCAGAATACTAAAGAGCGGGAGAATGACTCAGCCAACCACACCTTGCGGAATACCGAAGCAACCCGCAATGTGTTAAGGTTGTCTAGAGACAAGGGGGTGCATACTATAATCAAGTTTCCTAGGGTCAAGAACTTCTATATCTCAATCATTTAAACAAGTAGCAATAACATATAATATTTCAGAATAAGCAGTGAGGCATCCCAAACGCCGTATCAGAATATTCTAGAGATCTAGCGATATTGAATGATATGCCAGATATACAATCAAAAGTATACATGGCAGTGAGTCAGCTGCAGTATAAATATAATACAGTCATGTAGGAAACTAGTATCCAAATTTTTTGGCTAACAAGTGCCGGTTGGCTAAACGTCCAAAAGAATATAGTTTACAAAAGAAGAGCAGTAAAACAAGAAACCCACTCGTGACCCTCAGCAACCATTCTTCTGGTATGTACCATTAGTGAGAGAGAAGTAAGCTTGATACTCAGGTGCTGGCTCTAAACCTGGTCATGCAAAACCAGTGGGGTCAGACCCCAAATAAGAAGTATCGTAAAGGAAGCACGAAATAAACAAACAAAACCAGTTCTATAACATGAGATGCATGAGCCAACGATCAATAGAATATGTCCCATCCATGACATGATACGATACCCCTTCACCAAACAAGGATAGGAAGTGTCCTATCATATCAAGATAGAATACATCCCTTGATTAAGGTCAAGCTAAAATAATTTTGCGTCATAGTTTCAGTCCATAACCTATCGTAACACAATAGCGCAACCCAACAACCAAACAAGGATATGAGTTTAACTATCATGCCACAACAACATGTGTCCCTAATTCTACTCAACAGAAGGCACAATATGCAAGCAAAGATACAATATAAGAAATAACATAGCTTCGGTCCATGAATTATCGTAACATAATGACGTAACCCAACAACCAAACAAGGACATGGGTTAAATCATCATACCATGATAGCCTACTTTCCTGGCTAGACGCATAATATAAGCAAATTAGATTGCCAATTATGTATTACGGCTTGATATGTGATCTCTGGGATATCCCAGTAATGCAATATATGAGCATCCTCAGATCGTGCCATAATCGAGTATGGCTGGCTGAACCAATGATATACGAGCAAGTATATATATAAAATGATGCATTAGTCCCTTGCAAGGACACTGAGCTAATTAATTATTAGTAATAGTTCTAGGATTTCTATAGGAAAGATACTAGCTCGGTCTTATAATTAAATCAGATACTACACTCCACTAGTGCGGATGATATACAGTATCTGTGGTGGCCAGCTTTTATTCCCAGCTAATTTAGGGTGGTTTGACATACACAATCTCGAGATATTATTTTCTTCCAATGATCTACAAATTCAATTTTCTAGTTAACCCTAGGTTAATTAGAATCCTATGTCATGGTCACATGAATATTCCTTCTTAGATGTCGTACTTTAAGTACGGACACTCTTGATACGAATTCATATTGTCACTCGAAAGTTAAATCTGGATTCATACAAGTGTGATGCAACAATCAATACTATCTAGCCACGGCTAAAGTCACTGTACAACTTGTCACGCCCCGAGGCGTCCCCCGAGTCGTGACCGCCGTACGGGCCTGGAGTTGCGCCCGCACAAGGTTTTAATGATTTGCATAGCAAGCACATATTCAGAGTACGCAGATAAATTGAAACATAGAAAAGTTCTCTTTATTGATAATGAACATCTATTACAAACTCCTGAACGAGTCAGCTAATATGCCGAACGGCTTACAAAAGGGTTGACTCAAAATGAGATAGCAGTCCTGTACATTACATCCTTTTATAACTCAAAATAATAAAGACCTCCAGGCTGGAGGATCGCTTTGCCACGGAGCTGCATTTGTGTATGAAGAGTTGCAGGCTCCTGACTCCAAAATGCTTCGGGGCGCGGTGAAGATGCGCTAACAGCTGGACTGGATCGGGAAGACAACTTCGGCTCCTCGCTCGGTTCGCCTTGGTGCGGAGAACCTGTTTCAACGAGGGTCAGCATATCGAAACATGCTGGTGAAGGCGAGCTAGCCTGACTATACCAATCAATATGTTGTTTAGAGAAGCATGCATATTTGTGGGTTTCTATCTTGCCTTAGTTCATTTACAGTTAAGCAGCATATTGAATTTACTGAAATGAACATGCCACCGTTCGGTAGATTTTACCTGCCCGTCTGAATGACCTGCACAATACTTACCTTGCCTTCCCTGCCACGGAGACACAAGTTAGTATGCAACAGGTTTAAATATACAGTGGATCACTGGCTAGGATGCCATAATGGACCGTTTAGTCTTGAACGAGGATGGAATGCAGCGAAGATTCAGTAGTGGCTGCAATCCATCCTGTTCAGATGCAGTAGACTACAGTGAGTTCCGTCCGGATCGGATCGGTGCCAGTACCCCAGCGACCGTCCGCAGGAACCAGTGACCTTGTGCACAAGTTGTCCGTGATCGAATCGGTATGGTTTCATTTAGCTAACAGTTCATGCAGTTGAGGCAATGCCAGTTCAGGACAAGCAGTATTATGATTCAGTTGCATAGCCTCTTGATTCAGTATATTTCATAGCATAATTTAAAGAAGAACAAATATTCTAACTTGTATTTATGCATATGATAAATATTTCCGAGCGAACACGCATGCAAGTACGTAACCGTTCACAGTTTGATTGACAAGCAGTATTAACCAAGTCTATTCTCTTTTATCTTGGTTTCTTTTATTATTACTTGGTATCGTTTGATCGGGGCAACGGAGTGAAGCTGGAAGCAGAGCTAGCTAATCGGGTTGGTAGCCACTCACTTAGATTTTGGAAGGGAGAAGGAAAGAGGCACTTCACGACTCCGCTCGCAAGCCGCCTACTGCTCGTTCACCTGCACACGAACAGCTCGATTAATACTTCTTCCTCTTTTTCCAATCTCGGAATAGAAGTGCAAGTCAATGAACGAAAACAATGAAAACCATCGAAACCGTTCAAGGAAAACAAGTAAATCCCAAAACCAACTCAAAGCACGAAAGCAACAAGCGACATCGAAAACCGAGGCAATAAAAGATAGCAGCGGAGAGGTCCCTCCTGACTCTGCCGCTAAGCCGATCCCGGGGGCGCAGTCCACTGAATATGAAAATCGATTCCGAAGAAACAAATCCATAATGAGGACGAGTTCTTAATTCAATCTATCCCGATCGAACGATACCATCTTGTGTTTCTTAGCCGCGCTCTCCGCATCGGGAGAACGGGGCGCTACATCCTACCCAACTAATTGGAAGTTTTGTCCCGAAACTTAGGGTAGAACTTACCGTTAGGGATTATTAAGGCGGCTCAGTGGGCAGGCAGGAACGGTATGATCAGGATTTCCGCAAATAAGACATTGCCCAAGTTTCTTGCGGCACTTTTCAACTGTGTGCCCTGGTTTCTTACAATATGCACACGGTTGCCCTGGGTTACCTCTCCGTGGATCGCCGTGGTTAGGGCGCTTTGTAGCAGTGTTTCCTCCATCGTTGCCTTGGCGTTTGTGATTGTAGGTATGCACAGCGCCGGTGGAAACGTGAGGATACTGTGGTTCAAGCGATAGGGCGTGATTCATGACTTCACGCATCGTTCCGTACTGATTATTGACTACGTGCGAATGGATGGCAGGGCGTAGTCCACCTTCAAACCTTCTAGCTCGACTCGCTGCATCAGGTAAATAGGCCCTAGCGAATTTGGAGAGTCGGTTGAATTCGGCGGAGTACTTTTTAACTGTCATCCTGCCTTGCCTTAGTTGCACGAAGTCATTTTCCATTTGACGTTGTACTGGAGGGGGTATATACTCCTCTTCAAATGCGGCACGAAAGGTCGTCCACGAGAACGCCTCCTCTCCGTGATCAAATTAGAGAGATCGTCGATGCACGTCCCACCAATCGTGTGCGTTGAGGCGGAGCTGCAGTTGCGCGCAGGAGACGCACTTATCTTCGGGGACCTCTAGCAGAGCGAAGTGATCTTCAAGTTCGGCCAACCAATCTAGAGCTACGACTGGGTCCTCAGTCCCGTTGAATGGGGTATTGCAGACTTTCTTGAAGTGGCCAAAGTCGAAGGCAGTCACGTCCCTCGCTCTTGGAATTTGCGGTGTCTCTACTTCAAGCACGGGCTGCTCCACCGGAGTCGTTGTTGTTGCGGCGGAATGGTTGGCAGCCAAAGTCTGAACGATCTGATGCAGGGTATCTACCTGCTTCTGTTGGACTGAGAATCGTGCTTCTATATTGTCTTGAAACTTGAGCTGACTCTCTTCCGCTCGCTTCTCGGCCCGTTCATGGCGAGCCTCGTCCCTTTGTTGGTTTTCCCCCAACATCCGCAATATTTGCTGAACGGGATCGATGCTTGGCGTGGCTCGCTGGCTTTCTGAACTTCCCAAAGTGCCCGAACTACTTCCTTGGCCTTGCGTTTCGTCCGGGACTTGCGCTGCAGATTGCGCAGGATTTATTCCTTCAAAAGAAGGTAAATTACATTAGGATCATAATGTATTATGGACTTATTGCATGAATGTATCTCATTTTGGCCTAGCGAGTTCAAGAGTTCGCACAGGAATTTCGATCGTTAAAGGAACTTTTCCAGCACGAAGTCTAAGGAACTTTGAATCTGTGCTCTGATACCACTATGTCACGCCCCGAGGCGTCCCCCGAGTCGTGACCGCCGTGCGGGCCTGGAGTTGCGCCCGCACAAGGCTTTAATGATTTGCATAGCAAGCACATATTCAGAGTACGCAGATAAATTAAAACATAGAAAAGTTCTCTTTATTGATAATGAACATCTATTACAAACTCCTGAACGAGTCAGCTAATATGTCGAACGGCTTACAAAAGGGTTGACTCAAAATGAGATAGCAGTCCTGTACATTACATCCTTTTATAACTCAAAATAATAAAGACCTCCAGGCTGGAGGATCGCTTTGCCACGGAGCTGCATTTGTGTATGAAGAGTTGCAGGCTCCTGACTCCAAAATGCTTCAGGGCGCGGTGAAGATGCGCTAACAGCTGGACTGGATCGGGAAGACGACTTCGGCTCCTCGCTCGGTTCGCCTTGGTGCGGAGAACCTGTTTCAACGAGGGTCAGCATATCGAAACATGCTGGTGAAGGCGAGCTAGCCTGACTATACCAATCAACATGTTGTTTAGAGAAGCATGCATATTTGTGGGTTTCTATCTTGCCTTAGTTCATTTACAGTTAAGCAGCATATTGAATTTACTGAAATGAACATGCCACCGTTCGGTGGATTTTACCTGCCCGTCTGAATGACCTGCACAATACTTACCTTGCCTTCCCTGCCACGGAGACACAAGTTAGTATGCAACAGGTTTAAATATACAGTGGATCACTGGCTAGGATGCCATAATGGACCGTTTAGTCTTGAACGAGGATGGAATGCAGCGAAGATTCAGTAGTGGCTGCAATCCATCCCGTTCAGATGCAGTAGACTACAGTGAGTTCCGTCCAGATCGGATCGGTGCCAGTGCCCCAGCGACCGTCCGCAGGAACCAGTGACCTTGTGCACAAGTTGTCCGTGATCGAATCGGTATGGTTTCATTTAGCTAACAGTTCATGCAGTTGAGGCAATGCCAGTTCAGGACAAGCAGTATTATGATTCAGTTGCATAGCCTCTTGATTCAGTATATTTCATAGCATAATTTAAAGAAGAACAAACATTCTAACTTGTATTTATGCATATGATAAATATTTCCGAGCGAACACGCATGCAAGTACGTAACCGTTCACAGTTTGATTGACAAGCAGTATTAACCAAGTCTATTCTCTTTTATCTTGGTTTCTTTTATTATTACTTGGTATCGTTTGATCGGGGCAACGGAGTGAAGCTGGAAGCAGAGCTAGCTAATCGGGTTGGTAGCCACTCACTTAGATTTTGGAAGGGAGAAGGAAAGAGGCGCTTCACGACTCCGCTCGCAAGCCGCCTACTGCTCGTTCACCTGCACACGAACAACTCGATTAATACTTCTTCTTCTCTTTCCAATCTCGGAATAGAAGTGCAAGTCAATGAACGAAAACAATAAAAACCATCGAAACCGTTCAAGGAAAACAAGCAAATCCCAAAACCAACTCAAAGCACGAAAGCAACAAGCGACATCGAAAACCGAGGCAATAAAAGATAGCAGTGGAGAGGTCCCTCCTGACTCTGCCGCTAAGCCGATCCCGGGGGCGCAGTCCACTGAATATGGGAATCGATTCCGAAGAAACAAATCCATAACGAGGACGAGTTCTTAATTCAATCTATCCCGATCGAACGATACCATCTTGTGTTTCTTAGCCGCGCTCTCCGCATCGGGAGAATGGGGCGCTACACAACTATTAGATCCGTACAAGAAAATAAGTACAGATATCACGTAGCAAGAGTATGTGGCATGATGGCTCACTATATATATATATATATATATATATATATATATATATATATATATATATATCAAGTAGCACTCTCGGTGCGATCAAGTGTATCAGCACAGATACAATAGTCAGGACAGGAATAGTTTCTAGAATCAAGATCATGGACAAGTTGTCACGTAGCAAGTTATTTAGGAAAAGACAGTCAATCACTGGTCACATTAATTGTTACTTTATTATATCGATAAATGAGGATAAGAGTAGTGCAAGAACCCCTCGAGATCAGATTCACAATCTTTAAACCAAACAAGGACCGAAATTACAGACCCTCCCTCGAGTTGAACTACGCCCCTTATTCTATCCAACATATAATAAGATGGTAAAGTAAAAGTATTTTAATTAGCAAGTTAGTACATATACGGCAACATATACAGGGCTCATGTCAGGTGCTTAGTCAAATTTAGTACATGGTTATATCTGGGTTATATAAGTCATTTCTATATTTAACACATAGCATCACACTCATTCAATCAAACAAAAATATTAAACTAAGCAAGTGTCCAACGCGTGCAAGAAATATGGTGCCACATAGGAATAATAGGCGCATAGGCAAGCTGCCGCATAAAGCAGGGTATCGTATGAGACAGGGTGCCGCATGAAGTCGAGGCCGCATGCAATCGAGGCTGCATGGTTGGCTTGGATGCATGGGCAAAGCAAAGTCCACTCTTCGAAAAATGTGCAATATGACCATCAATAAATACAAGTAAGAAAAAATAACATAAAATGATAGATGTGACTGATATGACATACAGAAAGTGTGTCAGAAAAAAAGACAGAATTATACAAAGTCGTGCCAAGTCGGTGAGAAGTTATGCGTCAAAAAGAAGAGAGACGCATAGCTCCTGGCCGCATGGTCGACGATGCCGCATACTCCTTTTGGCCTCATACATACTTGGCCGCATGAAATCTTTTGGGACAGTAAAATTTCTTCAACTTGTGAATTTTTATTCATCCAAGTTCATGCATTTGGCCAAGGGGCACATGTACAGATTCAGTCATGTGTCCAACAAGGTTGGCCGCATGCTGACTCGAGACGAGAAGTCTAGGCCGCATAGCATGCCGTGTCGCATAGTGCTCCTTCGTCTCCTCCAACATCAGTTTTTCGGCCATGGCCAAAAGCTCAAAATTTTTTTTTTTTTCTTCCATAGAAACTTCAAATGAAGTCCAAATTCAGCAAAGTAAAGTTCTAAACTACTCAAAATTAAGTGTTTATCAACATAGAACAACAAATTTTCAAAAATAATAAATTTTAGGAGATCAAAACTCAAGAAAACTCAAGAACACATGAAAAGCTTCTAAACTAAAAGTCTAGATCTACACTACATCCCCCAAAACCAAAAATACCAAGTTCTAAATGTATGGAGAAAGATATAATAAACCTAATGGAACAATAAAATAGAGGGTTTCTTCATTCCTCATGTAAGGTGTACTTGCCTATGGAGGGAGACAGAAAACCTAAGAGAGAGAATGGAAGAAGAATAATGAGAAGAGAGAGAGAGAGAGAGAGAGAGAGAGAGAGAGAGAGAGAGTGAATTGGGTTATATATGGAGGATTTGAGGTTTGTGTCACTTCAATATTTTTTAGGAAGGGTATTTTGGTTATTTTTATAATTTAATAATTTATTGTGCATATTAATATTTAATTCTTGTATTATTTCTTTATTGTTAGTAGGCTACATGATATTTTGGACTTATGTTAGTAGGCCTAACTAGTTTAGATTGAACTCATGGACCAACATTATTTCTAGTTAGACGAGCCCAACAAACAAGTCCAATTCATTAAATCAATTAGTCAAATCATTAGGAGAAGAACCTTCCTTCCTTAATTACCTTCTTCATGACAAGCCCATAGGGGTGTTTTAGACTTTTTCTACTTGCTTGAGGGGCAAAAAAGAGGTCAGCCATAAGAGGGTGGGGAGAGCCTCTCTCTCTCTTCATTCATTCTATTTTAATTCTAGATATAGAATTTCCCTCTTCTAAATTTCTTCATCCTTACACAAATCCCTACCCAAATTCTCTTTCAATTCCTTTTTTACTCACCATTGGAGGCTATTGGAGCAAGAGGGAGGCAAGGATCTATAAGAAGGTGAAGAGTGCACAAGTTGAAGGCTCTTTGCATCCATTTGAAAACTTGTATTGGGAATCCATCTCCCAATAGGTACAATTCAGTTTTTTTCCTTTTAATTAGACTATAAATCTATAGTTTAGTCATTAGGAACCCTCCCATATACTAAGACTATGTAAACACCCAGATTTTTTAGAAATTAAAAATAAATTTTTAGGATTTTTTCGTAATTTTTGAATAACTAAAATAAATGTTTTTTGGAATTAATTTTTTTTATTTATTAAACTAAACATTAAAATATTATAAAAATAATATTTTTGAGTGTAAAATAAAGAGACATACTGTAATTTTTTTGTAATTTATTGGACCAAAAAACTATTTTTAAAGACCTAAAAACAAAGTTTTTAAAATAAACCGAAATAAACCGGTTTAATCCTGAACCGAACCCATAATAAACCAAACCGAACCCATTATAAACCGACCCAACCCTAGCGGATTCAGATCTGGATCCGAACCCGCTAACCTGTATTCGCTAAGACCCGACCCGTTTTGTTACTGCTACAGTAACCGAATTCACTCGACCCCAAACGCCGGCCGCTCCTCTTCCCGGCCGTTTTTGCCGCCGTCGCGTCGTTCCTTCTCCCCCGCGGCCGTTTACCTGTAGTCGCCCCTACGCCAACCTCTACGCCTTCCCCTACCTCTTTATCTCCTTCAACCGCCAGAACCCTAGCTTATTTAACCCTCACCTCCCGACCGCCCTCACTATTCCATCACCGCCATCCCCGACTCCTCAGCCATCATCCTCCACCGCCACCACCTCTCCACTGCCGACCTAGCAACCCCGACCACCCGCTGTCCCCAAACTACTTAATCATCGCCGCCTCCGCCACTTCTCCACCACCATAAACCCTAACCAACAGCCAGACGACTCCTCAGCACCGCCAACCACCAGCCTCCGGCTGACCCTGACCTCCCCAGCTACTCCAGCGTCGATCAGCAGCAACCGCCGCCGACGTGCACCGCGCTACCGGGTGTACACGACGTGTAGTCGATACCGACCCCCTGTTCCAGTGAGCATTTCTCTCTCCTTGTTGCATCATTTTCCAAACCGTCTGCTGTGACACGTTTCCTACGTGACCCTCTCGAACCCTGTGCAATCAGTTCGGGGTATCACGTCCTGTGTCGGTCGCAAATTGCGACGCAAAAATAGGAAAATTTACCCCTATTTCTGAAATCAGAATTTGGTCCCGAACTCACAAGTTTACGACTATTTTGCGTGCAACATGTTAACTAATTTTGAATTTTACTTGAACAGTAAATTAGACAATATAACCGAGTTTCAAATCCTGTAATTAGTTTAATTTTGATATACTGTAGTTTGTGTTTTATTCGCGGATAAAATCGACCAAAAACTTGGTCTTTAAAACCCGAATTCTCCCGAAACTGGGTGCGTTCTGCTAAACGAGACAACTTCATCATGTGCAAATTTTACCAAATGGTACGCATCGTCAATGTGGACGTGTAAAATTTTACGGAAGTTGATTTGGATGTTCGTGCACACCGAAATTAACGCATATCCGTCAAAATTGACCCATATCGGCCCTGTTCTGAAACTCATTGTAACTTCGTGTGTGCTTATCGTTTCGAGACAAAACTTATGCCATCGGATTCGTAGCGATACGCTGGTCCTGTGACCCAAGTTTGGTTCGATTCTGAGAACGTTGACAAAATCCTATATCGTGGGCCCCACGGCTCCACTTAACAGGCAATTTTGTGATCGCTCATCAAAATCCAGTTCTGGACATTCTATTGGGGTTGTATCATTGTTCTGGAATTTTAGACACTAAGTTTGACGAATTTGGAGAACATTGTCTCTGGCATATTTTTCGGTATGAAGTGGGCCACATGTGGACCCCGCTTTGACCAAAAAATGTCAATTTTGCCCCTGTGTCCAAATAGAACTTATGGATAGGCAATCCTAGCTATTTTATATCTTCTGAATATGATGGTAGTATTTATTTCAGCAATCGGAGGAGTACCAGAAGATCTTGCTGTGACCGAAGCAACTATTGGAATTCAAACCCCAGGCAAGTGTACCTTGCCAAACTTGTAGTACCTACTTTGTATTATTTTCTTGGTTTAATTATGTGATATATATGTTCAACCTAGGATCGTGTGACATTACTTAACGTTCGGGTTCCAACGCCATACTCGGAGTTGTGTAACATCACCTAGAGAGTTGATATCGCAAACATATATATTTTCGTGCTTGCATCATCAAGTACGTCATACCATAGGACACTTGACACTATTCATGAGACATAATCTTCCTTAGTCATTCATGGTGATTCTTTATAGGATTACAAGATTCGTAACATAGATTTTATATATGCATAGCTATCATTATGACTAGTTGCATTAGTTAGAGGTCATGATCTTGCGTGACATGGACATGCGATATCGTGGACATGAGACGTAAGGTTACATTGGGTGGGAAGAGTCTTACCATACTAAAGGCTGATTATATATATATATATATATATATATATATATATATATATATATATATATATATATATATATATATATACACTACATTACTGGAGGTGCCTTAGACTCTGTCTTTGGCACATTTACTGGCCCTTCAAAAATAAATGCTGCTATAGGTTTCTTCGACACAGAGCTTATAGTAGTTTCAGCCTGAGTATGATTAATGCTCTCATTTGTATATTACATAGCTGGTTACATAGTTTATCCTATTGATACATTTTATATACTGCACTTATTTGGCTTGAGTTATTCTTGTACCTTGCTATGTCCCCTGAGGACCTGGAATCTGGATTATGTTCCCAGGTTTAGTAGAGGAGATCTACCCCGAGGTATACGGGACAGGAGAAGACGCAGGAGCAGTACCGTTACCAGAGGATAAGGTGATGCCCGGGGATTTTTCCTGAGTATCTGCTTTATCTGTTAGTCTTATATTATATTTGGTGACTCATTGAATATTATTTCTGTCTTATGAGTTCTATCTTGACTTTTTAGTTATATCATATTCGTACGTTGTTCCATCTTATAGTTTTGTGATTGAGTATTCATATTTTATTAGTAGCAATATATACTTTGGTGATTATTATGTTAGATAGTATAGTTTACCCAAACAACGTTCTACCGCCGATGTTGTGGCGTAGACTGGACGTTGTTCATTACTCGTGCTCCTACACCGAGTGTGGGTCATGACACATTTTTAGTGGTGGCCCATGCAGGTCTTCGAGGTCGCAAGTACTACAATTCGTAATGGTGCTCTGATTTGAGTGCTATTACTAGCCTATTTTGGGATATAGGATATAGGCTATAGACTATAGGCTGAGAATACTCAATCACCTCTAGGAAAAACTCTATTGTTTATTTTAACTGTTATTCCTTAATATTTGATAATTGAGCTTTAACTGTCCTCCTTTGAATACATTATATTGTGTGCCATATTGATTCTTTCCTTTCGCTTTGCCTCAGGATGCCGCCTAAGATTCGATCACAGCAGAGAGAAGCAGTTTCTGAGAGATCTACAACTTTCTGAGGGCCTACACCAGTCACTTCTCTGGTGATTGGCATATCAGCTGCGTTCGGGAGTCCACCTCTAGCAGAAAGGACTGTTCTAGCTGTGTCTGAGGGACTTCCACCTCTACCTTCCGTGCCGACAGATGCGACTCAGGTGTTCGCATTGTTTTACGAGATGATGGAGGCTCAGAGGGCCCAATCAGAGGCCCACTAGAGGCAGACCGATGTGTTGCTGCAGGGTATTGAGAGTGCTCATTATCTTACCCTTGTTGTTGTAGAGAGAGGAGCTCCGATCTAGCAGCAGGTTGCCCATCTTCGACCGAGTAATATCCAGGATTTCAAGAAGCTTGAACCTCGGGTCTTCAAGGGGATCGAGGGGATCGTTTACGCTGATGATTGGCTCGAGGATATCGAGCTTCTTATGAGGGTGTCCCATCTTGCTGATGATCTGAAGGTTGAGGTAGTGGGACTTCAGCTGTTCGACATCGCCCGCACTTGGTTCAGGAATAAGCTACTTCTTGCTGATGTGGGGCAGGCTTGGGAGGTGTTCAAGGACCTCTTCAAGAGGAAGTTCTTTGCTCAACGGACAGATTGGACTTGGGGAGACAGTTTAAGGGCCTTTCTCCGGGGAGCATGTCC
Organism: Iris macrosiphon; assembly: GCA_036927795.1. Taxonomy (NCBI): domain Eukaryota; kingdom Viridiplantae; phylum Streptophyta; class Magnoliopsida; order Asparagales; family Iridaceae; genus Iris; species Iris macrosiphon. The sequence goes on from JAYESA010000009.1 coordinate 98,259,296, forward strand.
GTGGAGGAATATACTGTAGAGTTTGGGAGGTTGAACCAATTTACGGAGTATTTGGTGAGGGAGCCAGAGGTTCGGGCTATCCTTTCTGCGAGGGTCTGACCTGGAAAGTAAAAATCCTCATTCCGTCTTTCTATGAGACATATTCTGAGATACTTGCGGAGGAACGCAAGGTCGAGCGGGAGTGGAACCTGAAGTCCAAGAGAGACTATAATTCTTTTATGGGGGCTAGTAGCAGCGTATGGCCTGCTAAGCGTCCTTATATCCAATCTAGGCCTTTTCAGCAGCCATAGCAATACCAGTCTCCAACTAAGGCGTTGGTTCACCAGGCACCGCATCAGAGACGGTCAGCTCCCTGCCACTTCTACAAGAAGCCCGGCCATATCTGGAAAGTTTACAGAAAGATGTTGGGAGTTTGTCTGTTTTGTGGCACTGAGGGGCATCAAATAAGAGATTATCCCATTTCTTCTTATCGTGCAGCTCAGGGAGCATATGCGAGGCCACTTGTAGTACAACCGAGGGGACAGCTGCTTCTGACCCAGCAGCAGCGTTACACCCAGCACCAGCATCAGGGGGGTGCATATCAAGGATAATCATTTGCTATGACGGTCGAGGAGGCCGAGCCCACCGGAGATGTCATCGCAGGTTCTGTTTTCCTCGATTATATTCCATCTTTAGCATTGTTTGATAGTGGTGCTTTCCATAGTTTTGTATCTATTTTTTTTGCTCTGAAGCATCATTTGGTAGATGACTCTTTACTTATGTAAACCCCCTGATTTTTAGATTTAATTTTAAATTTTATTAATATTGGTATTATGTAATTATTGAGATTAAGGGATAATTTTTTATTATTTTAGCTAATAGAATAATATTAAATTCATGTATAGATATTTTTGTATATGTAATTAATTATATATATTACACAGAAAATATATTTTTGGGTGTACAACTATTATTAGAGTATTATAGATTTTTTTGGAAATTATTTGGGGTTCAAACATATTTATAAATTGCTATATATATATATATATATATATATATATATATATATGGTTTTAATAATAATAATTATAATATTAAACCCTAAACCCAGATATCCAACCCGAAACCATAAATCCTAAACCCTAAACCCGAAACTTCCCCCAGCACCTGAAACCCGGACCCTTCAGTACAGAAACCCATGACCCCCTCTGATTCCTCTCCCAGAACCCCCCCTGCGACCCCTCGCCATTCCTATTCTGAAACCACCTCCTTCACTCTATTTATATGACCATCAGAGAAGACCACCACCACCAGCCATTCCCTACCTCCAAACGACCACCTCCACCGTCGACCGACACCGATGAACGTCACCGCGAATGGCCACCAGTCTTCACACGAGCAGCAGACCAAAACATGGTACCCTTCTTTCCACCACTGTTTCTCCCTACACAGTAAACCAAATAGTGAACCGTCAAATCCTATGTGAAGAACACATGACCTCCATGAATCCTGTTTAAATAGTTTAGTTTATCATGTCCTGTGTCGATCGTAAATTGTGACACAAAATAGGAAAAAATGATCGAATTTTGAGAACAAAAACTGTTCCAAGTACGGGTGTTTGAGTTCCGTTATCTCCATAATGACATGCGAGGTTAAAATTCTACTTAAACAGACTTTTGGAAAGCATAACCTAGTTTTAATTCCTTTAAATACTTTCTTTTAGTTCAACCTATTCTGTGATTTATTTACTGCTAAAATTTATCAAAAACTTAATTTTGTAAACCCAAAATTTCTCGATACGGGGTACGTTCTGCCAAACGAGGCGACTTCGTCGTGTGAGAATTTCACCGAAAGGTGCGTATCATCAACCCGAATGTGTAAGATTTTGTGAAAATTAATTTGGATGTGCATGCACACCGGAATTAACGCGTATCCGTCAAAAATTATCGTATCGGCCTATTTTGACACTTGTCATAATTTTGTGTGTGCTTGTCATTTCGTAACGAAACTTATTCCATCGGATTCACAACATTACGCTAGTCCTATGACTCAAGTTTGGTTCAATTCTGAGAACATTGACGAAACACCATTTTGCGGGCCCCACAGCCCTATTTGACAGGTGATTTCGTGACCGGCTCATCGGAATCCAGTTTTGGATGTTCCGTTTGATTCGTACCACCGTTCTGGACTCATAGACACTAAGTTTGCTAAATTTGGAGAACTATATCTCTGATATATTTTTTCGTACGAAGTGGACCACATGTGGACCCCGCTTTGACCCAAAAACTGTTAATTCTGTCCCTATGTCCAAATTGAACTTATGAGTAGTCAATACTAGCTATTTTAAGTATTCTGAGAACAATAGTGATATTTGTTTCAGTATCCGGAGGCGTACGTGGAAATTTCATTTTTACATGAGTAATTGTCGGAGTTCAGAGCTCAGACAAGTGTACCTTGCCAAATCTGCAGAGATCCTAATATATTATTTGCTTGTGTTCTTTACATTTACATTTACATATATATATATATATATATATATATATATATATATATATATATATATATATATATATATATATATACACTTCTGAGATATACCTGTTCAACCTAGGACCGTGAGATATTGCTTAGCGTCCGAACAAGATTCGTGTGTTGAAGCCATACGCGGAGTCGTGTAACGTCATTTAGAGAGTTGATTCCACGATCCTATTTTTGCGTGCTTGCTTTACCAAGTACGACATACCGTAGGACACTTGACACTATTTCATGTGACAAAATCTTCTTGAGTTATTTATGGTAATTCTGTATAGCCTTACCGGATTCATGATATGAGACTTGTATATATAGAGATATCATTATGACTCGTTGTACTACCTAGAGGTCTTGATATTGCGTGTTATGGACATGAGACATTGTGGACATGAGACACGAGGTTACATTGGATGGAAAGAGACACACATGCTACAGGCTGATTATATATATATATATATATTATACTATACTAATGGAGACTACTTGCTGCTACGGGTTCCCCAACACAGAGCCTTTAGTGGTTTCAGCCTGAGTACTAATGATGCTCTCATTTTTATTTCACTTAGCTGGTTACATAGCTTGCCCTGAGGATCTGTTTTTATTTACTGTATTTTATTTGGTTTGAGTATTTCTTGTATCTTGCTATGTCCCCTGAGGACCTGGATCCGGATTATGTCCCCAGGTATAGCAGAGGAGGATTACCTAGAGGTTTACGGGACAGGAGCTGACGCTGGAGCAGTACTGGCACCAAAGGACGAGGTTGTGCCAGAGGATTTCTCCTGAGTACTCAGTTACTTATTTAGTTATTTATGCTTAGTATTATTTTATACTTGGACTCGTGGACATATGTATTGGTGCTATTCTTTTTTCTTTATTGTATCGGGATGTTCCCCTAGATACTACTTATGGGGACTTGATGATGGACTATTTCTTTTTTATCTATTATCTTGACTAGTCTATCATTTTATATAGTGAATTCTTTCCGTAGATGAGACTAGAATTATACTGTAATAGATGGTATAGACTTGTATTTATTTATTACAGCTTAGTGCATTACGGGTCCATTTAATTGGGTTTGCCCATTGGAGTTGTGTTGCTGGCCATTGCCACGTGGCTAGTCTCTCGATATTTTGGGACTGGACTTGACATGATTTTTTTTTGTGGCCCATGCAGGTCTACGAATATATTGCTTCAATTTTAACTAAGGGACCGAGCAAGCCTACAAATTGGGATATAATAAATTATAGGATCTTATCTACTTGTTGATCTGTTCTTGACCTCTATATCGACTTCAAAATAATTTCTTGACTTGCATCCTGCCTTGATTTCTCTGTGCGACTCTCATCGTTTACTTTATATGCAGAGTAATGGATCCACAAGCCAGCGATGAGACTCCTGTGGGAATATCACAAGGTGTTGTGGTCACCTACGATGATGGGGTAATGCCACTAATTGGAGATTTCTCCACTCAACAAAGAAATCATACAGATTAGCACGCCTTGAGGTTTCGGCGAGATGACATTCCACCACTGCCACAGTTTACTCCACCAATGACCATTTTTCTACAAGGATAACCTATGGACGGATAGCAGATGTTCCAAATATTCTACGTAATGATGCAAGCACAACAACAGGTTCATCAAGAGGCTCAGCATCACCAAGCAGAGAACCTGAGGAACAGTATAGTCACCGCACTGGAGCAGATGAACCTACCAGCTAGATGGCCATTGACAGGATCTATCACTGATATTTGCTAGCTGAAGCCCTATATATTTTTTGGCAAAGAGGAACCCACTGAAGTTCATGAGTGGCTCACAAACACTAAACACCAATTGGAAGCAGCTGAGCTTTCGAGGGAGCGTTGGATGACTGCCGTTATGATGCAGTCGATGGGCAATGCACATCACTGTGGCTATCCGAGGAGAGTTGGCTAGGTCTAGACCAAGTTACTTGGGAGGAGTTCTCTAGACTCTTCCAGGAGATGTACATTTCATCTATTTCTCGGGCAGAACTTTAGAAAAAGTTTAATCACCTCACTCAGGGCAATATGACGGAGGAAGAGTAAAATGCAGAGTTCATACGATTAAGTTGCTTTGCACCTACACTAATCCCGACAGAAGAAGAGAAGGCAGAAAAATTCTTTGACAGACTGAGCTTTGAACTACAGAGACATATTGGCTCTGTTGCACATACTTCTTATACGGATGTCCTTGCCACAGCTCGACGCATGGAACACATCCACAGGAGGGAGTCCAGCCAAAAGAGACCGTACGCATTAGTATCAGCTCGAGCACCACATAGAGATCCTGCAAAGCGACCCCAGATGAATCCACCCATCCCTTCCTACTTGTCACTACTATGGCAAGGTAGGCCATATTGAGAGCGAGTGCAGACGCAAGTTGGGACTATACTTGGTTTGCCAATCCATCCAACATTCAGCCAGGGATTGCCCTGAGCGTCGAGAGGGAGCACCGATGGTAAACCGATAAGCTTTACCAGCACCAGGGCCAGTCCAGCAGCCACATCGATCAGCTTGTCTAGCACCAGGAGCATCACAGGCATAAGATGGAGGATTCAGACTACCAGTATCGAAAGAATATCAGCTGAGGCCACCCTTGGCATCACAGACATCACTCTTCTAGCTGGCCCAGCAACAGCAGAGGGCACCATTACAGGGACATGGACAGGCTTTTGCGATGACAGTGGAGGAGACACGGACTCGAGGAGTAGCTAATATGGGTAAGATTTAGTTTTATCATAGCTAGCTATAGTAATGAATATTCCTAGTAATACTTTAGCATATGCCTGTTAGTTCCATTCCCTAGCCTATATCTAGTATTATGTTAGCATGAACTTGTTGGTCTAGAGTAGTAATATGTAAGTGGTACCCAAGTTTTCAGAAGATGTAGTTGATCCTCGCTCTAATCAGACTCCTTTACTCTTGAGTTACTCATCTCTCATTATCTAGAACTTTTTTATTGCTTTCCTACATGCTCTGCTTGAACAAAATCCTCACCCTTCATCTCAATTTTTTCCTTATTCATGGTCTCTTATCCTTTGTGTTGTGCTTCAACAAATATCATACAATCGCGTCATCTCTTCTGGAGCAAACCTTTCCTGACCGGTTATGTTTAGTTTTCTTAATTGTGAGGACACAATTTTTTTAAGTTGGGTAAATTGTAAACCCCCTGATTTTTAGATTTAATTTTAAAATTTATTAATATTGGTATTATGTAATTATTGAGATTAAGGGATAGTTTTTTATTATTTTAGCTAATTAGAATAATACTGAATTCATGTATAGATATTTTTGTATACATAATTAATTAAATATATTACACAAAAAATATATTTTTGGGTGTACAACTAATATTAGAGTACTGTAGATTTTTCTGAAAATTATTTGGGGTTCAAACATATTTATAAATAGCTATATATATATATATATATATATATATATATATATATATATATATATATATATATATATATAAAAGTGGTTTTAATAATAATAATTATAATATTAAATCCTAACCCCAGATACCCAACCCGAAACTTCCCCTAGCACCCAAAATCCGCACCCCTTCAGTACAGAAACCCCTGACCCCCTCTGATTCCTTTCCCTGAACCCCCCCCCCCCCCCCGCGACCCCTCTCCATTTCCATTTCCAAACCCCCGCCTTCACTCTATTTATACGACCATCAGAGCAGACCATAACCACTAGCCCTTTTCTACCTCCAGACGACCACCTCCACCGTCGACCGACGCCGACGCGAACAACCACCAGTCTTCACACGAGCAGCAGACCAAAGTAAGGTACCCTTCTTCCCACCTCTGTTTCTCCCTACACCGTAAACCAAATAGGGAACCGTCGAATCCTATGAGAAGAACACATTACCCCCATGAATTTTGTTTAAATAGTTTAGTTTATCGTATCCTGTGTCTATCGCAAATCGTGACACAAAACAGAAAAAAATGACCGAGTTTTGAGAACAGAAACTGTTCCAAGTACGCGTGTTTGAGTCCCGTTATCTCCATAATGGCACACGATGTTAAAATTATACTTGAACAAACTTCTGTACAGCATAACCAAGTTTTAATCCCTTTAAATACTTTCTTTTAATTTGACATATTCTGTGATTTATTTACTGCTGAAATTTGTCAAAAACATGATTTCGTAAACCTAAATTTTTTTGATACGGGATGCGTTCCGCCAAACGAGGCAACTTTATCGTATGCAGATTTTACCGAAAGGCGCGTATTATCAAGGCGGACGTGTAAGATTTTACAGAACTTGATTTGGATGTGCATGCACACCGAAATGAACGCGTATCCGTCCAAAATTATCTTATTGGCCTATTTTGACACTTGTCATAACTTTGTGTGTGTTTGTTATTTTGTACCAAAACTTGCGCCATCGGATTCGCAGCGTTATACTGATCCAGTGACCCAAGTTTGGTTCAATTCTGAGAACGATGACGAAAACTATTTTGCGGGTCCCACGGTTTCACTTGACGGGTGATTTCGTAACCGCCTCATCGAAATCCAGTTTTGGATGTTTTGTTGGGTTTATATTACCGATTTGGACTCGTAGATACTAAATTTGCTAAATTTGGAGAACTTTATCTCTGAAATATTTTTTTGGTACGAAGTGGGCCATATGTGGACCCCACTTTGATCCAAAAATGGTCAAGTCTGCCCTTGTGTCCAAATTGGACTTATGGGTAGTCAATACTAGCTATTTTAAGTATTCTAAGAACAATGGTGATATTTGTTTCAGCATCCGGAGGCATACTTGGAGATTTCACTTTTACAAGAGTAGTTGATGGAGTTCAGAGCCCATGCAAGTGTACCTTGCCAAGCCTGTAGAGATCCTATTATATTATTTGCCTGTGTTCTTTATATATATATACTTCTAAGATGTAGATGTTCAACCTAGGACTGTGAGACGTTGCTTAGCGTTCGAACAAAATTTGGGTGTCGATGCCGTACGCGGAGTCGTGTAACATCATTTAGAGAGTTGATTCCATGATCATATTTTTACGTGCTTGCTTTACCAAGTACGACATACCGTAGGACACTTGACACTATTTTATGTGACAGAATCTTCTTGAGTTATTCATGGTGATTCTGTATAGGCTTACAGGATTCGTGATATGATACTTGCATATATAGAGATATCATTATGACTCATTGTACTAGCTAGAGGTCATGATCTTGCATATTATGGATATGAGACTTGTGGACATAAGACGTGAGATTATATTGGATGGGGAGAGACACACATGCTATAGGCTAATTATATATATATATATATATATATATATATATATATATATATATATATATATATATATATATATATATATATATATATTTATATATATACTGGAGACTAGTTGCTTTTACGGGCTCCCCGACACAGAGCCTTTAGTGGTTTCAGCCCGAGTACTAGTGATGCTCCCATTTGTATTTCACTTCTTTGGTTACATAGCTTGCCCTGAGGATCTATTTTTATTTACTGTATTTTATTTGGTTTGAGTGTTTTTTGTACCTTGCTATGTTCCCTGAGGACCTGGATCCGGATTATGTCCCCAGGTATAGCAGAGGAGGATTACTCCGAGGTTTATGGGACAGGAGCTGACACTGGAGCAGTACTGGCACCAGAGGACGAGGTTGTTCCAGAAGATTTCTCCTGAGTACTCAGTTACTTATTCAGTTATTTATGCTTAGTGTTATTTTATACTTGGACTCATGGATATATGTATTAGTGCTATTCTCTTTTCTTTATTATGTCGGGATGTTCCTCGAGATACTACTTATGTGGACTTGATGATGGACTATTTCCTTTTTATCTATTATCTTGACTGGTCTATCATTTTATATTGTGATTGCTTTCTGTGGATGAGACTAGAATTATACTGTGATAGATGGTGTAGACTTGTATTTATTTATTACGGTTTAAGTGCACTATAACGGTGTTTATGGTATTAAACGAAAGAATGAAAGTGTATTTCAATGACAGGGTTTATGCGAAACCCGCGCCCTTTGGTTTACAAACAAACTTGTACAATGTAATTCTATACGAGGATGTGGGAGTACAATTTATTTAATCTGGGTATAAATTGTAATAGGTGTCTGATCTGCAGTCGATCACTTTAGCCCTTGGACCACACGATGTTGAAGAAGTGCCGTGGAAGACAGGTAGCAGCTTCGAAGGTTGCAGAAGAGGGTGGATGCACGATGCCAAAGTCGTCGATCCCTGCTCTTTGCCTGAGCTCCGGTCTCTCTCTCTCTCTCTTGACCTTTTGATCTGGTATTGGTTTTCTTGACCAAGTTTTCGATCCTCCAATTTGTCGACCATGTTCGTTTTTCCGACCTTTGTTCCCCATTGATAGGGGTCTCTATTTATAGAGTTTTGGTGACAGTGACCACTCCGTCGGTGTAAAAACTGAGGAGTGGAAAGTACAGCACCCCTTTACACAACGGTTAAGATAACCAATGCCTGCGTATAGATGACCTTTTGAGTGAGCATGTGACGCGTGTCCAACTAAGGGGACAAAATGCGTATTTTTGCTGCGAAGATCACGGCGTAGAAGCCACGTAGGTAGGTATCCCTTGTGTAGAAAAGGTTAGCGTAGAAGCCAAATGACTGTCACCCTGGCGTAGAAGCCAAGTAGGCATAGAAGCCGAACAGGCATAGAAGCCGAACAGGCGTAGAAGCCGAATAGGCATAGAAGCCGATTAGTCGTAGAGGCCGAGTGGTCGTAGAGACTGAGTGGGCGTAGAAGCCGCATTAGCACAGATCCTGAATGGGCGTAGAAGCCGCTGTGTACCGTGCCAAAGTGCTGATGTGGACGTCTTAGCCGGAATTATGGCTTTTGAAGATATAATCAAATCTCTTGCAGAGATTTGCCACCATCTTATGCATTAAATGCGGAGGCATAGTTTGAAGGTCTACAGCCCTTCTGTGCATCCGTTGCAGAGACGTGCCTTGAGAGAAACTGTCACCGCTCTGTGCAATTAGACGTGGAGACGTGCCTCGAGTCCCGTACGAAGTGCAGCTTTTGACGTGGCAGGCAGTTTGTCTACTGCAGAACGTAAAACAGCTCATGTTTGCCTGTGTAAAATAAGGCAGCGTATTCCCTTGTACGCGAAAGAGCGGTTTACGCTGAGGGGACTTTAGTAAACGACGGTTCGGTAATATTTTAACCAAATCCTCTGCATTAAATGCAAAGATCCGCCATCATACTGTGGGACGCGTCCCGAGGGGTCTGCCATCGTTTCCAGCCGTCATCTGGGTAGCCGTGCAGCACTTTTTGTCAGGAGTCAGAGGTCAGATTCACTGCGTGACTTGACAGGTTCATTTCGGGGAAGACGAAGCGTTCCTCGTACGCTTTAACGCTGCTTTGAGAGCGGATGAGTTTTACGCCATGGAGGCGATGAAGAACCCTATTTACGCTGGAGCGGCCTGGACGTACTGCACTTACGCGGATGGTCCTTTGAGCTTATTCTTCACGCTGTGTTTTAGCAGAAAAAGCTCTGTTGCACGCTTGATGGCTCTGAAGGCCTCTGTTTACGCTGCTCTGCATCAAGAGGCTGCGTAGATCCTCCCAGCGTATTTTTCATGCTTCTACAAATGGGTCCATTAAATTGGGTTTGCCCATTGGAGTTGTGCTGCTGGCCATTGCCACGTGGCTAGTCCCTCGGTATTTTGGGACAGGGGCGTGACATATTTTTTTTTGTGGCCCATGCAGGTCTACGAATATATTGCTTCTATTTCAACTAAGGGACATAGCAAGCCTGCAAATTAGGATATAATAAATTATAGGATCTCATCCACTTGTTGATCTATTCTTGACATTTATATCGACTTAAAAATATTTTTTTGACTTGCATCCTGCATTGATTACTTTGTGCGACTCTCATCGTTTACATTATATGCAGAGTAATGGATCCATGAGCCAACGACAAGACTCCACGGGAATACGACATGGTGTTGTGGTCACCTACGACGATAGGGTAACACCACTAAGTGGAGATCCCTCCACTCAACAAAGTAATCAAGCAGATCAGCACGCCTCAAGGTTCCGACAAAATGATATTCCACTATCGCGCAGTTTACTCCACCAATGCCCATTTTTTTACCAGGCCAGCCTATGGACGGACAACAGATATTCCAAATATTCTACGCAATGATGCAAGCACAACAACAGGTTCATCACGAGGATCTGCTTCACCAAGCAGAGAACCTAAGGAACAGTATAGTGACCGCACTGGAGCAGGCGAACCCACTAGCTAGATGGCCATCGACGGGATCTATCACTGATTTTCGTCAGCTGAAGCCCCATATATTTTCTGGCAAGGAGAAACCCACTGAAGTTCATGAGTGGCTCACAAACTGTAAACCCCCTCATTTATTTCTATAGATAGACAGGTTATGGGCTAGAAAATTTTGGTTTAGCATCAGGTATTTAAGGTTTAGAATTAAGGATGCAGATGTCTGATTCTTTAATTAAACCCTTGGTGCACCCAACCGTTGTTGCAACATTTGGAGCCCAACATTAGCCCATAATTTCCAATAAATTATTGCAGTCTAGACTTGACACGCCAACTTAGGCGCTAGACTTTTTTGTCACTCAAAATCATAATCTCTTGTGTCCTAATTTAATTGCACAACTTTCCGTAACCGAAACCAATTATTTAATCCTGTATCGCGCACTTGTGTCGTTGCCATCAATTTTGAGACACCAACTCAACCAGTTGAGTTGGACCAATTAAAGGGTCCAAGAGTGACACTAAGCCTACACCTTTCATGACCTTTGTGTCACTCCCAATTGAGACCCCATGCGCCCCCATTTAATTTAAGAGCACATGACATTTTATTTTAATTTAATTGGGGATACCAACTTTGACTAATCCTATTTTAACCCCAATTTAATCCACATACCCCATTAATTAAACCCATGCAAAACACACAATACCCCCTCATCCTACAAAATACCAAACACCAATTCCCCCATAATTTTTTACCATTTTATGTGTCTGTGCAAATACCCAAATTTAAGGGACTTATTTTTAAATGTTGCACTAGGTGTCATCATCTCATTGGTTCAAACCAAATGAAGGAACCCCCCCTCAACCCTTGATCGGTCCAAACCTCATTCCTCTCTCTATTATGTGTACACAAATTTCTCATTTTAGATCCTAGCCACTCATTCAAATGAGGACTCCTCATCACCACCCACTACCCATCACACAACCCTATAAAAAATCACCATCACTCCTCTCTTCTCCCAAGCCGGCCCTAATCCCCACATCTAGGGAAACTCCCTACTTTCTCTCTCCTCCCTCCTTCTCCCAACCGTAGCTTTTTCTTCTTCTTCTTCCATTTCTATTTTTTCCTTTCTTTCCACCTTATTCTTCTTCTCCTTTCTCCAACCGAGCGGCCACCTACTCCGGCCAAGCACCCCTCCTTCGGCCGACACTCCCAGCTACCTCCACCACCTCCAGCAAACCCGACTGCTCCAACATCACCCGCAGCACCACCATCACCTCCCACTATAACCACCCGCACCACCACCATCACCTCCTACTGCAACCACCCGCACCACCACAATCACCTCCCACTGCACCGTCTCCCCCATGGCTACCCACTATTGCCATTCCACCACCCGCATCTCCACCACCATCCTCTCCCGACCTCCCCCACACTACCAGCACCACCACCCCACACCACCAGCACCACCACCCCTCACCATCATCAACATCACCCCCATCAACACCTTCCACTACCACCCTTAGCCACCAGTACAACCACCATCCTCTCCCGACCTCCCCCACACCACTAACACCACCACCCCACACCACCAGCACCACCACTCCTCACTATCAGCAGCATCATCCTTGTCTTCATCGTCACCATCATCACCTTCACCATCTTCACCTGACTCCGTTCGAGCTCCCTCCTCCGACCAGCAACCACCACCCTGCGGCCAAGGTGAATACCCCCTTCCCTTGTGTAGTTATATTGTGTTTAGGGATGCATATAGCTTAGTAGAGTTCATGTTTATATATTGAGTTGGGAGTCTATTAATGCATGTAGGATTTTAGGGTTAAATAGCATGTTAATATGCAAATTAATGGTTATATGCTACATGGACTTTAGGGTTGTGAAAGATTCTATAATGTGTTTAGGGTCTATTGAATGCTAAGCATGAGATCTTAGGGTGTTGTTTATTTTAATTGCATATTATATATTGTATATTGATGATAAGTAGTTTAAATTGTTGTGAAATGATATTAGGATAATGAAACATTGATGGATATTGAGGAGAAGGTGATTGATTGTGTAATAGCGTGTAATATCGAACCATTATCTATTCATGGTAGATTGATGAATAATGATGAACGTAATTAAGTAGTAGTTTTTATTGTGAAATGATAATGGTTGTATATATTTAAGGGTTTAAATAATTAATAATTTATTAGAGGATGATGTTTAAAATATGCGAGATAATGTCTGTGAAGACCCAGGGTGAAACTGGGGATTTGATCATGGTTTGAAACTACTGACTATCGTGATGAATATAGTAAGATTGAGGTTTGGTTTGATGGTATTGTACAGATGATTAATCGGATTAGATGTAACATACTCCGAGTCAACCTTGGTCAACCCTCTAGCTTCGTGTCCATGTGAGTTATAGCTGAGATTGAACATATGTTAGACGTGTGTCACATCTTATTTCAGTCTCGTAATAGTTTATTGATTAAGCTTGTATCTCGACTCTAGGTACTACGGGACCTGCAGACTTGGACGTTGTACCGAATCCCCATCTTCAACAGCCGGACCCAAACAAGTGTACCTTGCCACCTTATATTTCAGTTACCAATTATTTATTATTTTTATATATGCATTGTGCGCGTGTTTGCTTAGAATCGTTACTTCGCGTCCGGATCACAACCGGGTGCAGACGTTCGTCGTAACGTCTCATAATGAATGATAGATGGTTCACAATACCTTGATCTACGTACCTGTGTATATTGTAACCCTAGGACACATTCAGACACTGTCATTGTGCCAGATTTCCTGTATCCTGATATTGACATCATGACCGGAACCTGGGATGACCTAAGGGTCATGTTGATTGATAGTTACTCCAGTATGACGAGACTGCTAGATAAAGGTTCAGGTTCAGAGCACCATCGTTGACCACTTGGGATGGAAATGATAGTTACTAGATGTTTGGGCTCCTCTACATGCTCTATATATATGTATTGATCTATTTTTGGTAGTATTACTGTATCTGGATTAGTGGTATCACCCGTGTGACTCTTTGCTCGGAGCTACGGTACGTTCCGTGTGTCTCCGTGTCCGGAGCTACAATTTTTTTTTGGATAGCCCACGCGTCGAACATTGTCTTTAAACTATGTCTCACTTAGTTGGTTATGCTAGATTACACCATCGTTGTACTTGCTTCTTTCTGTTATACTTGGCATGCTATTTTTTGTACCTTGTTACATCCCTCTGAGGACCTGGTTCCCTTCCAGGCTTAGGCGAGGAGGATTACCTGGAGGAGTACGGACCGGATACATATCCAGCAGCAGGACCCATTGCCGAGGATGAGATCATTCCTGAGGACTTCGCCTGATCTCTGGTAGTGACTTTATCCTTGGGACGATATTACTATCTAGCTATCTGATGCCGTTCCAAGTTATCTCATTGCTTACTTTCATTCCAGTATTTGTACTAGCGGGTTTGTTTTCTTGTGACTATTCTAGTATTTATACTATGATATATTTTTTATAATATTTCCTTTCTGCACATTAGTAGTTATGTTGACCTCTATGTGCTCTTATATCTGTTGCCTGTGGATGAGATTTAGTTTTACTAGTTCATGTGTTATGTGTTAGGTTATATCATTGTACTTTACATCTTAGGTGCACTCCGACGGTTCTATTAGATTGGGATGTCCATCGAAGTGTGCTGCTGACCATTGCCACGTGGCTTAGTTCCTCACATATGGAACTGGGGCATGACAAGGTTTTTATGGTGGCCCATGCAGGTCAGATTTAAATCGTCTTGGTCACCTGACTGTGCCAAGCCAGCCTGCAAATTAGGAATAGATATTAGGAATCTCAACTACAAGTTGAATCCTTTACATGACACCTCTATTTCGATTTCTTTTGCCAAATTGCATCTTGTCTAATTCCTCAACGCTGATCTTAATCATGACTTCTTTTCAGATTTATGAATCTCCGTAGTGGACGCGTCACGCAACAGGGCGATGTCCCCCATGACGCAGGATCATCCGGGGAACCGAAACTGGGGCATGTTCTTCTGTTGACTCCAGCTCTCCAGGAACAGTCATCTGGGCAGCCAGAGGTACCTTCGGACGGGCACCAGACTCCGTATCAGGCAGGTCCTGAGGATCAGAGGACCCCTAGACAGGAGGAGCATCAGCTGCCCCCACCTCCACCATTACTTCCCCAGATGCCCTATATGTCTTTCCCCGTAGGGCAACCCATGGATGGGACACATGTTTCAGATGGTATATGCGATGATGCAGGCCCAGCAGCAGGCCCAGCAGCGCCAGGCTGAGACCTTGAGGGAGAGTATTATGACGACCTTGGGACAGGCGTCACCACCAACACACCAGTCGACGATGGGGTCTGTCATAGACTTTCATCGTATGATGCCACAATCTTTTGTTGGGACAGAAGAGCCCACGGAGGTTCATGCATAGCTCACCAACATTCAGCACCAGCTGGAGGCTACCGACCTCCCCCGGCACAGATTGATGACTGCCGTCAGGATGCAGCTTACTGGCAACGCTCATCACTGGTGGCTCTCAAAGGAGCAGTGTTTGAGACCAGACCGGGTCACATGGGAAGAGTTCTCTAGACTCTTCCAGGAGATGTACATACCTTCCACTGTTCGAGCAGAGCTTCGGGATAGATTTTAGAACCTCAGGCAGGGCAGTATGACTATAGAGGAATACAATGCTGAGTTCCTCCGCCTGAGCAGATTTGCACCGTACCTGATCCCGACCGAGGAGGCGAAGGCCGAGAAGTTCTATGAAGGCCTAATTTTTGAGACGCAGAGATTTATCGGGTCTATAGCCCCCACCTCCTACTCCGAGGTGTCATTAGCAGTACGACGCCAGGACCGCATCAACAAGATAGAGGCCAGCCTGAAGCGCTCCTGTTCACCGTCATCATCAGTTCGAGCCCCACAGGGAGGACATGCGAAGAGTTCTCTAGTACAGCAGTAGCAGCAGAGAGCAGCACCCCTGCAGGGAGCAGTGATTTCCATATGCCATTACTACGGCAAGAAGGGACATTTATTGAGGGACTGTCGACGGAGGCTGGGCGTATGTTTGAGATATGGGTCGGGCCAGCATGCAGTCCGAGATTACCCAGACCAGAGGAATTCAGTACACATGGTTCACCGGCCAGCCCTGCCAGCACCGAGGCCTTATCAGCAGTCTCCCGGACCGAGGCCGCCTTACGTAGGAGCTGGAGCACTGCGACCACCAGCACCAGGAGAAATAAGAGGAGACCAACCTTGGCCGCACAGGCAGATCGATTCCATCAGGCTCGACATCAGCCAAGGGCACCGGCACCGAGATATGGACAAGCTTATACAATGACCATAGAGGAGGCAGAGACAGCCGAAGAAGTGATCGCAGGTACTATCTTAGTATCTTCATTACCAGCAGTAGCATTATTTGATTCTTGTGCCACACACTCTTTCATAACTGCTAGTTTCATGGCCACCCATAGAATAGCGACTGCACCCCTTCCGAAGATCAAGAGGATTCTTACGTGAGGTAGAATAGTACCAGTTAGCGATACATGTAGATCATGTTCAGTAGTTGTTTGCGGGCGAGAGATGCGTGCCTAATTTCTGGTCTTCTCCATGCCAGACTATGATATTGTCTTAGGCATGGATTGGTTGAGCCAATACCACGCAACGCTAGTTTGCCATCGTGGTTGCGTCATATTTAGACCCCAGATCATCCTGAGTATGAGTTTCTTCGGGGAGTCCGAGAGCATGGTGTCCAACCAACCTTAGCGACGCACATTACAGAAGGTGAACCGATATATCCTCACTTTATACCAGAATTAGAGGATGTGTTTCCAGAGGATCTTCTAGGCCTGCCACCTGACAGAGAGATAGAGTTCACTATAGAGTTGACTCCAGGAGCCGAGCTAGTTACTTTCCCCATTTTCATATTAGCACCGAAGGAGTTGGTTGAGTTGAAAGTCTAAGTAGATGACCTCTTAGATAAGGGTTTTATTTGGGCTAGTATTTCTTCATGGGGAGCACCCATCTTATTTGTGCCAAAGAAGGATGGGACGGTACATTTGTGTATTGATTACAGGGCATAATATGCTGTAACGATAAAGAACAAGTATCCACTGCCGCGCATCGATGATTTATTTGATCAGTTTAGTGGCGCATGTGTATTCTCGAAGATCGATCTCAGATCAGGCAATCATTAGATCAAGGTACGGAGAGAGGACATTCCGAAGATGACTTTCCAGACGAAGTATGGATATTATGAGATTTTAGTCAAACCGTTTGGTTTAACCAATACGCTAGCAGTATTTATGAGGCTGATGAACAATATTTTCCACCGGTACTTAGATAAGTTCTTGGTGGTATTCATTGATGACATCTTGGTATATTCCAAGATCCAAGAGGAGCACGAGAGACATCTCAGGATCGTGTTGGAGACGCTGAGGCAGGAGAGGCTGTACGGTAAGCTCAGCAAATATGAGTTCTGTTTGGATAGAGTACCCTTCCTGGGACATATAATCAATGGAGATGGACTATTAGTTAACCCAGAAAAGATAGCTGCAGTTGAGACATGGCCAACCCCTACATCAGTTACAAAGATTAGGAGCTTTCTCAGACTTGTCGGATATTATCGGAGGTTCGTAGAAAATTTCTCGAGGATTACTACGCCTATGATGCGACTGACGCGTAAAAACGAGGAGTTTATATGGACCGAAGAGTGTCATATGACTTTCGATGAGCTGAAGAAGCGTCTGACATCAGCACTGATTTTGACACTTCTTTCAGGATCGGGAGGATTTGTTATGTACAGTGATGCGTCTGGGAGCAGATTATGATATGTACTGATGCAACACGGCAAAGTGATAGCCTACACATCGAGACAGCTGAGAGTTCATGAGAAAAACTATCCGACACATAATCTAGAGCTAGCTGCAGTGATATTTGCACTAAAACTATGGCGACAGTACCTTTATGGAGAGCGTGTTGAGATTTATACAGACCATAAAAGTCTGAAGTATGTCTACACTCAGAAGGAGCTTAACATGAGACAGAGGCGCTGGCTAGAGTTGATGACAGATTATGATATCGTGTTACAGTACCACCATGGCAAGGCGAATGTAGTAGCAGATGCCTTAAGCAGGAAGCCCATGGCATACTTTTTGATGACTCAGCGCCAATTGTTAGAGGATCTTCAGGAGCTCAGGATTGAGATTGTATTGCCAGGCATGGATGGACAGATGGCCAGTCTCGAGGTTCAGTCCACATTGATTGAGAGGATCAAGGCAGCCCTGCCTACAGATGCGAGATTTTGACGACTACGAGAGAGGATATAGGCTGGCATGCAGACGGGACTCAGGATTCATGAAGACAAAATATTAAGGTGTAGAGATCGCCTATACATTTTGAGTGGCGAGCTACGCTAGGAGTTGATGATCGAGGCTCTTAGCTCTATTTATTCTATTCATCCCGGGGGTATGAAAATGTAACAAGATTTTAGACAACATTACTGGTGGCATGGGATAAAGAGAGAGATTGCAAGATTCGTGGTAAGATATTTAGTCTGTCAGCAAGTTAAGGCTGAACATCAGAAGATTACAGGACTATTGCAGCCGTTTCCCATTCCCGAGTGAAAGTGGGAACACATTACCATGGACTTCGTCACAGGATTCCCACGGAGCCCTAGCGGAAAGGATGCAGTTTGGGTTGTCGTAGACAGACTCACCAAATTTTCATATTTCTTGCCCTTCAGAGTTGGGCAGTCCACGGAGATATTAGCTGACATGTATATGAGGTAGATAGTATGACTACATGGAGTGCCTGTCAGCATTATATCGGATCGTGACTCCAGGTTTACGTTATATTTTTGGCGGAGTATGCAGGAGAGTCTAGAAACTCGTCTCAAGTTCAGCACTACATATCATCCACAGACTGATGGCCAGTCAGAGCGCATGATACAGATACTAGAGGATATGTTGAGAGCGTGCATGATCGACTTTGGAGTATCTTAGGAGGACCATCTACACTTGGTAGAATTCTCCTACAATAACAGCTACTAGGCCAGCATACAGATGGCACCTTATGAGGCACTGTACGACAGGAAGTATAGGTCATCGGTATATTAGAGTGACGTAGGAGAGCGTCAGATACTTGGTACAGAGTTGGTGACACAGATAGTGGAGAAAGTAAAACAGATTCAGAGCCACCTGCGTGCAACACAGGATAGACAGAAGTATTAGGCAGATGCGCACTGCAGACCTTTGGAGTTCAAGGAAGGTGACTATGTATTTTTAAAGATATCGCCTACTTGTTTTACCATCAGATTCGGAGGCAGAGGCAAGCTGAGTCCGAGGTACATCGGACCTTTTGATATCTTGGAACGAGTTGGCGAAGTGGCTTATCGTCTTATATTGCCTCCATCATTAGAAGGAGTGCATGACGTATTTCATGTATCGTAGTTGAGGAGATACGCGGCAGACCCTAGCCACGTGCATGATCATTCAGAGATTACAGTCAGGCCCAGTTTATCTTACGTGGAGCATCCAGTGGAGATACTCGATCACAGTGAGAAGACTTTGAGAGGTCAGACTATTCGACTGGTCAGAGTTGCATGGAAGCATCAATCACCAAGCGAGTCTACCTGGGAGCACGAGGATTCCATTCGACAGTGTTTCCCATATTTATTTGAGGACCAAGGTACGAATTTACGTACCGCACTTGATTACCAGTTTGTTTTTAAATTCTCGTAGCTATTATCGTGCTTTACTTTTAATTTTGAGGACAAAATTTTTCTAAGTTGGGAAGGATGTAAACCCCCCTCATTTATTTCTATAGATAGAGTGGTTATGGGTTAGAAATTTTTAGTTTAGCATCAGGTATTTGAGGTTTAGAATTAAGGATGCATATATCTGATTATTTAATTAAACCCTTGTGCACCCTACCGTTGTTGTAACATTCGGAGCCCAACATTAGCCCATAATTTCTAATAAATTATTACAGTCTAGACTTGACACGCCAACTTAGGCGCTGGACTTTTCCGTCACTCAAAATCATAATCCCTTTTGCCCTAATTTAATTGCACAACTTTTCATAACCGAAATCCATTATTTAATCCTGTGTCGCGTACCTGTGTCGTTGCCATCAATTTTGAGACACCAACTCAACCCGTTGAGCCGGACCAATTAAAGGGTCCAAGACTGACACAAAGTCTACACCTTTTATGACCTTTGTGTCACTCCCAATTGAGACCCCATGTACCTCATTTAATTTAAGAGCACATGATATTTTATTTTAATTTAATTAGGGATACCAACTTTGACTAATCCCATTTTAATCCCAATTTAATCCAAATACCCCATTAATTAAACCCATGCAAAACACACAACACCCCCTCACCCTACAAAACACCAAACACTAATTCTTCCACCAATTTTTTATCATTTCATGTGTCTGTACAAATACCCAAATTTAAGGGACTTATTTGCAAATATTGTACTATGTGTCATCATCTCATTGGTTCAAACCAAATGAAGGAACCCCCCCTCAACCCTTGACCGGTCCAAACCTCATTCCCCTCTCCATTATGTGTACACAAATTTCTCATGTTAGATCCTAGCCACTCATTCAAATGAGGACCACTCATCACCACACAGTATCCATCACACATCCCTATAAAACATCACCATCACTGCTCTCTTCCCCCAAGCCGGCCCTAATCCCCACACCTAGGGAAACTCCCTACTTTCTTTCTCCTTCCTCCTTCTCCCAACCGTAGCTTTTCCTTTTCCTTCTTCTTCTTCCATTTCTATTTTTTTCTTTCTTTCCACCTTCTTCTTCTTCTCCTTCCTTCAACCGAGCGGCCACCTACTCCGGCCAAGCACCCCTCCTCCGGCCGATACTCCCAGCTACCTCCACCACCTCCAACAAACCCGACTGCTCCAGCATCACCCGCAACACCACCATCACCTCCCACTGCAACCACGTGCACCACCACCATCACCTCCCATTGCACCGTCTCCCCCACGGCCACCCGCTGCTGCCGTTCCACCATCCGCATCTCTACCACCATCCTCTCGCGACCTCCCCCATACCACCAGCACCACCACCCCACACCACCACCCCTCACCATCATCAATATCACCCCTATCAATACCTCCCACCCCCACCCTTAGCCACCCGTACAACCACCCTTAGCCACCAGTACAACCACCATCCTCTCCCGACCTCCTCCACACCACCAGTACCACCACCCCACACCACCAACACCACCACTCCTCACCATCAGCAACATCATCCTCTTTTTCATCATCACCATCATCACCTTCACCATCTTCACCTGACTCCGGTCGAGCTCCCTCCTCCGGCCAGCAACTACCACCCCGCCGCCAAGGTGAATATCCCCCTTCCCTTGTGTAGTTACATTGTGTTTAGGGATGTATATAACTTAGTAGAGTTCATGTTTATATATTGAGTTAGGAGTCTATTAATGCATGTAGGATTTTAGGGTTAAATAGCATGTTAAAGTGCAAATTAATGGTTATATGCTACATGGACTTTAGGGTTGTGAAAGATGCTATAATGTGTTTAGGGTCTATTGAATGTTAAGCATGAGATTTTAGGGTGTTGTTCATTTTAATTGCATATTGTATATTGATGACAAGTAGTTTAAATTATTGTGAAAGGATATTAGGATAATGAAACATTGATGGATATTGAGGAGCATGTGATTGATTGTGTAATAGCATGTAATATCGAACCATTAGCTATTCATGGAGGGTTGATGAATAATGAAGAACGTAATTAAGTAGTAGTTTTTATTGTGAAATGATAATGGTTGTATATATTTAAGGGTTTAAATAATTAATAATTTATTCAAGGATGATGTTTAAAATATGCGGGATAATGTCTGTGAAGACCCGGGGTAAAACTGGGGATTTGATCATGGTTTGAAACTACTGACTATCGTGATGAATATAGTAAGATTGAGATTTGGTTTGATGGTATAGTACAGATGATTAATTAGATTAGATGTAACATACTCCGAGTCAACCTTGGTCAACCCTCTAGCTTCGTGTCCATGTGAGTTATAGCTGAGTTTGAACATATGTTAGACGTGTGTCACATCTTATTTCAGCCTCGTGATAGTTTATTGATTAAGCTTGTATCTCGACTCTAGGTACTACGGGACCTGTGGACTTGGACGTTGTACCGGATCCCCATCTTCAGCAGCCGGACCCAGGCAAGTGTACCTTGCCACCCTGTATTTCAGTTACCAGTTATTTATTATTTTAATATATGTATTATGCACGTGTTTGTTTAGAATCGTTACTTCACGTCCAGATCACAATCGAGTGCAAACGTTCGTCGTAATATCTCATAACGAATGATAGATGGTTCACAACACCTTGATGTACGTACCTATGTATATCGTAACCCTAGGACACATTCAGACACTATCATCGTGCCAGATTTCCTGTATCCTGATACTGACATCATGACCGGAACCTGGGATGACCTAAGGGTTGTGTTGATTGATGGTTACTCCAGTATGACGAGACTGCTAGATAGAGGTTCAGGTTCAGCGCACCATCGTTGACTTCTTGGGATGGGAAAGACAGTTACTAGACGTTTGGGCTCCTCTACATGCGATATATATTTGTATTGATCTATTTTTGGTAGTATTCCTGTATCTGGATTAGTGGTATCACCCGTGTGACTCTTTGCCCGTAGCTACGGTTTTATTTTGGATAGCCCACGCGTCGAACATTATCTTTAAACTGTGTCTCACTTAGTTGGTTATGCTAGATTACACCATCGTTGCACTTGCTTCTTTCTGTTAT
This sequence comes from Iris macrosiphon, assembly GCA_036927795.1. Lineage (NCBI taxonomy): Eukaryota > Viridiplantae > Streptophyta > Magnoliopsida > Asparagales > Iridaceae > Iris > Iris macrosiphon. Next base: position 98,281,949 of record JAYESA010000009.1, read on the forward strand.
ACTTGGCATGCTGTATTTTTTTACCTTGTTATGTCCCTCTGAGGACCTGGTTCCCTTCCAGGCTTAGGCGAGGAGGATTACCCAGAGGAGTACGGACCGGGTACGTATCCAGCAGTAGGACCCATTATCGAGAACGAGATCATTCCCGAGGACTTCGCCTGATCTCTGGTAGTGACTTTATCCTTGGGACGGTATTACTATCTAGCTATCTAATGTCGTTCCAAGTTATCTCATTGCTTACTTTCATTCCAGTATTTGTACTAGCGGGTTTGTTTCCGTATGACTATTCTAGTAGTTGTACTATGATACATTTCTCGTGACATTTTCTTTCTGCACATTAGTAGTTATGTTTACCTCTATGTGCTCTTATATCTGTTGCTTATGGATGAGATTTAGTTTCACTAGTTTATGTGTTATGTGTTGGGTTATATCATTGTACTTTACATCTTAGGTGCACTCCGACGGTTCCATTAGATTGGGATGCCTGTCGAAGTGTGCTGCTGGCCATTGTCACGTGGCTCAGTTCCTGACATATGGAACTGGGACATGACACAAACACTCAACACCAATTGGAAGTAGCTGAGCTTCCGAGGGAGCGTTGGATGACTGCCGTGAGAATGCAGTTGACAGGCAATGCACATCACTGGTGGCTATCCAAGGAGAGTCGACTAGGTCCAGACCAAATTACTTAGGAGGAGTTCTTTAGACTCTTCCAGGAGATGTACATTCTATCTATTGCTTGGGCAGAACTTCAGAAAAAGTTTAATTGCCCCACTCAGGGCAATATGACGGTGAAAGAGTATAATATGGAGTTCATACGATTAAGCCGCTCCGCACCTACACTGATCCCGACAGAAGAAGAGAAGGCGGAGAAATTCTTTGACAAACTGAGCTTTGAACTACAGAGATATATTGGCTCTGTTGCACCTACTTCTTATACGGATGTCCTTGCCGCAGCTCGACATATGGAGTGCATCCATATGAGGGAGTCCAGCCAAAAGAAATTGTACGCATTAGTACCAGCTCGAGTACCACACGAGAAGCCTGCAAAGCGACCCCAGATGAATCCACTATAGAGAGCAGCATCACGAGCTCCATCCCTTCCTACTTGTTACTACTGTGGCAAGGTAGGCTATATTGAGAGCGACTGCAGATGCAAGTTGGGACTATGCTTGGTTTGCGGATCCAGCCAATATTTAGCCAGGGATTGCCCTGAACTTCGAGGGGGAGCACCGATGTTAAACCGACAAGCTTTAGTAGCACCGGGGCCAGTCCAGCAGCCACATCGACCAGCTTATCCAGTACCAGCAGCATTACAGACGAAAGATGGAGGATTCAGACCACCAACACCGAGAGAATATCAGCCGAGACCACCATTCACATCACAGACATCACTCTTTTAGCAGGCCCAACAACAGCAGAGGGCACAACCACAAGGACGTGGACAGGCTTTTGCGATAACAGTGGAGGAGACACAGACTCGAGGAGTAGCTAATATGGGTAAGATTTAGTTTTATCATAGCTAGCTATAGTAACGAATATTCCTAGTAATACTTTAGCATATGCCTGTTAGTTCCATTTCCTAGCCTATACCTAGTATTATGTTAGCATGAACTTGTTGGTTTAGAGTAGTAATATGTAAGTGGTACCCAAGTTTTCAGAAGTTGTAGTTGATCCTAGCTCTAATCAGACTCTTTTACTCTTGAGTTACTCATCTCTCATTGCCTAGGAAAAAGTTTTCATTGCTTTCCTACATGCTCTGCTTGAACAAAACCCTCACCCTTTCTCTCAATTTTTTCCTTATTCATGGTCCCTTATTGTAAGCCCCCTGATTTTTCAAGAATTTTTAATTTGGATTTTTCACAATTTTCTGTAATTTTTTGGGATTTTTCTGTAATTAAAACTAAGGTATTTTATGATTAAATGATTTTTAAATAATATTAATTAATACTAAAATATTATGGAAATAATATATTTATGGTGTAAAATAGAAAATCAGACATAGGGTAATTTTTCGGGAATTTATTGGACCCCGGAAACAATTTTAAAGCCCCCCCAAAAAAACTAATTTATTATTAAACCAAAATAAACCCTAACTGAGCCCGGTTTATTTGGAAATAAACTGAACCAAACCGCTCCCAAACCGAACCGAACCAACCCAGCCTTAACGGGTCAGGTCGGGTCGGGTCAGATCCGAATCAAACCCGACCCGGATCCGAAACCCTCACCGAAACCCTAATCTGAATCTCCCCCGAATTACTGTTCCGGCAGTATATAAGCCGCCTCGAAACCCACGCTCCACCTCGCCTGAACCCTAGTTACCTTTCTCCCCCGTTCGACGATGCACCCCGCACCCGACGTCACCCCCGCACCGCTCCGGCGATGCTGTACAGCTGTGCATCCGCCGACCGACCCCTGTGCACCTTCTCCGGCCAGTGCGATTCTTCTTCCCGTCCCCAGCCCCACCCTATCCACCATCCTCTTCTCAGCCGACCGACCCCCACTCCATCTCCACCCAAATTCGTCTATCTCCGCTGCCTCGACCATCCCCTCACAGCGCTAGCCCTAGCCCAGCACCACCATCTCCCCTCGAGCAACCCTTCCCCGCCTTCTCCTCGCCACCTGACCCCGAGCCCCTCGCCGTCACCCCGTCGAACCCGCTCCCCGCTCCGCCTTGCTCGGCAACGACCTCCCTCCGACTATAACCCACTGCCACAGCCACCCGACCAGACTCCTCCTTCCCCGACTTCGACTGGCCGAAATGACCCCTCGCCTGAACGATGCCAGAACCCCGTCGAGACCCCCAGCGCCTCCGCCTCCCTCCTCTGTCGCCTCCGTCGACCACGAGCCGAGCCTCGACGACGACCCCGCCGCCTCCGGCAAAGCCCTAGCCGCAGCACGTAGCCCTAACCCTAGGCTGTGTTGTACAGGAACTCGGACACATCAGTACAGTGTCCCCGTGTCAAGTCGACTCCCGGATATGAAAGACCCTGTTTCACGGAGCCATATTCAGGTAACCCGTTCTCTCTCCTCGCTGCCCCATTTTCAGTTCCGTCTGTTGCAACGCGTAGACTGTGTAACCCCCTCGATGCCCGTACAACTCGCTCGGTGCGTCACGTCCTGTGGCGATCGTGAACCGCGATCCAAAAACAGGAAAACCAATACCCCATTTCACCCCGGAACTGAGTGCGCCCCGCCAAACGGGACTTGGTCGCGCGCGGTCTTTACAAAAATGTGCGCGCCGTTGATATGGACGTGTGGGATTTCACAGAAGTTGATTTGGATGTGCGTGCACACCGAAATCAACGCGTATCCGCCGACAACGCCCCGTATCCGCCCATTCTGGAACATATCGTAACTTTGTGTACACACGTCGGATCAAGACAAAACTTGCTCCATCGGACTCGTAGCAATACGTTGGTCCTGTGACCCAAGTTTGGTTCGATTCCGAGAACGTTGACAAAATCGCGTATCGTGGGCCCCGCGGCTCTACTTGACGGGCAATTTTGTGATCGGCTCATCGGAATCCAATTCTGGAAGTTCTGTTGGTTTTGTATCATTGTTCCTGACTTTTTGATACTAAGTTTAATGAATTTGGAGACCTTTGACCCTGACACATTTTTCGGTGCAAAGCGGCCCACATGTGGACCCCGCTTTGACCAGAAACTGTCATTTTTGCCCCTGTGTCCAAATTGGACTTAAGGATAGGCGTTTCTAGCTATTTGATATTTTCTGAGACTGTTGGTGATGTTTATTTCAGCTTTTGGAGGAGTACCTGCAGGATCCACTGATACAGGGACGACTGTTGGTATTCAAACCCCAGGCAAGTATACCTCGCCAAAACTTGCAGTCCTTGTTACTTATTTCCTTGGCTTATATATATATATATTGTGGTTCATGCTTGACCTAGGACCGTGTGACTTACTTAGCGTCCGATTAATAGTCGGGTTCCAACACCGTACGCGGAGTTGTGTAACGTCACCTAGAGATGGATATCGTGACCATTTACATTCTCGTACTTGTCTTATCAAGTACATAAACCCAGGACACTTGACACTATTCATGAGACAGAATCTTCTTGAGATATTCATGGTGATTCTATATAGGATACAGGTTTTATGACATGGACATTTTATTCATAGACATTATATGACTTGCTGCATTAGTTTTGACCCTGCGTGTCATGGACATGAGACGTGAGATTACATTGGGTGGAGAAAGATTTACCATACATAAGGCTGATTATATATATATATATATATATATATATATATATTATTTTAATGGATGTGCCTTAGACTCTGGCAACAAAGCTATGGTACTGTAATGGCCCTTCGAGAAAATACTGCTATGGGTTTCTCCGACACTGATCCTGTAGTAGTCTCAGCATGAGTATGACTAAAACTTTCAAATTGTATTTCACATAGATGGTTATATAGTTTACCCTATTTATTTCATTTACTATTATACTGCATTTTGGCTTGTATTATCTGTACCTTGTTATGTCCCCTGAGGACCTGGATCCGGACTATGTCCCCAGGACCAGCAGACAAGATCGACCCCGAGTTACACAGGACAGGAGCATTATCAGGAGCAGGCGCTGGAGCAGTACCAGATCCAGTCGACGAGTGATCACCGAGGGTATCTTTTGGGTATAGGCTTTACCCATACTCAATATTTGCTGTGGTTATCCTTATTCTTGTATCTTGACTGATGTATCAGATTCATTATCGGGTTATTTCCCCGAGTTTATAGTTTGTTGAGATTGATCTTGCTTTATGATTCTGATATTGTTGTATTCATTTCTGTGGATGAGATTAGTATATTTAGACCATTATTGTTGTATTACAGCTTAAGTATGCCCCGATGGATCCATTAAATTGGGTTTGTCCATCGGTGTGTGCTGCTGGCCATTGCCACGTATCTAGTCCTTCGTTATTTTGGGACTGGGGCGTGACACTTATCCTTTGTGTTGTACTTCAACAAATGTCATACAACCGCATCATCTATTCTGGAGCAAACCTTTCTTGACCTGTTACGTTTTATTTTCGTAATTGCAAGAATGTAATTCTTTTAAGTTGGGTAGATTATAAATCACCTAATTTTTAGATTTAATTTTAAATTTTATTAATATTGATATTATGTAATTATTGAGATTAAGGAATTTTTTATATTATTTTAGCTAATTAGAATAATATTGTCACGACCGCACCCGATGTAAGGATGCAAGTTAGAAACAACGCCCAACCTACGTAGCAGAATCAGCAGTAGAACGCTGTCCGAGTAATCTATCTAGCAATATAATGAACCACCAACAATAACAATATACTCAATCACAGAACTAAGATAGAAATGAGCACGAACCAGATAAAGAATAAAATAGTTACATACAACTCATGAGTCTGAAATAATACATCAATGAGTCTGAAAGAATACTAACAAATAAGCTGGAGACAAATTCAGTACAAAGAATACTAAGAAGCTACTAAATCCGGGTCAACTGTCTCAGTTGGGATAAGTCCCTCCTGAGCCAGGGTCTCAGAATCTAAATCCACAACATCTTGAGGTCCATAATGTATAGGGTACCAGTCCTCAGTATCATCTAAGAAAAATATATCCAGTTAGGAAAGGAGCAGAGTACATCTCTAACAGCAGTTCCAATCAATGATAAAAACTATATAACAGTAAATAGATATGAATATACAAGATGCACAATAGATATAATGAGATATATACAACCCGAAACCCTAAACCCGAAACTTCTCCTAGCACCTGAAACCTGCACCCCTTTAGTACAGAAACCCCTGACCCCCTTCGATTCCTCTCCCTGAACCCCCCCCCCCCGCGACCCCTCTCCATTCCAATTCTGAAACCCCCTCTTTCACTCTATTTTTACCACCATCATAGCAGACCACCACCACCAGCCTTTTTCTACCTCCAGACGACCACCTCCACCGTCGACTGACGCCGACGAACGCCGACGCGAACAGCCGCTAGTCTTCACACGAGTAGCAGACCAAAATAAGGTACCCTTCTTCCTACCTCTATTTTTTCCTAAACAGTAAACCAAATAGCGAACCGTCGAATCCTATGTGAAGACCACATGATACCCATGAATCATGTTTAAATAGTTTATTTTATTATGTCCTGTGTCGATCGCAAATCGTGACACAAAACAGGAAAAATGACCGAGTTTTGAGAACAAAAGCTGTTTCAAGTACGCGTGTTTGAGTCCCATTATCTCTTTAATGACATACGATGTTAAAATTTTACTTAAACAGACTTCTGGACAGCTTAACCTAGTTTTAATCCCTTTAAACACTTTCTTTTAATTCGACCTATTATGTGATTTACTTACTGCTAAAATATGTCAAAAACTTAATTTATTTACTGTTGAGCACTACTATGATCCCTCAGCCATACGACCACGCCAAAGCTCGATGCGCATGTTATAGAGGAGTGCTCGTCCATACGACAGAGCTCTGAGAAGAGGTCTATGCATGTCCAAGACGACTCTCCATCCATACGGCAGAACTTCGTGAAGGGTCTGTACATATCCCTGCAGCAGGATTGTGTACTGGTGCCTCTGTGTACTTCACAGTCTAGTATGAGAAGTGCAGTACTGCCCTACCTCCAAGAAAAATATCAATATCAGGGGGCCATGGATCGAGACTGCCCCTGACAAACTCTCCGGCGAGAAGAGTCACAGCCCCCGGCATCCCTCACAAAGAAAAGAAAAAGAAGCGAAAGGATAAAGTTCTCTCTCTCTCTCTCTCTCTCCTAGCCGCCTATTTATAGGTCATTAGACCACGTGAGGAGATCGAGGTGATGAACCTAATGATTAATGAGGATGAACATGGCACCTCGATACCCATGATATATCTCAATCTCTTTGGAAACCGAAGCCCCGAGTCCCGTGTCAAGGGATGGCTCAGAATCTGAGGAGACCCAGTCAAAGATTGAGAAAATCCACTCAGTTAATGATCCGAATGTCTTCTAGGACCGGCTATGCGGCATGTCGCTCATATGCGGCCAAAACTCAACCATGCTTCCAATTTAAAGTATTCCAAAATTATCATTTTGGAAACTTTGTAGGGGATCTTGTAGAAGCATAAAAATCATGCAGGCCACATAAGAGCTCATGCACCCCAACATGAAAGCAAGCCGCATGGGAGCTGCATGGGACCTATGCGAATAGAATAGCCAATCGCATAGATGGCCTACATGCGGCCTGAACATCCTCATAGTACGTGACCGTATAAAAGAGATATTGATCAAAACAAAATAAAAAGTTCATTTACAAAAGGGGGGTTACAACATGTAGCCATCAAGGTCCATACAAAATGAAAACAAAAATAGGAAAAAATAATCAGTTAGATGAGCCAGGAGCCTCATGAAGTACGGTCGCAACCTCCTGGAACGAACGTATGCCCGCACGACAAAACTGACGGCACAATCTTTTTCTCCATTCAAACGTCTTTCTCTCCTCTGGAGTTATGGGCAGCAAGAAAAAATTCAGAGTGGACTCCAAAGGTCTAGCAAGAGCCTCCAAAGTTAACCCTAAATAGGGCAAAAAATCTTCAGTGACGATAACTCATCCCCGACCTGTGCTCTTTTTACAGAAGGAGATATTACGACAACCGACAGAGAAATGATAGCTCATCCCTCACGAGACCCTCCAATTCCGGACCCCCATATACCCGAGCACCGGGGCAAAGCATGAAGGGGACGTCGAGAAAATAAGGCGGGTGGCCAGTATTCCCAACTAGAACCTCCCTTGGACGATATATTTCACCAAATGGAACACGATGAACCACGGCGGTGGTATTTACAGAAGAGTGCGACGGTTTGCATGACTGCAATAATTGGATAGATGGACCTAGGAGGGTGAATCCGATGGTTTAGCTTCTGAGAAGTTTGTATGCAACCGACGATTTAGTTTCCAAGAAGTCTGCATGCAAAAGGTTGATCGGCTTCCTCAAAGGTTGAGACAAGTCTTTAAAGTGCCAGATTGGCAGTACGCATCCATGCATCCAATAAACCATGCATCCCCTAAACAGACTCAGCAGAAATCAGGCCGTAGAGGTACCCTACGGCCCAATAAGGCAACACCCATGCATCCTAATCAGCCAAAACAGCCTTGGCCGCAGATGGATCTGACATGGCGTCCCATCAACAAGATTGTCTCTGATATACAATCCTGACAAAAAAGATTTTTTTGATTGCCTCAAAAGATATAAACACACTAAACGATAGAAGTCTCACGTCAGCACATAACTTCACTCTTGATGGGGTACAACTCCACGTGTACAACACAACTGGCCCCATGTGTCCTAGACTCCATGCTTTTTATGTGTCTCTGGTCCCATGCGACCCAGACTCCATGCGTTCCATACGTCTTCGGTCCCATGCTTTCCAGACTCCATGCGTTCCATGAATCTCTGGCCTCGTGCATCCCAGACTCTATGTGCCTCAAGCGTCTATGTCCACAAACGTCTCAGACTCAGTGAAGACCAAGTCTTGCCATTAAACCTGAAGTAGCTCTCTCAAACCAAGTGCGGGCCACGTGTCAAAATTAACCAAGTCACGCCCGCAAAGGACGAGAACCGCCCAGATCTTCAGCAACAAAAAATCTCAACAAGCGCCTATGTGAGAGATTGGACTGCTCACGGTTACAGCTGCACCTTGTTAGGAAGGTATACATGGCACCCTCTATCATCTATGCGGTCTAACATATGCGCGCCCAAGGATGACTAGATATACCTGGGTGATTTGCCCAAACCAGAAATAGAGGGACAGACAGAGAATAGCAGAGAAAGCAAAAGAGAGCTTCTTCATCCTGCGTCGGATCATCAATGGAGTAAAGGAGCCGCAATAGAGATCTTTGTCTATCGTCACACCCCAGAATCAAAAATTTATAATTAGATTGCTGTCTAGGACCTTTTTGTACTTTCTTTTATTTGTTATTGAATCGATCAATTTTAATGGCAAACAGTGACATCCAGTCCATGCGGCAAGAAGTCCATGCTATTGGAATCTATGTGAAAGGAGGAGTTATGCGACAGAGCACTCTTTCGTCCATGCTTCTTTTTTAAAATATTTCTGTAAATCTCCTCACCCAAAATTAGGCCTACTTGGCTGAGATAGAGAGACTAGGGCTAGTTTGAATCCAATTAGAAATAGAATACAATATTTTATTTAATTTTATAATATTTATATCACTTAGTGCACCTTATCGTTGCTTTGATAATTGGAGCACTACACTAGCCACTGCCTTCCTATAAATTTTAGACTCTTGACCTAGATGTGTCAGTCTTCCATTCTGATATCTGTGTAACTTATAATTATGCTCTCTTGTGCTACATTTTAGTCGCACAATATTCGTCGTAAATATTTATATTTAATTCTAAATATAAATTCAACTTTGTATCCTTGTGCGTTCTAATCAAAATTGGAGACACAATCTTGACCCATTTCGTGTAACCCAATTATTGATAATATTCTATTCTGAGTCCTCTATGTCATGACACTTGCGTCCCACCTAATTTTAGTCCCATGTACTTCTAACTTCTAATTAATTTTAGAACACCATGTGCATTAATTTTAATTAATTTAATCCAATTTTTATCTTTGTGCAATTTTTCAATTGTTGGACGCTTTTATGCAAAAATGTATTAAGGTGTCCACACCATTGGACACAACATATGAAGAAATCTATTTCTTCTTCATATGAATTTTTTCCATGATTTTTGGAATATGCAACACACAACATCGCCCCCTCATCTAATCCTAGCCTTGTATTTTAAACAATGCAAATCCTAGCCCTCCAAACATTCCTATGTGAAGCCAAGCCCATCCCAAGATATTGACCAAGGCCCAATCCCAAAGATGTTGACCAAGCCCAATTTTTTAGGTCAAACAATCAACCCTCCTTTACACATGTATATATACCTCTTTTCCTTTTTTTTTATTTTCCTAAAAAACTAAACATAATCAGCCGAACTCCCCCCATCTTACTGTACATCTCCCTTCCCCGGCCAACTCGACCGGAGACCTCGCGGACCTCTACCTGCACCGAGCACCGCCCTCTTCTCTCCTCCCTGTTCTCTCCTTCACCCGCCGAGTGCTCCCTGAGCAGTCGACCCGTTGGACCAATCTCTACCTCCTTCTTCCTCTTCTCCGGCCTGTCCCCCCCTCCGATCACTGTACCCTATCGACGACTTACCGGAGCACGACTGAACGCCTGCACTCGCCAGTACCCTACCGCCTCAACTGCTCACCGCCTCCTTCAACCACGATGCCGCAGCTTGCCTGACTTCGACCCACTACTCACCGTTCTTCCTCAACCGTTGCACCGAGCATCCCGATCGACCCCTGGCCTTCTTCGCCTATTGAACACCACTACCACCACCCTCTTCATCTTCTTCCTCCCCTTCTTTATGTCCCCTCCATTGTTCCTAGCCAACTCGCTGGAGCCGACTCCCCCGCCTCTGCACACCCCGGCCAACACCACCATTACCACCAATACCACCTCCACCTTCCCTGTCCTCCGCTCGACCACCACCTTCTCCTCCCTACTCTCTCCTCCTCCTCGACCACAGCCTCCCCCCTTCGACTTCCTCGTCGGACCTCCGCCATCTTGACCTCCCTATTCTCCTCCTCGACTCACCCAGAGCACCACCACCCCTCTCCCTGCTCATCTTCTCCTCCTCATCTCCTTCCCCGATCTCCTTCACCAACTTCCCTCTGGCCTGTCCACCCTCGCCTGAAAAACCTCCATGGCCCGCCTGAGTCCCCCTGGCTGGAACAGCCTCACCCCCTTTATCACCATCATAGCCTATATCATCATCACCATTATAATAATCATCATCATAACCTACATTATCATCATCATCCCCTTAACCTACATCACCATTACCTTAATCCTAACCATCATCATCACCCTAATCACCATCATCACCCTCGTCATCATCATCAACATCGATATCATCATCATCGTGGACCCGTCACTCTCGCCGAAGATAACCTACAGCAATCACCCCGATCCTCGTGCCAGTGCATGCTAACCCCGAGGTTCAAATCTGTCCCTCTCCTTTTATTTTATGTGTGCTTGTGTGTATAACATCTAGGTAGCATATTGGTTCAGTTTAGTGGTTATGAGTTCAGACCGTGTTGGTGAACCCAAACTCGTATGCGTATACGTATGAGTAATATAATTATATTATTATATATATAAATATATGGATATATATAGTAATTAAATGATAATGCTAAACCTAATTATGATTAATGTATTTATTCTGTATGCCCTAGGTAATTATGGATATCCCATATTATATGACCATATGACCCTGAGTATTAGTGATCCGTCTACCTTGTGTACAATGACGTACTGGCGAGACCGTATTAGTGTTTGACCGTCTGTTTTACAACATTTAAAGATGTGACACCCGCGTAATTAGACACACATTTGACCCTGTTAGTTGACTAGTGTCACCCTAGCGTACCCTCTGAGTCCAATGTATTTATGGTTGTGTATATGCTAGTGTAATGGCTGATGTTGTATTGTATTATATATATATATATATATATATATATATATATATATATATATATATATATATATATATATATATATATATATATATATAGGACCATTGGATTGTTCTGCACGACTTCAGGAGCAGGCTATTGGTACTACGCAGCTTTCTTGCCAGGCAAGTATACCTTGCCATTGTACTGTTATTCACATCCATATGTTGCATGCATCTTTATTTCTGTCATTAGTTCATATATTTTAACTGCTATATAAACTGTGCATCCAAGGAAACTTGGGTGCAACGACGGTGGCATCGTGATCGGTTTTTATTATGTATATGCATTGACCTAGTTTTATGAGACCACCACATAATTTGGAAGCATCATTAGATTTTATTGGTCGTGACACAGTTGTTACATGAGTGTGAGTCTCATGTAGGATACGAACTAGCGTACTGGGTTGGCCTCATGTACGTATGGGTTGTGTGTTAGGGATAACTGCTGTTAGAAATTTCATGCTAGAAGACTTGACAGTTATTAGAGGTGTTATCATGTCATGGATATGACATGCTTAGAGCATGGGATAGGAAGAACAACAAGTATGGCATTTGGGCTCCTTTGCACTTTCCTTTTTATGTAACCCGCACGCTCCGCCAGAGATGCGTGGTCGTGATAACCCCTATATTACCCGACGGCCTCTGAGGTTCAAAAGACGTTATGCTTTTTAGGCCCCTGAATCTCTAAGAGAATCATGCCAATCCCATTTTGGCTAGATAACCCACTTGTAAGAAAGTTGTTCTCAACATGTATTCACATAAATGGTTAGGCGACCCGTTAGATATTTATTTTAGTACTTTATTGACATGCTTTTATGTATCTTGTTATGTCCCTCTGAGGACCTGGTCCCTTTCCAAGTGTAGATGTTCAGGAGTATTCGCAGGAGCGCAGATTCAGACTTGCTACTTGTATTTCGAGGAGGTCTTCTCTTCGAGTCTCATTGATTTGTTAGTTGATGTATTTATATTATGTTTGCTTTTATATTCTAGTTGGCAGTGGATTTGTTTTCACCCAACTATCATCCTTTGATACTTTATATTAAGATTTAGTTACATAGTTATTGGTTATTTATTTTTATTTGTTTTCTGTGGATGGAATTTAGATTATACCCTGTGACTTGTGATAGTTTATACCACTTGTGAATTATTGTTCATAATACAGCGTACGCATGTGTTATGGTTTCCATATATTGGAGTTGCCATATACATGCGGCTGGCATGCTTACGTGTCCTAGTCCTACATATTTTGGGACTGGGGCGTGACATATTTTTAGTGGTGGCCCATGCAGGTCGAGAGCATATTGTCTCGGTTATGTTGCTGTACCGAGCAAGCCTGCAAATAGAATTAGACTATAGGATCTCATCCACAATTGACTATAACTTATCTTCCTTCCAATCCGTTTTATTTGAATAATTGTATCCTACTTGATTCATGTGCTTTCCTAATAGTTTCTTGAGTATAGCCTCCTCATAGAATATAGAAATCCTTGTTGTTAGATGATAATTAGGGTAATATTTCTATTAAGAATATAACTAGAGTATTAACACATCACTAAGATTAGAATACTTAATGAACCCTAGCGTCCCTTACCTGTAGATTAATTTATCATTATCCCTTGATATATTTATGAAGGACTTGAGGGTAGTATAGACACTACTAGGGTTAGTTAGAAATTTGACCATATTATTTGACCCTAGCATTGAGGAACCAATAGAAATCCAAGGTTGAATGTTAGGACTAAACCAAACTTTCATAAGTGAGATAGTATTGGAAAACTATAAATTTAGATTCTTGTCTTGGTATTAGCAGACATTACCAAAGAAAATCTAGAGAAATGAATAGAATATTTTTCTTGATCATACCTCGAACACAGATATTAGCAACCACTTTCCCTTTAGAAAACCATGATGTTATCAAGAGTCTCTTTATTTTAATTTTATATCTTGTTCCTTTGCAACCTTATTAGTTCTCTATTTGTACGATGACTAATTATGCTTTTCTTTTCCTTTCTTTTAACACATACTACCTGATTCTTCTGATTGTAGGCCAAGTAATTTTATTTTATGTTAGGATATATAGTTTGATAGGATTATAGTTGTAATCTTGAATTTTGAATTTATGTGCTTGGTAGTTAGAACTTGATAGTTTTGAGTTATTCTTATAGATTGTGACCTGATGATTATCCTTTAGTTTTGAATCACGTAATTTGTACCCCCACCTCGATACAAGTTAGATCCTCTTTCACTTGAGAGCCAGCAACTTTTCTATTCTTACTATTGGCGCTTTATTCTATAAGCACTATGATTAAGACTTAAGATGACCGTTACCTATATAATATAATGGAATACCTTAATAGGTACCAAGATCTTTTCCTCGTATACCCTAACAAGAGTTTCTACTTTATCCTTAAGGCAGTTACAATATTAGCTAATTTTTGTAAGTTGAATAGTACGCCTCACAACGTAGTATCACATAGTCCTTTTGACCCATTAATGAAGTGTAACTGAATGACACCAACTATAGACTTGCATAAGACGAAGGTGTTAATCCAGACTGTATAACTTAGAGACCCCTACCTCCATTTGGTCGACTAGAGACTTATACAAGGAGTTAGTATGGCCAATGTAGAGGCACAACACCGGATGAGTCTTATCTTCTTTGTGAACTTGAATTATTTTTTATCTTCTTTCATCATAATCCAGCGTATATATATTTTCTGTACTACCGCGACTTATGCTGCTATTACAGCCTAGTTTTACAAGCTTATTTTTTTATCGAGCTTGTTCATGACATATGTATTATTGGAGGGCCCACACTAATACATTGTCTAAATTAGAATCAGTGTATTAAGGTCTAGCTAGCCTTAGTGCGCTTGGTTCGCTCTTCGTATGACTACTTTACGTGGATTAAGATATATAGTTGACTAGTAGACGAATATACTTGCCCTTAGACATCTTCGAGCATATCATATCAGGTACATAACTGTAATGATATAAGCATATGAATATAAATTTTACCAAAATAAGATTTTAATCCACACCTGCCTTGACAATTTCCTTTTGAATTCTCTAATTGCCTTGATCCCCATACTTGTAATCTATCACCTCATACTTGAATTCCTTATTATTATTTTCCGTCTTCTCCTATTTCGAAAAGACGAACGCTCGTGCTTGGTATAAGTTGATACACAGAGAGTACTAGATATACCCCATAGGCCAATCATATTATTTGATGACTATTTTTTCCGTAATTAAGGGCATATCATATGTGATATATTTGGTGTTAAACTTTTGAGGATTGAATAACACGATTAAATAATTTGAGGAATAGTTTTCTTAAATGTATAGCCTTATATGATAGATGGATAAATTCTAAGTTGGGTAGAAATTGCATTGTTAACTTGAGGTAAATTCTTTTAGATTGTGATCAAGTAAGATTAGATAGAGAGAAACCATGCCTTATTTTAATTTCGAGGACAAAATTATTTTAAGTTGGGTAGATTGTAAATCTTCTCACCCAAAATTAGGCCTACTTGGCTTAGATAGAGAGACTAGGGCTAGTTTGAATCCAATTAAAAATAGAACACGATATTTTATTTAATTTTATAATATTTATATCACTTAGTGCACCTTACCGTTGCTTCGATAATTGGAGCACTACACTAGCCATTGCCTTCCTACAAATTTCACACTCTTATCTTAGACGTGCCAGTCTTCCATTCTGACCTCTGTGTAACTTATAATTATGCTCTCTTGTGCTACATTTTAGTCGTACAATATTCGTCGCAGACATTTATATTTAATTCTAAATATAAATTCAACTTTGTATTCTTGTGCGTTCCAATCGAAATTGGAGACACAATCTTGACCCATTTCGTGCAACCCAATTTATGATAACATTCTATTCTGAGTTCTCTACGTCTATGACACTTGTGTCCCACCTAATTTTAGTCCCATGTACTTCTAATTAATTTTAGAACACCATATTCATTAATTTTAATTAATTTAATCCAATTTCCATCTGTGTGTAATTTTCTAATTGTTGGGCGCTTTTATGCAAAAATGCATTAAGGTGTCCACACCATTGGACACAACACATGAAGAAACCTATTTATTCTTCATATGAATTTTTTCCATGATTTTCGTAATGTGCAACACACAACATCGCCCCCTCATCTAATCCTAGCATTGTATTTTAAACAATGCAAATCCTAGCCCTCCAAACATCCCCATGTGAAGCCAAACCCATCCCAAGATATTGACCAAGGCCCTATCCCAAAGATGTTGACCAAGCCCAATTTTCTATGTCAAACAATCAACCCTCCTTTACACATGTATATATATACTTTTTTTCTTTTTTTATTTTCCTAAAAACCTAAACATAATCAGCCGAACTCCCCCCATCTTACTGTACATCTCCCTTCCCCGGCCAACTCGACCGGAGACCTCGTTGGACCTCCACATGCACCGAGTACCGCCCTCTTCTCTCCTCCCTGATCTCTTCTTCCCCCGCCGAGTCCTCCCTGAGCAGCTGACCCGCTGGACCAATCTCCACCTCTTTCCTCCTCTTCTCCGGCCTGTCCTCCCCCTCCGACCACTGCAACCCGTCGACGACTCGCCGGAGCACGACTGAACGCATGCACCCGCTAGCACCCTACCGCCTCAACTGCTCACCGCCTCCTTCAACCACGATGCCGCAGCCTGCTTGACATCGTGTAAACCCCCAGATTTTTTTCAGAATTTAAAAATAAATTTTCAAGAATTTTTTATAATTTTTTACTAATTAAAATAAATGTTTTCTGGTATTAAATAATTTTTATGGTTTTATTAAAAATTAAAATAATATGAAAATAATATTTTTGGGTGTAAAATAAATAACTAGACTTACTAAAATTTTTCTGAAATTTATTGGACCAAAAAACTAGTTTTAAAAGACCTAAAAACAATATTTTTAAAATAAACCATACTAAACCAACTTGAACCAAACCATAATCCTGAACCGAATCGAACCCTAACCCAACCCAAATCCTAACGGGTCAGATTTGGACCCAACCCGTACCCATCAACCTGACCCGACCCTTAAACACTGCTACAGTAACAGATTTTAGCCCGACCGCTTCTTTTTCCATAACCGCTGCGACCCCGCCGCCTTCTCGCCCCTACGACCCCGCTGTTGGCCGTGACTCCTCGGTTCACCTCCCCCACCGGCCGGCCCTGCCCTTTCTCCTCCCAGCCAACGTCTGGCCGACCCCGATAAATCCGTCGACCCCGGCCACCAAACCATCCACCACCATTCACCACAGCCACTGCCACCCTCTCCACCCGATCTCCGCCGCCCCTTCGACCATTCTCCGGCCGCCACTCTGACGTCTCCCCTCCAGCTCCGTCGTCAGTAGCTGACGAACCTCGAGCCCCTGCCATCGACGAGCACAGCTCCACCGCCAGTGAGCTTCTCCACCCTGCAGTCGCGACGACGCGCTGCCTCGCATATGCCAAATACACTCGTTTCTGACTCTATGTTCCGGTGAGTGTATCTCTCTCCTTGTCGCCTCATTTTCTGAACAGTCTGTTGCTACGCTTAGACCACGTGACCCTCTCGAACCCCGTACAGTTAGTTCGGGGTATCGCGTCCTGTGTCGATCGTAAACCGTGACGCAAAATCAGAAAAATAATCCCTAATTTCTAAAAATTCAGAAATTGTCTCAAACACCCCAGTTCACGACCATTTTACGCACAACCTGTTAACTAATTCTAAAATTTACCTAAACAGTTATTTAAACCATATAACCAAGATTAAAACCCTATTTTTAGTTTATTTTATTGAGATGTACTTTATAATTAATTTGAGGGTAAAAATGACCAAAAACTTGGTTATTTAAAAAGCCTAATTTTTTCGGAACTGGGTGCGTCCCGCTAAATGAGGCGACTTGGTAGTGTGTGAACCTCACCAAAAAATGCGTACCGTCAATACAGACGTGTAAAATTTTACGGAACTTGATTTGGATGTGCGTGCACACCGGAATCAACGCGTATCCGTCGACAACGCCCGATATCGGCCCTGTTCTGAAACTCGTTGTAACTTTATATACGTTGTTATTTCGAAACGAAACTTGTGCCATCGGACTCGTAGCGACGCTGGTCCTGTGACCCAAATTTGGTTCAATTCTGAGAACGTTGATAAAATCCCGTATCGTGGGCCCCACGACTCCAGTTAACGGACGATTTTGTGATCGGCTCATCGGAATATATTTCTGGACATTTTATTGGGTTTGTATCATCGTTCTGGACTTGTAGACACTAAGTTTGACGAATTTGGAGAACTTTGTCTCTGGCACATTTTTTGGTGCGAAGCGGGCCACATGTGGACCCCGCTTTGACCAAAAACTGTCACTTTTGTCCCTGTGTCCAAATTGGACTTATGGACAGGCAATTCTAGCTATTTGATATCTTCTGAACCTGATGGTAATAATTATTTCAGCAACCGGAGGAGTACTTGAAGATCCCGCTGATATCGGAGCGACTGTTGGTATTCAAACCCCAGGCAAGTTTATCTTGTCAATCTTGCAGTACCTGCTTTGTATTATTCTCTTGATTTATTTATATGATATTTCTGTTTGACCAAGGACCATGTGACACTACTTAATGTTCGAATAATATTTGGGTGTCAATGCCGCACGCGGAGTTGTGTAACGTCACTAGAGATTGATATCGCGATCCTATATATTTCCGTGCTTGCATTATCAAGTACGTCATACCATAGGACACTTGACACTGTTTATGAGACAGAATCTTTCTGAGATATTCATGGTGATTCTATATAGGTTACATGATTCATGATATAAATATTGCATGTACTTAGCTATCATTATGACTCGTTGCATCAGTTAGAGGTCATGATCTTGCGTGACATGGACATGAGATATCGTAGACATGAGACGTGTGATTACATTGGGTGGAGAGAGTCTTACCAGGCTGATTATGATATATATATATATATATATATATATATATATATATATATATATATATATATATATATATATATATATATATATATATATATATATATATATATATATATTACTTTACTGGAGGTGCCTTAGACTCGAACCAGAGCTTTGGCACATTTACTGGCCCTTCGAGAATAAATGATGCTATGGGTTTCCCCGACACCGAGCCTATGGTAGTTTCGGCCTGAGTATGATAATCTCTCACTTGCATAGCACATAGCTGGTTACATAGTTTACCCTATTGATTCATTTTATACTGTATTTATTTTGGCATACCATTTCTTGTACCTTGCTACGTCCCTCTGAGGACCTGGTCCCTTGCCAGTTTTGCAGCATAAACCGTTGTGGAGCCTGCCTGAAGTTGCTGATGTGTGTTGCTTTGTCATGCAAGAATTGATGCCAGGTACTTATATTATTTCTTCCAGAGTCATGGTTATTAGTCATATTGTTTATTCATTTGCTGATATAGCCTAGCTTTATAGACTCATATCCCTTTCTCGAGTCTATTCGAGCTTATGGGTTACTGGCGGCCGACTTTAGCACATGTAGCTCATTCTTGTTTATTTCGTTCATTATGGATTGAGACATAGATATTTATATTCACTTGATTATATAGATAGTGACCCTTCTAGTACAACTTATACGTATTCGAATCAGACAAGAGTCTGGTCGAATACGTAGCTGGCATGTTACGTATTCCTAGTCCTACGTATTTTGGGACTGGGACGTGATACTTCGACCCACTGCTCACCGTTCTCCCTCAACCGCTGCATCGAGCATCCCGATCGACCCCCGACCTTCTCTGCCGCCTGAACACCACCACGACCACCCTCTTTATCTTCTTTCTCCCCTTATTCCTATCTCCTCCATTGTTCCCGGCAAACTCGCCAAAGCCGACTCCCCCGCCTCTACACATCCCGGCCAACACCACCATTACCACCATCACCACCTCCACCTTTTTTATCCTCCGCTCGACCACCACCGTCTTCTCTCTGCTCTCTCCTCCTCCTCCTCGACCCCAACCTTCCACCGTCAACTTTCTCACCGGACCTCCGCCATCTCGACCTCCCTGTTCTCCTCCTCGACTCACCCAGAGCACCACCACCCCTCTCCCTGCTCAACTTCTCCTCCTTCCCCGATCTCCTTTACCAACTTGCCTCCGGCCTGTCCACCCTCGCCTGAGACACCTCTATGGCCCGCCTGAGTCCCCCTGGTCGGAGCAGCCTCACCCCCTTCATCACCATCATAGCCTATATCACCATCACCATTGTAATTATCATAATCAAAACCTACATTATCATCATCATCCCCTTAACCTACATCACCATCACCTTAATCTTAACCATCATCATCACCCTAATCACCATTATCACCCTCGTCATCATCATCAATATCGATATCATCGTCATCGTGGACCCGTCACTCTCGTCGAAGACAACCTGCAGAAATCACCACGATCCTCGTGCCCGTGCATGCTAACCCCGAGGTTCGAACCTGTCCCTCTCCTTTTATTTTATATGTGCTTGTGTGTATAACATCTAGATATCATATTGGTTCAGTTTATTGGTTATGAGTTCAGACCGTGTCGGTGAACCCAAACTCGTATTCGTATACGTACGCATATGAGTAATATAATCATATTGTTATGTATATAAATATATGGATATATACATATATATATAGTAATTAAATGATAATGCTAAACCTAATTATGACTAATATATTTATTCTGTATGCCCCTAGGTAATTATGGATATCCCATATTATATGACCATGTTGTCACGCCCCAATCTTCCGCAAGCTCAATAGTTCCCGCTGAACATGAATCACCATGTTGCAACGCTCCCGTAGGACAATCGTTCTCATCGGGACGTGATGCCGTACGAGCCTGGAGTTGCGCTCGTACAAGGCGATGTTATCAAACATCAAAGTTATCATCGAAACGACCAAGTTGCAGTGGAAGTCAAGTATTGTGTACCAAGTACACATCAGAGTATATGCAGCGAAGCTCTCGATAGGGTCCAAATAAAAATGCCACAAAGGCGATTACCTCAAAGGCGATATAATACTCTTGCTCTTTCTCTAGCCCACAAAGGTACTTACAGTTCATACATCATGTCTCGTATATCCAAGCAGCGCCACTACACCTGCGTACCTGAAATAATGCCTACAAACGTGGGTCAGTACATAGCCGTACTGGTGAGCGGGGTAACCCACTCGTCTAAACCGACACTAAGTAAAAAAGTGAATGCAAACAATTATATGATGATCTTTCTAGATGAATTCTAGATTTATTTCATGGCATAGGGATGACATGTTAAGGAAAGTTGTAAAGCAGTTTAAGCATGCAAGTATACAACTCAAGCCAATCGACAAGCAATAAATAACCAAACCCAAGCAACGTGACTATCGAACCAACAACCAAGCCTCAATATCCATCCTCATTCCAAATATTATAATCCATAATCCAATCTCAAAGTGCACACTCTTGCCGAGGCAAGTGGCCGCACCTACATGGAAGAACAAACCAACCAAAGTAAAGCAAACCAACTCTTATCTATATGAAGTCACTGGCCAAGCCATAAAGGACATTGATCGGACTAATCAATAGGCAGTTTTACCCGATCCAGGCCTGGTAGCTAACCCGCCTAGTCATATCAAACTACCAGACCGTGCCCAAGACGCGTTACCATTGTCTCCTCCATAGTCGAACGGTTTCGGTGCCCCAGAGCCTATCCCGTTCGAGAAAACGAAACCCTGTGCAAGACAGGTTGTCCGTGACATGCAAACACCAAGTAGGTATGACGAAAGGATCAATATTCTCGCCCCACCAAGCGATCCTAGACTCATTCAACCAAATATCCAACCAATAATCCATAACCATCCTCCAACATATATCCCAAGGCGCAAATCTTAAGTTATCCCCGTAGGCACTATGCCGCTTCTCGACACAGTGTTCCAATTAGTGCAACACCCCATACTCAGAACAATCCCATGGCTCAATGCCCCAAAAGTGGCACAATGCCCTCGCCGATGCAGTTATTTGGTTTTGAACCACAGCTGCACGCTTTGCATAACAAAGCGCCCAAGTGATACCCGTGCACGGATGCACGCTCGCTCGCCCGAATTCTCGATATTCCCAATGCCTCAATGTTCCAACCAAGATGTATCATTCCGACTGTTCTCCAACCAACTACCCCAAATATAGTCTAACTCTTCTAGCTCCAACTATCCAACACGAAAACCAACTCAAGCCACAAATCTATCCAAGCAAATGACATACACTATATGCACGCCACAGTGTAGTGATTCTCAAGTTCGAGTCCAAGTATTCAAGCTTATTACGTGTGTTCCATATTATTAGGCATGAAAGAGTAGAGGAGAAGGGACAGAGCCCACTCACCGAGTCTGATTCCATTAAGCATAATGTCCTGCCGATACGGCCGATCCCTTGAACCCGTGGTCCGATGCAAAGAATGATCTACTCAACTGGTATGACCGTGCGAGCAGGTCGTGCTCTCCAAATCATCCGACCGATCGGACTAAGGAATGCGACATTATCGCTCCAACCCAGCTATCTCAGTACTTCTTTGAACGAACACCTGATTTCCATCGAACTCCGCTAGCAATCTGCACATGAAACCAACTCAATCAATACTTGTTCCCAAATCCAACAAATTTAAAATGTAACCAGCTATTATTTTATTTAATCCGACTCAGCATAACGTACCATGTAGTTGTGGGGCGTTACACATGTGACCCTGAGTATTAGTGATCTGTCTGTCTTGTATACACTGACGTACTGGCGAGACTGTGTTAGTTTTTGACCGTCTGTTTTCATAATATTTGAAGGCGTGACACCCGCGTAATTAGACACGCATTTGACGCTGTTAGTTGACCAGTGTCACCCCTAGCGTACCCTCTGAGTCCAGTGTATTTATGGTTGTGTATGTGCTAGTGTAATGACTGATGTTGTATTGTATTATATTATATGTATATAGGACCATTGGATTATTCTGCGCGACTTCAGGAGCAGGCTATTGGTATTATGCAGCTTTCTTGCCAGACAAGTATACCTTGCCATTGTACTGTTATTCATATTCCATATGTTGTATGCATCTTTATTTTTGTCATTAGTTCATATATTTTAACTGCTATATAAACTGCACGTCCAAGGAAACTTGGGTGCAACGACGGTGGCATCATGATCTGTTTTTATTATGTATATGTATTGACCTAGTTTTACGAGACCATCACATAATTTGGAAGCATCATTAGGTTTTATTGGCCGTGACACAGCTATTACACGAGTGTGAGTCTCATGTAGGACACGGACTCACGTACTGGGTTGGCCTCCTATACGTATGGGCCGTGCGTTAGGGATAACTGCTGTTAGAAATTTTATGCTAGAAGACTTGGCAGTTATTAGAGGTATTATCGTGTCATGGATATGACATGCTTAGAGCATGTGGTGAGGAGAACAACAAGTACGGTATTTTGGCTCCTTTGCACTTTCCTTTTTATGTAACCGCATGCTCCGTCGGAGATGCGTGGTCGTGATGACCCCTATATTACCTGGCGGCCTTTGAGGTTCAAAAGACGTCATGCTTTTTAGGCTCCTGAATCTCCAAGAGAATCATGCCAATCCCATTTTGGCCAGATAGCCCACTTGTAAAAAAGTTGTTCTTAACGTGCATTCATATAGATGGTTAGGCGATCCGTTGGATATTTATTTCAGTACTTTATTGGCATGCTTTTATGTACCTTGTTATGTCCCTCTGAGGACCTAGTCCCTTTCCAGGTGTAGATGTTCATGAGTATTTGCAGTAGCGCAGATTCGGACTTGCTACTTATATTTTAAGAAGGTCTTCTCTTCGAGTCTCATTGATTGTTAGTTGATGTACTTATATTATGTTTGCTTTTATATTCTAGTTGGCAGTGGATTTATTTCCACCCAACTATCATCCTTTGATACTTTATATTGAGATTTAGTTACATAGTTATTTGTTATTTATTTTTATTTGTTTTCTGTGGATGAGATTTAGATTATACCCTGTGATAGTTTATACCACTTGTGAATTATTGTTCATAATACATCGTACGTATGTGTTATGGTTTCCTGTAAACCCCCTGATTTTTCAAGAATTTTTAAAAACAATTTTTACATAATTTTTTGAAATTAAAACTAAGGTATTTTGTGACTAAATGATTTTTAAGTGATGTTAATTAATATTAAAATATTATGAAAATAATATTTTCTAGTGTAAAATGAAAACTAGACATATGGTAATTTTTCGGGAATTTATTGGACCCCGAAAGCAATTTTAAAGCACTAAAAACTAAGTCGTAATTAAACCCTAGGAATAAACCCGGTTCAATTGAACCAAACCAACCCAGACCCGGTTCAGCTGAACCGAACCCAGTCTTATCGGGTCGGGTCAGATCTAAACCCAACCCGAAACCCGACGACCCGTACCCGCACCTAAGTTAGGTGGATCGGGTCGGATCCGCCGCCCGACCCGATGACCCGGACCCATACCCAATCGGAGCCGAAACCCTAATCCTAATCCGACTCCTATCCCGACCGCCGGCGACCCCCTATTTAACCCTCGACCGCCTGAACCCTAATTCGCTCAGCCCCGCACCGCCTCTCTCCTCTGCTCCGCTCTGCCACAGCAGCGCCTAGCCCCCTCTCCTCCTCCTGCTCACCTCTCCGCTCCACCGCCTTCGTCCCCGGCCAGCCCCGAGCTCCACCACCCCATCTCCGCCCCGCTCTGTCATGATCCCCTCTGTCTCCTCAGCCTCATCGCCACCGCCATAGTCGGCCACCCCCGACATCGGCCTTCCCTCCGCCTCGATGCCCTAGAAACCCTCGAGACTCCCCCACACGCCACCCCTTCATCATCCCTGCCGACTGTCCCAAGTCACCGGAGAAGATGGCTACACCACTATCGTCGTCTCCTATTCAGTCCTTCCCCGACGACGACACTGTCCTCGTCCGCCGTCCCCTCCTCCCTAGAACATCTCCGCTCACCACCGAGCCACCTCTCCCTCGTCGAACCCCTTCTCCTTCCTCCCTTCTCGACTCAACCTCGCCTGACCTCCCTGACCGGAGCCCCGCCCGCTCTTTCTATTCCGAGCAGCCCTCGACGACCCTGGCTCGACTCCTCCGCCAAGAGCCGACGACACCGCTGCCTCCGGCAAAGCCCCAGCCGCAGCACGTAGCCCTAACCCTAGGCCATGTTGCACAGGAACCCGGACACTGTATCCTCTTGTATCGTGTCAACCCGGACACGAGAGAACCCCGTTCCACGGAGCCCTGTTCAGGTAGCATTTTCTCTCTCCTTGTTGCCCTGTTTTCTGTCCCGTCTGTTGTGACGCGTAGACTGCGTAACCCTCTCGATGCCCGTGCAACCCGCTCGGTGCGTCGCGTCTTGTGGTGATCGCGAACCGCGATCCAAAAATAAGAAAATCCCCGTTTTACCCCGGAACTGAGTGCGCCCTGCCAAATGGAATGACTTGGTCGCGCATGGTCTTCACCGAAATGTGCGCACCGTTGATACGGACGTGCGGGATTTTGCAGAAGTTGATTTAGATGTGCGTGCACACTGGAATCAACGCGTATCCACCGACAACGCCCCGTATCTGTCTGTCTTAGAATACGTTGTAACTTTGTGTACACACATCAGATCGAGACAAAACTTGCGCCATCGGACTCGTAGCAATACGCTGGTCCTGTGACCCAAGTTTGGTTCGATTCTGAGAACGTTGACAAAATCGCGTATCGTAGGCCCCGTGGCTCCACTTGACGGGCGATTTTGTGATCGGCTCATCGGAATCCAGTTCTGGAAGTTCCGTTGGGTTCGTATCATCGTTCCTGACTTGTTGACACTGAGTTTGATAAATTTGGAGACCATTGGTTCTGACACATTTTTCGGTGCAAAGAGGGCCACACGTGGACCCTACTTTGACCCAAAATTATGGTTTTGCCCCTGTATCCAAATTGGACGAAAGGAAAGTACTTTTTTGCTATTTTGCTTATTCTGGGAACGTTGGTGATATCTATTTTAGCATCCGGAGATATTTGTTCGTAGACCATAGCTTCTGATCATGTGTGCTTGACTTCTGGACAGTACACCTTGCAGCTTTCTTACCAGGCAAGATACCTTGCCAAATTATTTATT
This sequence comes from Iris macrosiphon, assembly GCA_036927795.1. Lineage (NCBI taxonomy): Eukaryota > Viridiplantae > Streptophyta > Magnoliopsida > Asparagales > Iridaceae > Iris > Iris macrosiphon. Next base: position 98,307,737 of record JAYESA010000009.1, read on the forward strand.
GTATTTTGTATGCTTAGTATATTTCTGTATATTTATTGCATTTCTGTCTAGTTCTTGCATGTGTAGTTCCTTTCTGTCATTACTATATATTAGATATGTTGACACACACTTGACACTTAGTATCATGAGAGGACAATCATTAGGCGTATGGGCTTTTAACCACTCTGGTAAACCGTAGTATATAGTTCGCACTACGGGCGTGTGTCGCGCTGGTCGCTACCCCAGAGGTATGTCGATTTCTGTAGAGTCATGCTGGTCGCTACCCCAGAGGTATGTCGATTTTTGATATCCATTGACGGGTGTGTGAGTTGTGAGGCTTAGATCGAGTAGCCTACCCTTGCCCATACGTCAAAAAGTTGTCCTCATTTGCATTCATATAGATTGTCTTATACAGCGTACTTATTTATTTTCAAATTATATGCATATTTACTATATTCAAGTTGGCTCGCTTTCTGTATCTTGTTACGTCCCTCTGAGGACCTGGTCCTCTTCCAGGTGTATCTGTTCTTGAGTATTTGTAGGAGCGCAGATTTGGATGCTTATATATGTTTCGTGGATGTTCTCTCTTTGAGCCCGTGATTGTTAGCTGGTATTCCTATATGATGTTGTTGTGTTGTACTTATTTTGTATTTACTTTTCCATTCGAGTTGGTAGTGGATTTGTTTCTATCCAACTATCATCCTTAGATACTTATGTTGAGATCTAGTTATATAGATGCTGGTTATTCATTTATATTAATTTTCTGTGGATGAGATTTAGATTGTACCCTGTGACTTGTGACATATGTTTATACCACTTGTGGATTTTATATTCATATTACAGCGTACGTATGGGTTTGGTTTCCATATATTGGAGTTGCCATATCCATGCGGCTGGCATGCTTACGTGTCCTAGTCCTACGTATTTTGGGACTGGGACGTGACATATTTTGTGGTGGCCCATGTAGGTCGAGAGCATATTATTTCGGTTACGTTACTGTACCGAACCAGCCTGCACCTAGGAATAGAGTATAGGATCTCATCTATATTTGACTATGATTCATCTTCCTTCTCTCTGTTCTATTTGAACAATTGTATCCTGCTTGATTCCTGTACTTCCCTAATAAGTTCTTTGAGTATATATAGCCTTCTGCTAGAATATAGGAACCCCTGTTATTAGGATAATAATTAGAGTAGCACACCTATTAAGAATACAATGAGAATATAGACACACCACTATGTTTAGAATATCTAGTGAACCCTAGAATTCCTTATCTTTAGATTGGTATACCATTACCCCTTGATGTATTAAGAAGACTTGAGAGTAGTATAGACACTACTAGTGTTAGTTAGAAGTTTACCATAATATTTGACCCTAGTATTGAGGAACCAATAGAAAACCAAAAATTAAAATTTAGGACTGAACCTGACCTTCATAGTTAAATAGTATTGGAGAATTATAAACTTAGAACATTGTCTTATTATTAGTAGACAGCACCTTCGGAAGCCTAGAGGAATATAATCAAACACTTTTTCCTTGATCATACCTCGAACATAGCAACTAGCATACCACCCCCTTAGAGAACCATGATGCTACCTAGAGCCCTCTATTTTAATTTCATACATTGCTCCTCTGCGACCATAGCACTCGCTAGTGTGTGACGACTGATTACGTTTCTTCTCTTCAACTTTCAATTCGTGCCATCTGACACCTCTAATTATAGACCCAGTGATTGTATTCTATGATAGGATATATAGTTTGCTAAGGTTATAGTTGTAATCTTGAATTTTGAATTGTGTGTCTTGTAGTTAGAACCTGATAGTTGAGTTGTCCAGTTAGATTGTGATGATTACCCCTAGTTGTAGATCCCGTAATTGTACCCCCACCTCGATACGAGTTATATTCCCTTCCCCTTGAGACTAGTAACCTTTCCATTCTTAATGTCGGCACATATTCTATGAGCACTATGATTAAGACTTAAGGTGACCCTTACCTATATAATGCAATAGGAGATCCTAATAAGTACCAAGATCTTTCCTCATATACCCTAATAAGAGTTTCTGTTTTATTTACATGTGCAAGATTATTTTGCAGCCTCTTAAGACTGTCACAGTATTAGTTTAATTATTTTAAGTTGGGTAGTATGCCTCCCAACCTAGTACCACATAGTCCACTTGACCCATCGAGGTAGTGTAACTGAATGACATTAATTGTATGCTAGCATAAGACGACAGTAGAATTTAGAGGTCCATGCCCTATTTGGTGGACTATCGACTTAGACAAGGAGTTGTATGACAACTGTGGAGATTGTATAGTCTTAATTTCTTGTGGACTTGAAATATGTTGTGACTTCTTCCATCATGATCTAGCGCATTTATATTTCATATACTACCTTGACTTATGCTGCTATTTTATAGCCTAGTTTTGCAAGCTTATTCTTTATCGAGCTTGTTCATGACATATGTATTATTGGAGAGGCCCACAATAATATATTTCAGAATCAGTGTATTACGGTCTGATCAACCATAGTGCGCTTGATTAGCCCTTCGCAATAATACCTTACGTGGATTGAGATATATAGTTGACTAGTAGACACATGTACTTGCCCTTTAGATATGTCTGAGGAGATCGTATCGGTTACATAACTGTACTAATACGAGCATGTGAATAGGAATTAACAAAATAATATTTTAATCCACAACTGTCTTGACAATTCCTATTTGAATTCTTTAAACGCCTTGAATCTGATACTTCTATTCTATTACCTCTCCCTTGAACTCTTTATTATTGTTCTCTGTCTTCCCTTATTTCGGAAAGACAAAACCACTTGCTTGGTATAAGTTTGATACACAGAGAGTACTAGATATACCCTATAGACCGATCACATACTTGAGGATTATTCTTTTGTAATTAAGGACATATCATAGATGTCATGTTTGGTGTTAAAAACTTTGAGGATTAAATAATTTAGAGCATAGCCTTTTTAGATGTATAGCCTTAGAGGATAGATGGGTAAATTTTAAGTTGGGTAGAAACTGCAATGTTAACTTAAGAAGAATTCTTTAGACTGTAATCAACTGAGGTTAGAGAGAGAAACTCCACCCTAGTTTAATTTCGAGGACGAAATTGTTTTAAATTGGGTAGATTGTAAACCCTCTGATTTTTCAAGAATTTTTAAAAATAATTTTTACACAATTTTTTGTAATTTTCTGAAATTAAAACTAAGGTATTTTGTGACTAAATAATTTTTAAATGATGTTAATTAATATTAAAATATTATAAAAATAATATTTTTTGGTGTAAAATAAAAAACTAGACATATGGTAATTTTTTGGAAATTTATTGAACCCCGGAAGCAATTTTAAAGCCCTAAAAACCAAGTCGTAATTAAACCCTAGGAATAAACCCGGTTCAATTGAACCAAACAAACCCAAACCAACCCAGACCCGGTTCAGCTGAACCGAACCCAGCCTTATCGGGTCGGGTCGGATCTAAACCCGACCCAAAACCCGACGACCCGTACCCGCACCTAAGTTAGGTAGATCGGGTCGGATCCGCCGCCCGACCTGCTGACCCGGACCCATACCCAATCGGAGCCGAAACCCTAATCCTAATCCGACTCCTATCCCGACCGCCGATGACCCCCTATTTAACCCCCGACCGCCTGAACCCTAATTCGCTCAGCCCCGCACCGCCTCCCTCCTCTGCTACGCTCCGCCACAGCAGCACCTAGCCCCCTCTCCTCCTCCTGCTCACCTCTCTGCTCCACCGCCTTCGTCCCCGGCCAGCCCCGAGCTCCACCACCCCATCTCCGCCCCGCTCTGTCACGATCCCCTCCGTCTCCTCAGCCTCATCGCCACCGCCACAGCTGGCCACCCTCGACCTCGGCCTCCCCTCAGCCTCGATGCCCTAGCAACCCTCGAGACTCCCCCACACGCCACCCCTTCATCATCCCTGCCGACTGTCCCAAGTCACCGGAGAAGACGGCTATACCACTACCGTCGTCTCATGTTCAGCCCTTCCCTGACGACGACACTATCCTCGTCCGCGGTCCCCTCCTCCCTAGAACATCTCCGCTCACCACCGAGCCACCTCTCCCTCGTCGAACCCCTTCTCCTTCCTCCCTTCTCGACTCAACCTCGCCTGACCTCCCTGACCGGAGCCCCGCCCGCTCTTTCTATTCCGAGCAGCCCTCGACGACCCTGGCTCGACTCCTCCGCCAAGATCCGATGACATCGCCGCCTCGGGCAAAACCCCAGCCGCAGCACGTAGCCCTAACCCTAGGCCGTGTTGCACAGGAACCCGGACACTGTGTCCTCTTGTATCGTGTCAACCCGGACACGAGAGAACCCCGTTCCACGGAGCCCTGTTCAGGTAGCGTTTCCTCTCTCCTCGTTGCCCTATTTTCTGTCCCGTCTGTTGTGACGCGTAGACTGCGTAACCCTCTCGATGTCCGTGCAACCCGCTCGGTGCATCGCGTCCTGTGGTGATCGCGAACCGCGATCCAAAAACAGGAAAATCAACACACCGTTTCACCCCGGAACTGAGTGTGCCCCGCCAAACGGGATGACTTGGTCACGGGCAGTCTTCACCGAAATGTGCGCACCGTTGATACGGACGTGCGAGATTTTGCAGAAGTTGATTTGGATGTGCGTGCACACTGGAATCAAGGCGTATCCGCCGACAATGCCCCGTATCCGCCTGTTCTGGAACACATTATAACTTTGTATACACACGTCAGATCAAGACAAAAATTATGCCATCGAACTCGTAGCAATACGCTGGTCCTGTGACCCAAGTTTGGTTCGATTCTGAGAACGTTGATAAAATCGCGTATCGTAGGTCCCGCGGCTCTACTTGACGGAGCGATTTTGTGATCGGCTCATCGGAATCCAGTTCTGGAAGTTCCGTTGGGTTCGTATCATCGTTCCTGACTTGTTGACACTGAGTTTGATAAATTTGGAGACCATTGGTTCTGACACATTTTTCGGTGCGAAGCGGGCCACACGTGGACCCCACTTTGACCCAAATTTACGGTTTTGCCTCTGTGTCCAAATTGGACGAAAGGGAAGTGCTTTTTATCTATTTTGCTTATTCTGGGAACATTGGTGATATCTATTTCAGCATCTGGAGATATTTGTTCGGAGACTATAGCTTCTGATCCTGTGTGCTTGACTTCTGGACAGTACACCTTGCAGCTTTCTTACCAGGCAAGATACCTTGCCAAATTGTTTACAGTATTTTGCATGCTTAGTATATTTCTATATATTTATTGTATTTTTGTCTAGTTTTTGCATGTGTAGTTCCTTTCTGTCATTACTATATATTAGGTATGTTGACACACACTTGACACTTAGTACCATGAGAGGACAATCATTAGGCGTATGGGCTTTTAACCACTCTGGTAAACCGTAGTATATAGTTCGCACTACGGGCGTGTGTCGCGCTGGTCGCTACCCCAGAGGTATGTCGATTTCTGTAGAGTCGCGTTGGTCGCTACCCCAGAGGTATGTCGATTTCTGATGTCCATTGACGGGTGTGTGAGTTGTGAGGCTTAGATCGAGTAGCCTACCCTTGCCCATACGTCGAAAAGTTATCCTCATTTGCATTCATATAGATTGTCTTATACAGCATACTTATTTATTTTTAAATTATATGTATGTTTACTGTATTCAAGTTGGCTCGCTTTCTGTATCTTGTTACGTCCCTCTGAGGGCCTGGTCCTCTGCCAGGTGTATCTGTTCTTGAGTATTTGTAGGAGCGCAGATTTGGATGCTTATATATGTTTCGTGGATGTCCTCTCTTCGAGCCCGTGATTGTTAGCTGGTATTCCTATATGGTATTGTTGTGTTGTACTTATTTTGTATTTACTTTTCCATTCGAGTTGGTATTAGATTTGTTTCCATCCAACTATCATCCTTAGATTCTTATGTTGAGATCTAGTTATATAGATGCTGGTTATTCATTTATATTGATTTTCTGTGGATGAGATTTAGATTGTACCCTGTGACTTGTGACATATGTTTATACCACTTGAGGATTTTATATTCTTATTACAGCGTACGTATGGGTTTGATTTCCATATATTGGAGTTGCCATATCCATACGGCTGGCATGCTTACGTGTCCTAGTCCTATGTATTTTGGTACTGGGGCGTAACATTTCCATATATTGGAGTTGCCATATACATTCGGCTGGCATGCTTACGTGTCATACTCCTACGTATTTTGGGACTGGGGCGTGACAATTTCAAACTTATCCAAGTTTGAAAACTTTGAAGGGGGTCTTGTAGAAGCATTAAAAAATCCAAAAACATCCACTCGTACTACAAAGACGCATGCATACAAAACGTTTAAGGCATCTATATGGTACGAAGCTCATGCGACACCAAATTAAGTCTATATCTATACGGCATAGGCAGCAGGCCTAAAAGTATGTGGCAGGGAGCCTAGGCTCATACAAGCTTGTCGTATGGTGTCACTTCTGTCAAGTTACACAACATTAATGACACAGACATCATTTATTACTCTGAGTGCTTCGTATTCGGTGTAGACTTTAGCACTTATGTCACCATCATAATTACCTTTGTTATTGTACTGCTGTGCAGTGCCATATGTACACACGACAAACCTCCATACGGTAGAGCCCTCATACGATGTTGTCTTCATGCGACGAAGTCTTCATGCGATAGTGTTCCTAGAGTCTCCATGCGACATGGTTGTTCTGCTGTAACCAACGAGAGATCCTTAACAGCTAGTGGAGGCCACGTGTCAAATTGACCAAGTCATGCACGCAACGGGTGTAAACGGCCAAGGTCTCATCAATAACCTATCCTAACTAATGCCACGTGGCAGTTGAACCACGACATGAACACGCGGTTGCAACCACATTATGTTGAGAATAACATACGGAAGCCCAAAATTATGCGCACGCATAGGCCAAAATTGTGATTTCCATCACATGCGCGCGCATAAGCATCTCAGTGCAGATGCCTATAAATAGCAGGGACATATACTTCCCAAGAGACGGACGGTGAGACGTATAAGAGACTCAAGATCCCAGTTGCTGTCTTTCGTGCTAGTGAGCCAGAGACCTTGTAACCTCCTTCGTTAATTGATTGTCAATGGAGTAAAGGAGTCAGCTGCAATACGCGATCTCCATCGTCATAATTTTCCAGAATCAATTGTACTTAGATTTTCTGCTTAGGAATTCTTTGTACTCTTTTTTTAGTTTGTTATACAAAAGAGAATTCAGTATCAACCTCTTTTTGACAAATTGCAAACAACACTTCGACATTGGAATGGAATTAAACACATATTGAGATATCTTCGTGGAACAACAAATATGGAATTATTTTATTCATGTGATTCCAATAACAATTCTCGTCTAGTTGGTTATGCAGACTCAGGTTATCTTTCTGACCCTCATGAGGGTTGCTCCCAAACATGTTGTGTTTATTAATAACTATGCAGCTATATCTAAGCGATCAACAAAGCAAGGTTCAGTAGCAACTTCGTCTAACCATGTAGAATTAATTGTACTACATGAAGCAACAAGGGAAAGTGTATGGTTGAGATCGATCATTCATCATATAAGAGTAAATTGTCAACTACCAACCGTTACAACTGAGCCGACAATAATATTCGAAGACAATGCGGCTTCCATTGCGCAAGTCAGAGAGGGATTCATCAAAGGAGATTGAACCAAGCACATTCCACCAAAGTTGTTTATGCACATGAGCTACGAATGACAAAAGTGATCAAAGTCAAGCAAGTAAGATCAAATAAAAATTTAGCCGATTTGTTCACCAAGGCACTACCAAAAAATCACATTTCAGAAGTTGTTATACGGAATTGACATACGACGATTTAATCATCAGACCAACTAGCTGTTACAGATCCATTGTATCGATGGGGAGTATAACTTGTAAAGAATATTTTGAGTTTTGCGCGTTGTACTCTTTTTTCTTAATTAAGATTTTTTTCACTGAGTTTTACTTATTAAGGTTTTAATGAGACAACAAATGCGCATACACCAGCAATTAATTAATGGTGAATATCCGGGGGTGTTGTAAATATGGATGATTCACCATAGTTATTTGGTCTACATAACATATGTCTTTTGGTTATCCATAACCTATGGCTTTTGGTATTTTTTTTCCTTAATTATTGTAAGCCTATATAAATGGTCATTCTCTACTTGATTGACACAGTGAATGAAGAAGAACAATTTTTCTCCATACTTTTCTCTACATTATACTAAACCGTACATATTTATGATCATTATAATTAGTATACCACACTATTAGGTAATTAATATTTTTATAAATTATAATATTTAATTAGTTATACATAATATTTTATTAAAATTATTAGTTAACTATAATATCTTTACTTGTAAATACATTGTACTATCTAAACACAGAGTTTGGATTATGTCAACTTTCAATTTCAAATTCTAATTTTACCAAACAGATTTTGGTCCAAACTTCTAAAAATATATATTCAAGATTTTTACCAAAATCAAATCCATTTCACGTAATCTTAAGAAAAGCTTACTCTCGGCTTATGATGATGCTTCTCTCCTGAAATTAACATGCATGCATATTCAGTAGGGCTAGTGAGGGGAAAAAAAAAAGGAAAAAGAAACATCCACGGATGTGCGAATCAAATCAGCCTCCGTATGATAAGTTCTAGATTTTTTTATTTTTTTATTTTTTTTTTTGACAAATTTTCTTATTTAGGATAAAAAAGGTTGTCTTAAATTGCGTAGAACGGAATATTTTTTGTATATTTGTACATAGGAGAATGGAACGTCAGTCCAATTGACATCAAACAAAAAAATTTAAAAAAATTGGACACCAATTACAGTAGCATCAGACTTTAAAATTGGAAGTTGGCGCCAGTAACACTGATGCGAAACAATTCAAACAACAAAACACTTGTATCCAACCAAACTACAGCAACAAAACAACATACGAGCTTTGATATCCAAACTTAGCGTTAGTTTAACACAAAACACAACCAGTCAAGATGTGCAACGTCCAACCAAAATTAAAATAAACTAAGGAACCCAAATTTTTTCAAAATAAATTAAAAAATTTTGAGGTTGCTAGAGCGATCTCTTCATGTCCCAATGTCCAACCAAAATTAAAACATACATGTAATTCTAGGACTATAAAACAATAAAGGATTATAAAAATTGGCTTCACCCGAACTCGAACCGGAGATCTTTAGTGTGTTAGACTGACGTGATAACCAACTACACCATGAAATTGAGAGAGAGAGAGAGAGGGGGGGGAGTTATTAATTCAATTTTGTTATTTGTTTTGAAAAAAATTTGGACGACGCCATCTTCTATTATGTGATATCTGACATAACAGCTGATATATCAATTTTTAACTCAAAAACTTAATCACACAAATTAGTTTTAATTTACAAATTAATTTTATTTTAATTTTAAAAATTACCATGTTGTCTATCATGTAAGCAGCAACATAATAGAAGATGACATCACACAAAAATTTTGGATGATCATTTTAGAGGAAAATAATGATTGATGTCCTTCATTTCAAAATGAAGATACTATCAAGGAAAAGTTGACACAATTGGAAATAAATATGTGCAATTGAGAACTATTTCCTTCTTTTATCTATATAAAGATCAAATATGCTTTTATTATTCAAAATTTTCCGATAATGTCATCTTTCATTATGTGACAACTGATAAGATAGTTGATACGATCAATTTTAACATTAAAATTAAAATTAAAATTAACATTAACATTAATATTAACATTAATATTAAATAACATTAATGTTAAAATTAATATTAACATTAACACTAAAAATTTTGAGTGATTAATTTTTTTGGGTTAAAAATTGCGACGCAATGGGAGATGACATCACCCAAATTATTTTGAAGACAAATAGCAAAATTATATTTTCCTAGGTACCGAGGTCTTTGAGGTTCCTACTTACTATCTGTGTTCGAGCTAGCCATCAAACGAGCATTCATGGGCGGAGCCATTGGTGGACTGGGGTGAGCTCCAGCCCACCCAATGGTGAGAATATTTTTTTTTTAAGAATTGAAATTAAATTAGAATTGGGAACATTTTGGGCTAATGTGAACAAACAAACCTCAATTTAGCCATGATTTTGTAGTTTTGATCTTAGAAACAATTTTTTTTCTTCCACAAGAAATTATCCTGATTAAATTAATGCATATACTCTAATATGGCTCTCCTCTTTCGGAATACAGATTAGGTTAATTAGCATTATGATAGACTAAATATTTTTTTTGTTTGTCTAAAAGAGTCTACATGGTAAAGTAAATATATTTTTTGTCAGATTTTTATTTTTAATTTAATATGTTGGACATAATTCTACATTGATCAGACACGATATCATATTAATACCATAAGATACGGACATGATGATATATACTGACACAATATTTAATTTGTTAAAAAAAAATCAGAACGTTTTAAGTTCAGCACGAAAGTAAACTAAAATTCTGTTTCCGTCCAAGCCAACATCTATTGCAATATATAATGCTACTCCTGTCTCTTCATGGTCTTGTCTCACAAAAGAAATAAGAAGCAGTGTTTGGCATCATATCTGACCCAGGACAATACTTAGAGGAGGGCTCAGGACAATACCAGCAGAATTTGCATGCATATTCCTTTCTATATATATGAAGCTATGATAAGTTGATGACTACCTCAACCAACATCAACATGTAAATTTGATTAATTAATTATTACACAATAACAACTCGTATCGAATAACAAGTAAATCTAAACTGTTCACATTTTATTCAACAATTCCACAATATATATATATATATATATATATATATATAAAAAGAGCGGATCCGGAAGACGGGACTTGATGTGGTTCCGAAAACAGGTCTTTAGATCTAACTAATGTACTAATAACTCCATGTTTATAGAATGAAACAATGGACGTCAAAGTTAAATCTGGAGGTCATGGAGGGCATATTGCACCGTTTTTGGTGGATCCATGGGTGCAGCCAGAAGGCCCCGAAGGCATTACGGGATGGCGTTGCGGTAGCACGACACCTCGGGGGGTCAGAGACTGTTGGTCGTCTTCTGCTAAGAGCCTCCTCGCCACCGCTGCTGCTGCAACTGGGGGTGAAGAACTTGAAATCCAAAGAAAGGAAACTATCAGTATCAACATAGCAGCACAAGAAGCTTTCATCATAGCAACACAAAAAGCTTTCAACATAGCAGCACAACGAACTCATGCTTAGATTATATAACTTGGTGTGTTATGAATTAATTCTGTTGGGGTCCAGTCTTGATTTGATAAATTTTGGAGTCCAAATATGGTCAAAGATTTGATTTGACATAATTTGAAAATCTACATTAAATGTAAGATTTGATTAGATTTCAAATCTGTATCAAATATTTAATCTGTCATATTTGGACGTCCATAATTGGTGTTGGACTATTTTATGTGTAATAAGATTATTATTTTTATTTTTAATTTAATATGTTAGATATGGTTCTACATTGGTCAGACACGATACCGTATTAACACGATAAGATACGGACATGTTGATATATACTGACACAATATTTATTTTATTAAAAAAAAATCAGAACATTTTAAGTTCATCTCGAAAGTAAACTAAAATCCTGTTTCCGCCCAAGCCAACATCTATTGCAATATATAATGCTACTCCTGTCTCTTCATGGTCTTCCCTCACAAAAGAAATAAGCAGCAGTGTTTGGCATCATATCTGACCCAGGACAATGCAAGCAGAGATTTGCATGCATATTGCTTTCTATTTATATATATATATATATATATATATATATATATATATATATATATATATATATATATATATATATATGAAGCTATGATAGGTTGATAACTACGTCAACCAACATCAACATGTACATTTGATTAATTAATTAATACACAATACCAACTCGATCGAATAACAAGTAAATCTAAACTGTTCACATTTTATTCAACAATTCCACAAAATATATATATATATATATATATATATATATATATATATATATATATATAAAGAGCGGATGATGTGGTTCCGAAAACAGGTCTTTAGATCCAACTAATGTACTAATAACTCCATGTTTATAGAATGAAACAATGGACGTCAGAGTTGAGTCTGGAGGTCATGGAGGGCATATCCCACCATTTTTGGCGGATCCATGGGTGCAGCCAGAAGGCCCCGAAGGCGTTACGGGGCGGCGTTGCGGTAGCACGACACCTCGGGGGGTCAGAGACTGTTGCTCGTCTTCTGCTAAGAGCCTCCTCGTCGCTGCTGCTGCTGCAACTGGGGGTGAAGAACTTGAAATCCAAAGAAAGGAAACTATCAGTATCAACATAGCAGCACAAAAAGCTTTCTTGTAGGAACTCATGCTTAGATTATATAACTTGTGTGTTATGAATTAATTCTTGTTGATATTAGTTGATTATTTTATTGATAGTCTCATTGGCATTATATAGCCTTACAGTCATTAATACAATGATCTCAATCATTATGACAATAATCTCATAATGGAATATCCTGTGACATATTCTGGCATCCCAAATATGTCCTCAGGATATTCCCATGTGCTTATACTATACTTAAATATGACACCCAACAACTATTTGTGTTCGAGCTAGCCATCAAACGAGCATTCATGGGCGGAGCCATTGGTGGACTGGGGTGAGCTCCAGCCCACCCAATGGTGAGAATATTTTTTTTTTAAGAATTGAAATTAAATTAGAATTGGGAACATTTTGGGCTAATGTGAACAAACAAACCTCAATTTAGCCATGATTTTGTAGTTTTGATCTTATAAACAATTTTTTTTTCTTACAGAAGAAATTATCCTGATAAATTAATACATATACTCTAATATGACTCTCCTCTTTCGGAATGTAGATTAGGTTATTTAGCATGATGATAGACTAAATATTTTTTTTGTTTGTCTAAAAGAGTCTACCTGGTAAAGTAAATATATTTTTTGTCAGATTTTTATTTTTAATTTAATATGTTGGACATGGTTCTACATTGATCAGACACGATATCATATTAATACCATAAGATACGGACATGATGATATATACTGACACAATATTTATTTTGTAAAAAAAAAACAGAACAATTTAAGTTCAGCCAGAAAGTAAACTAAAATTCTGATTCCCGTCAAGCCAACATCTATTGCAACATATAATGCTACTCCTGTCTCTTCATGGTCTTGTCTCACAAAAGAAATAAGAAGCAGAATTTGCATGCATATTCCTTTCTATATATATGAAGCTATGATAAGTTGATAACTACCTCAACCAACATCAACATGTAAATTTGATTAATTAATTATTACACAATACCAACTCGTATCGAATAAGAAGTAAATCTAAACTGTTCACATTTTATTCAACAATTCCACAAAATATATATATATATATATATATATATATATATATATATATATATAAAAAGAGCGGATCAGGAAGACGGAACTTGATGTGGTTCCGGAAACATCTAACTAATGTACTAATAACTCCATGTTTATAGAATGAAACAATGGACGTCAGAGTTAAGTCTGGAGGTCATGGAGGGCATATTGCACCGTTTTTGGCGGATCCATGGGTGCAGCCAGAAGGCCCCGAAGGCGTTACGGGGCGGCGTTGCGGTAGCACGACACCTCGGGGGGTCAGAGACTGTTGGTCGTCTTCTGCTAAGAGCCTCCTCGCCGCCACCGCTGCTGCTGCAACTGGGGGTGAAGAACTTGAAATCCAAAGAAAGGAAACTATAAGTATCAACATAGCAGCACAAGAAGCTTTCATCATAGCAACACAAAAAGCTTTCAACATAGCAGCACAAGGAACTCATGCTTAGATTATATAACTTGGTGTGTTATGAATTAATTCTGTTGGGGTCCAGTCTTGATTTGATAAATTTTGGAGTCCAAATATGGTCAAAGATTTGATTTGACATAATTTGAAAATCTACATTAAATGTAAGATTTGATTAGATTTCAAATCTGTATCAAATATTTAATCTGTCATATTTGGACGTCCATAATTGGTGTTGGACTATTTTATGTGTAATAAGATTATTATTTTAGGGTTTCCTATTTAGGAAATTCTATTATGACCTAAAATAAATTAATGGAGTATATGCCCAAGAAATTATTCTGATTAAATTAATGCATATACTCCAATATGGCTCTCCTCTTTCGGAATGCAGATTAGGTTAATTAGCATGATGATAGACTAAATATTTTTTTGTTTGTCTAAAAGAGTACCTGGTAAAGTAAATATATTTTCTGTCATATTTTTATTTTTAATTTAATATGTTGGATATGGTTCTACATTGGTCAGACACGATACCGTATTAACACGATAAGATACGGACATGTTGATATATACTGACACAATATTTATTTTGTTAAAAAAAAATCAGAACGTTTTAAGTTCATCTCGAAAGTAAACTAAAATCCTGTTTCCGCCCAAGCCAACATCTATTGCAATATATAATGCTACTCCTGTCTCTTCGTGGTCTTCCTCTCACAAAAGAAATAAGCAGCAGTGTTTGGCATCATATCTGACCCAGGACAATGCAAGCAGAGATTTGCATGCATATTGCTTTCTAGCAGAGATTTGCATGCATATTGCTTTCTATTTATATATATATATATATATATATATATATATATATATATGAAGCTATGATAGGTTGATAACTACGTCAACCAACATCAACATGTACATTTGATTAATTAATTAATACACAATACCAACTCGATCGAATAACAAGTAAATCTAAACTGTTCACATTTTATTCAACAATTCCACAAAATATATATATATATATAAAGAGCGGATGATGTGGTTCCGAAAACAGGTCTTTAGATCCAACTAATGTACTAATAACTCCATGTTTATAGAATGAAACAATGGACGTCAGAGTTGAGTCTGGAGGTCAGGGAGGACATATTCCACCATTTTTGGCGGATCCATGGGTGCAGCCAGAAGGCCCCGAAGGCGTTACGGGGCGGCGTTGCGGTAGCACGACACCTCGGGGGGTCAGAGACTGTTGGTCGTCTTCTGCTAAGAGCCTCCTCGCCGCTGCTGCTGCTGCTGCAACTGGGGGTGAAGAACTTGAAATCCAAAGAAAGGAAACTATCAGTATCAACATAGCAGCACAAAAAGCTTTCTTGTAGGAACTCATGCTTAGATTATATAACTTGTGTGTTATGAATTAATTCTTGTTGATATTAGTTGATTATTTTATTGATAGTCTCCAAGGGCGGAGCCAGGATTTTAGTTTACTCCGGGCTGAACTTAAAATATAATATAAAAATTTCACACACAAATTATTTCTTAGAATGCCATCATAATCCAAATATGTGATTCAAATATCATTTTCTAACAAAAAAATAGTTATCAAATCCAGTAGTGTAGTGTGATATTACAAAAAATTATAATATAAGTACAGATTCCATTACTGGAAGTTAAAAGTAGAGAAACTTTAGTAATTATGATGCTATGGGCCTCTGCAATTATGGTAGGTATTGGCAGTTTAAAATTGGCTTACCTATGTAGTTATTTCAGAAATTTTGGAAACAATTTGAGTCTGAATGAAGTAGAGAAGTGGGAGAATTTAAACCATGTGTTTGGTGAGCCTATAATTAAATCCAGTACTGTGAAAATTCTATTTTTAAATAATATTTTTCTAGTTTTAGCACCATTATTTTGAATTATTGAGATGATGACGACTGTAATTTTGTCTCAATAGAAACATCAATCACATATCATGGACAAATAAACATGTTGATATATCACATGTTATAGTTCTCTTCAAGTGCATGTAACTGATTAAGATTCATGAAACTTTTATGCATCTCTTTTTGGGCAAATGGATGGGACTCTTGCAGCATAGGTATATGGTATTGCCATTTAGGCCTATAGGATTAGTGTTGCAATTTGCATATAAAGCAAACTAAGTATCATATCAGAGTCATCAGACTTTAAGCATTAAAACCAAACTCTTATCAATATAAAGTATAAACCAAACTAAGTCTTAAATATCATAAACTTGAACACTTTTGTCAATTATCTATGTAGAACTTGATTTAAATATACATGCACAACTGCACTCTGTCAAGTTTCAAATCCTCCTAAGTTCCTAACTGTAGCAATGTTGTTAGCCTGTTAATACCAGAGCAAGGAAATTTTTTATGCAAAGTATTCAGACATTCATTCTACGAGTTGCAAGAAAAAAAAAGGAACAATATCACTTATGAATCAATTTCTGCCCCTGTTTAACTGTCATCACTTATTCAAAAACAAACATGAGCCGACAATATTATCCATTTCTGACTTACTGTACATTGTTAAATGAAAATATTTTAGTTCCTGGATAACTATTGCATACACCACCAATATAATTTGCTATTTCTTCTTTTTTATAATAAGAGTACAAAATATTAAACCTGGTAACCAAGACCAAACTTTAATCCATTTTGATTGAATTTATAATAGCACAATATCATTACATCCCAATTTTTAAAATAAGGAATATAATTGTGAGTCCAAGTTTTGGACACCGATTTCTATCAATGTAGTATGATAATATCCTTTAGATGGTGATTTTTTGTGTCCATTCACCATAAAATTTAACATGTAACAATTTTGAAGGATCCGGAGCTACCACTACCCATACCCAAAACCCCCCAAATCTTAAGCTAGTATAGCTTACACTGGAAAAGTAAATAAATGGTTGGTGGAGCTTACGCATGCAGCAGCTGTGGCGGAGGAAGACGCCGAACGGGAGGAGGACGGAGAAGGATGGAGTTGGAGCCTCTCCTTAGCTTGAGATTTGGGTGAGGTGAACATCTTTGATTCTTTATTGAGAGAGAAGTTGAGAGATGGGACTCTCCCTAGCTCTCGACAAGACTGGACCTATCTGCGCTGCGGATGGGACTTGCCCAAGCCCTTGCTGTCGAGCTCATGGGGAGAGAGGTAAGGGGGGAGATGAGAACCATAGGTTGCTATAACTAGGTTCCATGGAGGATGGAGCTGGAGCATAAACTTAAAACCTATTCAGTTGGGTGGTGGGCTGGAGTCCTCAAAGCCTTTTTGCAAGACCTAAAAAAAAAAATTGGCTGGCTGGGTGGGCTGGAGCCCACCTCAGCCCACCAATAGATCCGCCCCTGATAGTCTCATTGGCATTATATAGCTTTACAGTCATTAATACAATGATCTCAATCATTATGACAATAATCTCATAATGGAATATCCTGTGACATATTCTGGAATTCCAAATATGTCCTCAGGATATTCCCATGTGCTTATACTATACTTAAATATGACACCCAACAACTATTTGTGTTCGAGCTAGCCATCAAACGAGCATTCATGGGCGGAGCCATTGGTGGACTGGGGTGAGCTCCAGCCCACCCAATGGTGAGAATATTTTTTTTTTTTAAGAATTGAAATTAAATTAGAATTGGGAACATTTTGGGCTAATGTGAACAAACAAACCTCAATTTAGCCATGATTTTGTAGTTTTGATCTTATAAACAATTTTTTTTTCTTACACAAGAAATTATCCTGATAAATTAATACATATACTCTAATATGACTCTCCTCTTTCGGAATGTAGATTAGGTTATTTAGCATGATGATAGACTAAATATTTTTTTTGTTTGTCTAAAAGAGTCTACCTGGTAAATTAAATATATTTTTTGTCAGATTTTTATTTTTAATTTAATATGTTGGACATGGTTCTACATTGATCAGACACGATATCATATTAATACCATAAGATACGGACATGATGATATATACTGACACAATATTTATTTTGTAAAAAAAAAACAGAACAATTTAAGTTCAGCCAGAAAGTAAACTAAAATTCTGATTCCCGTCAAGCCAACATCTATTGCAACATATAATGCTACTCCTGTCTCTTCATGGTCTTGTCTCACAAAAGAAATAAGAAGCAGAATTTGCATGCATATTCCTTTCTATATATATATGAAGCTATGATAAGTTGATAACTACCTCAACCAACATCAACATGTAAATTTGATTAATTAATTATTACACAATACCAACTCGTATCGAATAAGAAGTAAATCTAAACTGTTCACATTTTATTCAACAATTCCACAAAATATATATATATATATATATATATATATATATATATATATATAAAAAGAGCGGATCAGGAAGACGGAACTTGATGTGGTTCCGGAAACATCTAACTAATGTACTAATAACTCCATGTTTATAGAATGAAACAATGGACGTCAGAGTTAAGTCTGGAGGTCATGGAGGGCATATTGCACCGTTTTTGGCGGATCCATGGGTGCAGCCAGAAGGCCCCGAAGGCGTTACGGGGCGGCGTTGCGGTAGCACGACACCTCGGGGGGTCAGAGACTGTTGGTCGTCTTCTGCTAAGAGCCTCCTCGCCGCTGCTGCTGCTGCTGCAACTGGGGGTGAAGAACTTGAAATCCAAAGAAAGGAAACTATAAGTATCAACATAGCAGCACAAGAAGCTTTCATCATAGCAACACAAAAAGCCTTCTTGTAGGAACTCATGCTTAGATTATATAACTTGGTGTGTTGTGAATTAATTTTGTTGAGTTCCAGTCTTGATTTGATAAATTTTGGAGTCCAAATATGGTCAAAGATTTGATTTGATATAATTTGAAAATCTACATTAAATGTAAGATTTGATTAGATTTCAAATTTGTATCAAATGTTTAATCTGTCATATTTGGACGTCCATAATTGGTGTTGGGCTATTTTATGTGTAATAAGATTATTATTTTAGGATTTCCTATTTAGAAAATTCGATTATGACCTAAAATAGGTTTCTCATCCTGTAAATAGGGAGGAGAGTGAAGCACAAAGAATAAGCACAAGTTGGAGATTCGGGGTTCTCGTCCACAGAAAATCTAAAAAAAAGTCTGTACTTTGCTATTAGGACTTCGCCATCCATGACAGAAGGAAGAAGGAGATCTAATCGAGGAGTCGTCAACTTCGGTTAGGGAGATTGCTACGGGTTGGTGAGTGATTTCAATTGTAATCTTCTGTCTTTCTTCTTGAGTGTGGTGAAGGTGTTGAACCTATTAGGGCAAAGGGTTTCAACATTAGTTTTTGCAATCTTGTAATTTTATCTGAGTTATAAAGGTTAAAATTTGTCCTGGTGACGTAGTCACCGCCATATTCTTGTCTTCATCTGTGCTTGGTGTTTATAGACTCGTTGGTCATCTCAGGTGGGTTGGCAAAACGCTTCCGCGATACGCCTAACACGTGGTATCAGAGCGCACGTGTTTTCAACACGTGGTATCAGAGCCAAGTTCTTCTCGAGAGGGAAGGTGCAACTATGTCTACGGAGTAGATGAACACTAGTATGATCACCCTCACAGGGGGAACTGGACGATTTGGAAGCCAAGGATGAAGGATCTGCTCTAGTGCAAGGACTTGCATGGTCCGTTGGAGGGCGATAACACAAAGCCAACGGACAAAGGTGCTGATGACTGGAAACGACTGGATCAGAAGGCTGTTGGATTCATCCGCCAATGGCTGGATGACTCGGTGTTTCACCACGTGTCCATGGGTAATTATGCAAAAGCATTGTGGGAGAAGCTCCATTCGTTGTACGAAAGAAAGATGGCTGGCAACAAGGCGTTTCTGATTCGCCAACTCATCAACTAGAAATACATGGAGGGTGCACCGGTGGCACAACATCTGAATGAGATTCAGGGCATCATCAATCAGCTGTCTACGATAAAGATGGTAATTGAGGATGAACTTCAGGCCCTTCTGCTTTTGAGTTCTCTGTCGAAAAGTTGGGAGACGTTGGTGGTGCCGGTGAGCAACTCCGCTCCTGATGGAGTTGTTATGATAGAGACAGTCAAAAGCAGTTTGTTGAACGAGAAGATCCGGCGTAAGCAAGTAGAATCATCGCAGGAGTCTGCTCTGGTGGCTTTCTACGGGAATGGAAGACCCAAGTCACAAGCGAGGACAAGAGAAAATTCTCGGGATCTTGCGATTGTGGACCGCAATGAGGGCTGCTATCACTGTGGCGAAATGGGTCATATCAAGAGGAACTGCATGAAGCTCAAAGATGAGAAGGCCAAAGACAAGGATGATCAGGAGGATCAGGAGGATCTCACGTCTATGGGAGATCTCAACATCGCAACAACCGACGCAGAGGAACCTTATGGCATATGTAGTGCCCCGCTCCGCGTAGGCACTATGTACAAGTGAGATCGCCTTGCTTGATCGAGTGGAAGTCTTCTCGGAGAGTTCCTGACCGATTAATCAAAGTGAGTGGACAGAATTGCATTCTCTGATTCTTGCACGACTTAATAATGAATCTGAGTTTTTGAATGCTTGTTTGCTTAAGAAGAATGTTTTCATAAGAAGAATGATAGAACTGACTCAGCATGATAATAAAAGAACTCGCATAGCTTGTCATTAAAACGAATATGTTGCCTAACTAAGAGAACAAGAATGCTTGTCAGAAATGGAATAGAACCATTGCTATGCTAAGAAAAAGATAGAAATATTGTATACTTAGAAACACCGACACAGTTATCAAACGAACCCTTGCCATGCTAAGAAAGATAAGTAAATGAATCGTTCGAATATGTCCCTTGGTAATATGCTAAGAAAGAGATAGTTTTTGCATGTTAATATGAATCAATCGTGCTTGTCAATACATGTTTCGTTTGCCTGTTTGCTGTCAATCTGCTATATGTTACATGTGTAAAAGTGAGATTCTAATAGTCCGCCCTGACGTCCGGTCCTTCGGGATCTTGGGGGGTGTGCTATTAGATTGTTGAAAAGATGTATTTACAAAGAGTATAGTCTAATAGTCTGCCCTGATGTTCCGTGCCTTCGGGTTCCAGGGGGTGTGGCTATTAGATTGTTATGTGCTTGTGAATGTGAATGTGAATGTTGCTTGTCTTGCATTGGTCTCGGACAACTTGTGCACAAGGTAATAATCTCTCGGTCGATTCCTGGGGCACTGGGAATCGGTCAGTCCGGAAGGGATTGTGAGAGCACCCTGATGTTCCGTTCCGAAAGGATCTAGGGGGGTGTTGTTGTCCATCAATGAGTTTCTCAGGACCGTCATATAGATAGGGCGCATGCTAGGTTTACCTTCTTGCATACCTATCATTTGTGACACCAGAAGATGGATTCATAAGTTTATGCATATAAGCAAAATATGTGACTAACTTGTGTGTCTGCTGCAGGGATAACCGTTCGACTATGGGGTAAGAATATGAGTTATGCATAAGCATGCATGTTCATTTTGTCTGCATCGTAGAGAATACCTGTTAGTGCTTCATGCATTGCATCAGTCGGACAATGGCTATTAGTGCAGAGCTGAACCTTGGCTACGGCTGCTTCGGCAGTAATGTGCAACCATGAGTCACAGCTGCTAATAGTATCAGATAAATGAGTCATTGGTTAGCTGGATTACCGCTACCATCCTGAGTTTCTCGGGGACCAGCCTCTGAATGATAGTTTTACTTGTGTGCTTGAATTAAATGATAGTTCCTATATGCTGCCTTGCCCCTAAGAGTTAGATTTGTGTTGCACAATACATGTTGCGCACTACACGATAGAGCACTGTCCCGATTCATATGCTTATAAGTTTGAATATGCAAACTGTTTCAAAGTTATGTTTTCAAAAAGATGTAATCTGACTATAATCCTGAACTGCGTGAAAAAAACTTAGGTAAAAGTAGCAAGATCACTAGTAATGCAAATGTTTTGCCACATGATTACTTAGTGTGGGTTTCAGGGGGTGTAGCTTCTGTTCAGTTGATTTATCTCACCAGTACTTGCATAAAGTGCTGACCCACCAACAGTCTGCTTGTTCTCAGGTGCCTGATCGTCCGAGGAAGCGATAGCCGTGCCTCATCCCAAGGGACCAAAAATCTGGAGTCGATACTTGGAGCCGCATCGAGTTGTGCCTGCTTTGAGTTACTTTTGTATAGAGGGACATAATGTATGGAACAGTGTCATTGTAATCGAGAGAAGAGTGCTTGAGCGAATTGTAACCTCGGCCATGCGCCGCTTATAACAGTTGTGAATATCAATAAAAGAGCTTATTTTCTTATGCCATTGTGTTCTTCACTTTTCTGCAATGTTATGTGTCGCTGCTTCAGTACCGAATAGCTTACTTGCCCTTGTATCAAAGCTTTGGCCTTGTGCAAGCGCACCTTAGGCTTGCACGGCATCACGCCCGTGCGAGGATGATCGGTTTCGTAGGGACCAAAGCGAGGACGAACGGCCCTACGGGACCGGGGCGTGACATAATGGTATCAGAGCGACTAAATTCCTTGCCCATTCCGTTGCCTTCAACTCTGAGATGTGCCTGATGTGAGATGCAATGAATGTTCCATACAATAAGTCCGTAAATATTCTCAAAGTTGTCGGCAAAAGTTTTCTGGATTTGTTTTCATTGCTTGAGATGTGATTTGTGATTTGTGTTGGCTAGAGTTATATTGAGTTATGACTTCTAGAGTTTTGATTTGGGTTGGTGAGGGATGAGGACTATCGCTGCTCTGTGTTTTCGTGAGTTTCTCCTTGAGTTTCGAGGATGAAACTCTTTGTTGGTGGGTAAGTATGTAGTGCCCCACTCCGCGTAGGCACTATGTACAAGTGAGATCGCCTTGCTTGCTCGAGCGGAAGTCTTCTCGGAGAGTTCCTGACCGATTAATCAAAGTGAGTGGGCAGAACTGCATTCTCTGATTCTTGCACGACTTAATAATGAATCTGAGTTTTTGAATGCTTGTTTGCTTAAGAAGAATGTTTTCATAAGAAGAATGATAGAACTGACTCATCATGCTAATAAAAGAACTCACATAGCTTATCATTAAAACATATATGTTGCCTAACTAAGAGAACAAGAATGCTTGTCAGAAATGGAATAGAACCATTGCTATGCTAAGAAAAAGATAGAAACGTTGTATGCTTAGAAACACCGACACAGTTATCAAACGAACCATTGCCATGCTAAGAAAGATAAGTAAATGAATCGTTCGAATATGTCCCTTGGTAATATGCTAAGAAAGAGATAGTTTTTGCATGTTAATATGAATCAATCGTGCTTGTCAATACATGTTTCGTTTGCCTGTTTGCTGTCAATCTGCTATATGTTACATGTGTAAAAGTGAGAGTCTAATAGTCCGCCCTGACATCCGGTCCTTCAGGATCTTGGGGGGTGTGCTATTAGATTGTTGAAAAGATGTGTTTACAAAGAGTATAGTCTAATAGTCTGCCCTGATGTTCCGTGCCTTCGGGTTCCAGGGGGGTGTGGCTATTAGATTGTTATGTGCTTGTGAATGTGAATGTGAATGTTGCTTGTCTTGCATTGGTCTCGGACAACTTGTGCACAAGGTAATAGTCTCTCGGTCGATTCCTGGGGCACTGGGAATCGGTCGGTCCGGAAGGGATTGTGAGAGCACCCTGATGTTCCGTTCCGAAAGGATCTAGGGGGGTGTTGTTGTCCATCAATGAGTTTCTCAGGACCGTCATATAGATAGGGCGCATGCTAGGTTTACCTTCTTGCATACCTATCATTTGTGACACCAGAAGATGGATTCATAAGTTTATGCATATAAGCAAAATATGTGACTAACTTGTGTGTCTGCTGCAGGGATAACCGTTCGACTGTGGGGTAAGAATATGAGTTATGCATAAGCATGCATGTTCATTTTGTCTGCATCGTAGAGAATACCTGTTAGTGCTTCATGCATTGCATCGGTCGGACAATGGCTATTAGTGCAGAGCTGAACCTTGGCTACGGCTGCTTCGGCAGTAATGTACAACCATGAGTCACAGCTGCTAATAGCATCAGATAAATGAGTCATTGGTTAGCTGGATTACCGCTACCAATCCTGAGTTTCTCGGGGACCGGCCTCTGAATGATAGTTTTACTTGTGTGCTTGAATTAAATGATAGTTCCTATATGCTGCCTTGCCCCTAAGAGTTAGATTTGTGTTGCACAATACATGTTGCGCACTACACGATAGAGCACTGTCCCGATTCATATGCTTATAAGTTTGAATATGCAAACTGTTTCAAATTTATGTTTTCAAAAAGATGCAATCTGACTATAATCGTGAACTGCGTGAAAAGAACTTAGGTAAAAGTAGCAAGATCACTAGTAATGTAAATGTTTTGCCACATGATTACTTAGTGTGGGTTTCAGGGGGTGTAGCTTCTGTTCAGTTGATTTATCTCACCAGTACTTGCATAAAGTGCTGACCCACCAACAGTCTTCTTGTTCTCTGGTGCCTGATCGTCCGAGGAAGCGATAGCCGTACCTCATCCCAAGGAAACCGGAAATCTGGAGTCGATGCTTGGAGCCGCATCGAGTTGTGCCTGCTTTGAGTTACTTTTGTATAGAGGGACATAATGTATGGAACAATGTCATTGTAATCGAGAGAAGAGTGCTTGAGCAAATTGTAACCTCGGCCATGCGCCGCTTGTAACAGTTGTGAATATCAATAAAAGAGCTTGTTTTCTTATGCCATTGTGTTCTTCACTTTTCTGCAATGTTATGTGCCGCTGCTTCAGTACCGAATAGCTTACTTGCCCTTGTATCAAAGCTTTGGCCTTGTGCAAGCGCACCTTAGGCTTGCACGACATCACGCCCGTGCGAGGACGATCGGTTTCGTAGGGACCAAAGCGAGGACGAACGGCCCTACGGGACCGGGGCGTGACAGCATATGGCATGATGACGACTGGGTCATGGACACGGGGGTGTCGTATCACGCCACTCCATATAGGAGGATCTTCATGTCATACCGCAGTGGCAGGTTTGGACATGTGAAGATGGGCAACAAGGGGACGGCTGCAGTTGTAGGCATCGGTGATGTGCACTTGACAACGGAGCTTGGTGAGAAGCTCGTTCTCAAGAATGTGTACATGTACTGAGTTTGCGCTACAACTTAGTTTTGGTAGGGAGGCTGGCAGATGATGGTTGTCATAGTTTGTTTGGAGACAAAGATTAGATGCTTACGAAGGGTTCCCAACAGATGACTCGAGGAGATTTATGTTATGGCATGTACAGGCTCAAGCCGCTGAGGTGTACAGGCAGGCCAAAGACACCGGATGGAGGCTCGAGGGATATTCGACAGGAGATAGATTGTCAAAAACTTGTCTTGGAGGGACTTCATGATACTTTGAGGGATATAAAAGATTCGGTTCGTCGAGACAAAGCGATGAATGGTGATGAGTCAAAGATTGAGGGTCAGTCTGTCGGTCCTATGACAGCTGGCCGGTCTCCAGGTGGAGGTTGTTCCACGGATCCGATTTTGGCGACTGGTGGTTTGCAAAAACTTTACGGAGTGACATTGGTTTTAGCAGTTCGAGGCCATGGAGGATATCAAGGTTTGCAGCAAACTCAATATGAGGCAGGAGCATTATCATTCAAACAGTTCAGGGAAAGCTGTAGGTCATTGACGGAATGCACAGTGCGTGATGTTCTACTCGAGGACGTATATGTATGGGGGAGCTTCAAGTTCGGACATGAAGGTGGGCAGATTCAGGAGTTCGAATCTCGGAAGAATCGTACCGTCCGCTTGATTGGGCCAGCTAAGGGTGAAGAAGCTCGTCGGAACGTTAACACGTTCCGGTGGAAGACGGAAGTCGGGGACATGCAACCAAGACTCACGGTGAGGTTGATCGTCAGGGACTTCAGTCTTGGCTGTATCATCGATATCGATAGGATCCCAGTATTGCTGGAGGTGCTACGCATGGCAGCTATCATCGACTTGATGGTCGAGGAGCTGGAGACGATGAAAGATGCAAAGCAACTCGGGGGATCGGAGATCAGTGGCATGGGGGAGTAGGACTTTTGTCGCTAAATGACAGGCATGGAGTCCAGTTGAGAAGCCCTGGGGTCAACACTCTCTCATCAGACTGGAGGGAGAGATTGTTGGGGTCCAGTCTGGATTTGGTAAATTTTGGAGCCCAAATATGGTCAAAGATTTAATTTGATATAATTTAAAATCTATATTAAATATAAGATTTGATTAGATTTTAAATTTGTATCAAATATTTAATCTGCCATATTTGGACGTCCATAATTGGTGTTGGGCTATTTTAGGTGTAATAAGATTATTATTTTAGGGTTTCCTATTTAGGAAATCCTATTATGACCTAAAATAGGTTTCTCATCCTATTAATAAGGAGAAGGGTGGAGGCACAAAGAATAAGCACAAGTTAGAGATTCGGGGTGCTCTTCCACAGAAAATCTAAGAGAAAGTCCGTGCTTTGCTCTTAGGACATTGACATCCAAGACAGAAGGAAGAAGGAGATTTAATCGAGGAGTCGTCAACTTCGGTTAGGGAGATTGCTACGGGTTGGTGAGTGATTTCAATTGTAATCTTCTGTCTTTCTTCTTGAGTGTGGTGAATGGGTTGAACCTATTAGGGTAAAGGGTTTCAATATTAGTTTTTTTAATCTTGTAATTTCATCTGAGTTTTAAATGTTGTGATTTATCCAGGTGACGTAGTCACCCCCATATACTTGTCTTCATCTGTGCTTGGTGTTCGTAGACTGGTTGGTCATCTCAGGTGGGTTAGCAAAACGCTTCCGCGATACGCCTAACACGTGGTATCAGAGCACACGTGTTTTCAACAAATTCAAGTTTTTTGTGCATTCATGAATTATTGCTCAATTAAGGACTATTTATAAAGGAAGGAATTCATGATAATACACGTCATAATTGCTATTAGTCACCAAACATATTTGGATGATGACATCTCCCATTATATAGTATTTGACATGGCAGCTATGTGACATCTGACATAGCAAATTTGAACATTAAAATTGACATTAAAATTAATATTAAAAAATTGGATGATTAAATTTTTTTGGTTAAAATTTGTCATTTATGTGGCATTTGACATGATAGCTGACTCGACAAATTTTAACCCAAAAATAACTAATCACAATTTTTTTTTTAATGTTAATATTAAGGGTATAATATTTATATGTTAATATTTATTTTAATTTTAATACTAATATTAATTTTTATGTTAAATTTAATTTTAATATTATTATTAAACTACTATTGGTCACCCAAATTTTTTTTTATTTCATCTCCCATTATATGACAGCTGACATAGCAAATTTTAATTAACATTAAAGTTAAATTTTAAATTAATATTAAAATTAATATTAACATTAATATTAGACTAATATTAATACTAAGATTAAAATTAACATTAATATTAACATTAACATTAAAAATTTTGGGTGATTAATTTTTTGGGTTAAAAATTATTATGTAAACTATCATATCAGATGTCACTTAATGGAAGATGACATCATCCAAATTTTTTGGCAGACAAATAGCAAAATTTTAAAATTTGTCAAATCAGTTATCACGTAAGATGTCACATAATATAAGATAACAAAATCCAATTTTGTTGGATGATGAATATCATTTTTTATTGAATATATGTTCTTTTTTTCCACTTCTATATCCTTTTAAATGCCCACTTCTGTATGTATACATTGGTATATAAAACATTGAATTGCATGTATATCCTCAAAAAAAAGATTAACATTTACCTTTTACTTTATTAAATATAGTTTAACACCAAATGCACATAGCAAAATGTCTAAAATTAGGATCGGTAACAGACAAAAATGGTATTGTTCAATATTTATTTATATGATTATGTGACTAAAATTGGCTATGGATGGTTAGATATGATGCTTATGTTTCGTTTGCTGACGGATTTGTCTATGGTACTTTCTTCATAAGAAATTCATAGTAGTATTAGAGCCAAGCTAACTCAAAGCAATGATAAATAAAAGATCTGTAAGTTGTGCATATATTACGCGTCAAGTGTACTTTGCAAAAAGAAACAACTATTTGAGGGTGTACATAAAATTATGAATTTTATTATTATTATTATTATTATTATATATATATATATATATATATATATATATATATATATATATGAGCCTATCCATTGAGTAAGGATATTCGTTGAGCAAATGAGTACGGATATTCTGGACCTTTGGATTTAATTTAAGTGAGACGGAATAACTAAAATATATTATTTGGGATGAATACATTATAAACTGTTAGATAGCCTAAAATAAAAAAATAACGATTCTGATTAAGATTAAAAAAATAAACATTAACATTAAAGTTAAAAATTAACATTAACATTAATGTTAAAATTAATACTAAAAATAAAATTAACATTAATATATATATATATATATATATATATATATATATATATATATATATATATATGTGTGTGTGTGTGTGTGTGTGTGTGTGTGTGTGTGTGTGTGTGCGCATATCCATTGAGCAAGTGAGCATGGATATTCTAAACCTTTGGATTTAATTTAAGTGAGGTGGAATAGCTAAGTTATTGTTTGGAATGAATTCATTCATGACTGATCCTGAATAATTGAAGGTCCTGTGCAAATCTTAAAATGAGGCCCTAAATTTATTTATTCATATTTTTTAAAGGTATTATTCTATGTATTTATCAAAATCTATGGAGATGTTCTTGATTGTATATTATAACTGAATCTATAGATAGTTACTAAACAAAATAGCCATAGCTCAAATTATCTATATTCAAGCACATTACATAGTATAATAAAGATGTTTTAGATATAAGACATATTAACCGTTAAATTATATAAATAAAAACTAGGCTTGCACATCAATGTTTCTTAAATAAAGATTGGCCTACACATCCAACTTTCTAAATTATATAAATAAAATAAATCTTATCATTATTGTAGAAAATAAAACTCACGTCAGATCTTTATTGTAGAAAATAAATTCATCTAACAATTGTGAGATCTTTAGAAGAAAAAAGCAATTGAACCGCTTATAGATGATAGACAACACACCGGTCAGAGCAAGATATTTGATAAACCCTATAAATTTTGTATGATTATAAATATGAGTCTTAGAGTCGGTAGGGAATAAGGATTAAAGAATATGAGGTCTTATGTGCATAGTAGAGTCTATGAATTAAGAAAGAAATATGATGACTTATATATAAAAAAAAAATTGAGGCCCCTTAAAATAGGATGTCTTGTGCGATCGCACTTTTCGCATGGACCCAGGGCTGGCCCTAAATACATTATAAACCGTTAGATGGACTAAAATAAAAAAATGGTTCTGATTAACATTATAAAATAAACATTAAAATTAAAATTAAAAATTATTATTCAAATTAAAATTAACGTTAAAATTAATACTGCAAATAAATTTAACATTAACATTATAAAATTATTATTAAATTATAATTATGATTATAATCATAATTATATTTAATATTAATATAATATATTTATATTAATATATATATTATATTAATATAATATACATAAAATTATTAATTTTATAAGGAAGTATACATGCGATATATATATATATATATATATATATATATATATATATATATATATATATATATATATATATATATATATTGAGCACGGATATCCGTTGAGCAAATGATCACGAATATTCTAAACATTTGAATTTAATTTAAGTTAGATGGAATGGCTAAGATTTATTGTCTGCTAATATCAAGACAAGAATCTAAATTTATAGTTCTCTAATACCATCTCACTATGAAAGTTAGGGTTAGTCCTAATATCCAACCTTGGATTTCTATTGGTTACTCAATACTAGGGTCAAATAATATTAGCCATTACACTAGCACATACACAACCATAATTATATTGAACTCAGAGGGTACGCTAGGGTGATACGGGTCAACTAGCAGGGTCAAATGTGCGTCTAACTATGCGGGCGTCACATCTTCAAATGCTATATGTGTCTAAGCCAGTACGTCAGTGTACACAAGGCAGTCAACTCACAAGTTCTTAGGGCCACTTGGTCAAACATAAATATGGGATATCCATATTTAACCTAGGGCCAGACAGAATAAATACATATATAGTCATAATTAGCATTATAATTTAATTACTCGTACAATGTATATATACCAATTAAATATCCTATACACACGCATACTAGTCTATGGGTTAACCGACACAGTCTAAACTCATAACAACTATCTGAACCAATATGCTAAAACCTTATACTATTCACACAAGCATACATACACAATACGAAGGAAGAGGGACAGATTCGAACCTCGGAGTTAGCGTGCACGGGCACGAGGATCGGGGGTGACTATTGCAGGTCATCTTCGGTGAGGGTGACGGGTCCACGAAGACGACGATGATGGTGATGATGTTTGTGATGATTGGTGATGATGATGATGATGATGATGACGAAGGTGATGATGATTGTGATGATGATGATGATGATGGGGATGATAATTATGATGATGAAGATTATGATGATGAAGAGGGTAATGATTAAGGTGATGGTGATGATGATTAAGGTGATGATGATGGTGATTAAGGTGATGATGATGATTATTAAGGTGATGATGATGATGGTTAAGGTGATAATGAGGATGCTGATAAAAGGATGATGATGGTGAGATAATAAAGGACAAGGATGACCGGAGTCAGAGGTCAGTCGAAGAGGAGGACATAAAAGAGGAGGAGGTCAGGAAGGAGATGGGTTCAGTCGGTTCAGGTGGAGGAGGAGACATCGGGTTGATCGGAGGTTGACAATTTGTGTCGTGGAGGTCTGACGAGGCTCGGGATGATGACAACAGGAGGAAGGGGGGACAAAGTCAGTCGTGGTGGTACCCAAGATCGGGGAAGGTGTTCAGTCAGTCAGGGAAGGCTCAGGTGCAGTCGGCCGGAGGAGGGAAGGTTGCGTCAAAGCAGTCGGGTCTCCGGCGTCAATGGCAGCGGGGAATAATGAGAGGACTGCGGCGGTCAGTTCAGCCGACTCAGGCGAAGACTGAGGTTGGAAAGAGGAGGAGGAGTTGGAGAAGAGGAGGGTAGTCGAGGTCGAAGACTCAGTAGGGGTCGTAGGTTGAAGTCCAGGCGGGTGGCTCCGACGAGGGAAGAGGAATCGAGGGAAGGAAGGAGACTGTAATGGGGAGTTCAGCGGGGTTGCGGGTGGAGGAGATCTGAGAAGGAGGTGGAGGATGGACGGCGTTGCTCCGGCTTCTCAAGCGAGCACGGTGGTCAGGTTATCGATGATGAGAGGAGAACGGAGGTCGGGTGAGGCGAGGCTTGGTGTTGGCAGTGCTCCAGTGAAGGACTGGTCGGGGTTGGAAAGAACAGGGAGAAGAGGTGGTACGACGGAGGAGGAACGGCGGGCCGTGGAGATGCTCGAGGGTATTCTCAAGTGAGGGGGCGAGGGAGATGGCCGCGGTGGAGCTCCGGCGGTTCTGTGCAGGGAAGGGAAGGAGATGGGATTGATGGGGATGGTGAATAGTGGATGGGGTCGGCTAGGTATTGGTTTGGGTTTTGTGATGAATAAAATAAAAAAGAAAAGTTGTATATTTATATGTGGGGAATCGGGTTGGGGGTTGACCTAGGTAGTTGGGTTGGTCAATATCCTACTTGGGATTATGCTTTGGCTTCACATGGAGATATTTGGATGGCTAAGATTGCATTGTTTAAAATGCATGGCTAGGATTAGATGATGGGGTGATGTTGTGTGTTGCACATTCCAAAATTTATGAGAAAAATTCATATGAAGGAGAAATAGATTTCTTCATGTGTTGTATCCAATGGTGTGGACACCTTAATACACTTTTGCATAAAAGCGCCCAACAATTGGAAAATTTTCACAAAGATAGAAATTGGATTAATTTAATTAGAATTATTATAATTAGTGTTCTAATATTAATTAGAAGTATATGGGGCTAAAATTAGGTGGGACATAAGTATCATGGACGTAGAGGACTCAGAGTAGAATATTGTCATTAATTGGGTTACATAAAACGAATCAAGATTGTGTCTCAAATTTTGATTGGAACGCACAAGGATACTGTCACTACCATATTTTAGGAAAAAAGGGTATTTTAGTAATTTTCTATTTAGATAAATATTGTGCATGGTAAATAATTTTTGTTGTATTATTTAATTGTTGTTGGACGTTATTTAATTATTTTGGACTTATTTTAGTGGACCCAACTAGTTTAGTTTGGACCCATGGACCAACATGAATTAAATAGTTAGACTTGGCCCATTTAGAAAGCCCATGGTTAAGGAGATGGATTAAATTAATTAAATGATTAGACTAGAAGCTTCCTTCCTTAATTATTTCTTCATGAGAGGCCCCAAGGGGTACATTGGACATTTTACAATTGCTTAGAGAAGGGGGGCATGGCCGGCCTATATTAGAGGGGAGAAATTTCTCTCTCCTCTCATTCTCATTCCAAATCTAGATCTAGAATTTTTCACTCCCAAATTCCCTCCATTCCCATTCCAATTCCCCACCAAATTCATTCCAAATTCTTCCCAATTCACCATTAGAAAGTTGAGAAGCAAGGATCTAGAAGGAGGAAGCAAGGATCTAGAAAGAGGAACAAGGATCTACAATTTGGAAGCAACTTCATCTCAATTGGAGGTTTCATTGGGAATCCATCTCCCAATAGATATAATTTAGTTTTTCTCCTTAAAATAGCTTCTAAATATGAGATTTAATCATGTAAAATCAATCTATATGTATGTACTATCCATAGGACTTTGTTTTGTGTTCATAGGAGACCCATGGAGAAAGTTATGGTACTTTTTGTGTCAATTTTGTCGGAATTCCGAATTTATATTTTTTGTGTGTGTCAATTGATCCTATAGACCAATTGGACATGTGCTTATGTGTTTGGGGCTAGTGTCGTATCCATAATTGAGTTCATGTGGGTCATATCCCAATAATTTGGTGATACATGTCGTTTTGGGGGTTTTCCCTCCGACACGGGACTTTGTACATGTCGTATTTTGACACGGACACATAGATCTACTTTTGACACTTTAATTTATTCATAAATATTATTTGTGACTTGTTTGTGTCCTTCGGGGTGCAATTGGTTGTGTGTTGGACTCGTGTCGCATGCATATCCTAGATCTAGTGGGATACGGTGTGATACTCTCCAATTTGGTGTGTTATGTGTAAATCTAATTATTTATGCTTTAATTCTTCATTTATAATTAGTGAATATATATAGATATTATATATTTATTTTAGTGTATTTATTATGGTATTTATTGTAGCATAGATCTATATATTTTTTATGTGTTCTAATATGATGTATAAATATATATATGTAGCTTCTTGCATGCAATTATATATGTACTCATGTTAATAAAATAAATTATACATAAATATTTTATAAAATATATTTATGTGTTTAAATGTGTAATTATATTATTTATAATTATTATATAATTATTTGTATATTAATGAATGTATTTTTATGTGTGCTTCTAGCCATGTAAAATACGTACATTAATATGTGCATGTGTTTTGTAAATATTGGTATTTAAGTGTGTAAGTTTATGTGTATATATATATATAAGTATATAGTTATTAAATTATTTTATATATATATATATATTGATTTATATGTTTATATATATGTTATATATATATATATATATATATATATATTTTTTTTTTTTTTACTATTTGGTGACAGTAGGTTTAATGACAGTTGAAAACTGTCATTATATAGTTCGGTTACAGCAGCCGCTGTAGCTTTGGGTATTTAATGACAATTATGTCATTAAATACAGTGGGCGGGTTTTTAGTAGCGGGTTTCGCGACAGATTCTGCGACAGTTTTAACTGTCAGCAATCCGAGTCGGCAGTGGGTTTATTATTCCGTATTTCTGCGACAATTTTCTGTGACAGTCAAGACTGTCACAATAAACCTGTTTTATTTAAATTGTATTTTTTAGCTCACTATTTTCAGTGACGATTAGGCATATTTAATTTATATATTATATATTATAATTGTATATAAATATGTATATATATATATGTGCTTATTGTAAAGTAAAATACTAGTAGTGATATATTATTTATTTGTATAAATATTGGTTTGTATATACTTTATATTAGAGCGTATATTATTTGTATACTTTGTGTGGGTACCAATTGGGATCAAAACCTTGATTCCTAATTGTTGTATTTTTTATTCTATATTATTTTTATAGATGTCTTGTGAGGTTGACCTTGGTTTGACCATGTTTGACTTTAGTTGACTTTAAAGTTGACCACAGTTGACTTTTGACTTAGAATTGATTTATTGACCTAGAAGTTGACTAGTTTGACTTGTTCTCTTTCTGGGACCTTGTATTAATGTGGTATTCCATATCTAGGTCTTCGAGGCACCGAGTCAGACATCTGTGAGACTGTTCATAGGACTTCAGGCGAGTACATTCTCTGATAGTTTCTCATTTATGATATCCTCTATGTTCGTTGTATCTAGTGTAGATATACATGTTTCTCTTGCCACTATGGTTACACGGATTGGTATATCCGGATCTCGTCATGAGATATTATTCCTTAGTATATGGTGTATATGGTACAAGTATTGTTTCATTGGTTATCTTGTACATGTACAGACATCGATTTTCGGGAGGAGTCGCTCTCTTCTTGGGGAATCTAGTGCCATAGCATACCGTGGTTGGATCTATTATACCAGTCGGGGTGGGGAGTATTAGTATAGATATGTGATCAAATCCCTATTAAATAAAGTATTGGTAATTGAATAGTGTTGATCATACACAATATGTATGATTAGCCAGGCCGTATTGCATCTTGCCCAAGCCGATCACATGTTAAGCTAGTACTCACATACTTAGTCATTAGTATTATTGTTTCATTGGCATATTGTTCATTATTGTATTTCTTTCCAATATTTCCTTATTTTCTATATATCTCTTGTATCTATTTGTGCATCTTGTTTATCTACAGCTATTTACTGTTACATAGTTTTTATCATGGATTAGAACTGCTGTTAGAGATGTACTCTGCTCCTTTCCTAACTGGATATATTTTTCCAGATGATACTGAGGAGTGGTACCCTACCTATTATGGACCCCAGGATATTGTGGGTTTAGATTCGGAGACCCTGGCTCAAGAGGGACTTATCCCAACTGAGACAGTTAACCCAGGAGTTGTAGCCTAGTAGTATATTCTTTTGTACTGGATTTGTCTCCAGCTTATTTTGTTACTCTTCAGACTCATTGATGTATTATTTTAAACTCATGAGTTGTATGATGACTATTCTATTCTTATCTGATTCGTGCTCATTCTATCTTAGTTCTGTGATTGAGTATTCTATCATTATTGGTGGTTTATTACATTAGATAGACTATCTAGACAGCGTTCTACCGCCGATTCTGCGGCGTAGGCTGGGCATTGTTTCCGACTAGTACCCTTACACCGGGTGCGGGTCGTGACACATTTTTGGTGGTGGCCCATGCAGGTCAAGCTTCACAAGTATGTGATGTCGTGGTAGTGCGACAACTTAGTTATACTACTACGATCTTGCAATAGGATATAAGATATAGGCTGAGATACTCAATCACATCTAGGAAAATTCTTTTGATTCAACTATTCTCCTTTGACATTGATACTTGATCCCTTAAACTGTCCTTTCCTTGATGTCTTACATCTTATGCCATATTGATTCTTTCTTTCGCTTTGTCTCAGGATGCCGCCTAAGACTAGATCACAGCAGGGGAGAGCAGCTTCTGAGAGGTATGCGACATCCCGAGGGCCTGCACCAGTCACTTCTCCAGTGATTGGAGTGTCAGCTGCTTTCGGAGGTCCACCACCTACTCAGAGGACTGTGCCAGCTGTATCTGAGGGGCTTCCACCTCTACCTCCTGTGCCAGCAGAGGCGTCATAGATGTTTACACTGTTTCGTGAGATGCTCGAGGCACAGAGGGCTCAGTCAGAGGAACATCAGAGGCAGACCGACGTCCTACGGCAGGGCATCGAGAGTGCTCATCAGCTTGCTCGTGCTGAAGTTGAGAGAGGAGTTCCGGTCCAGCAGCAGGTTGTTCCTCAGGTTGCTCAGCTTCGGCCAGGCAACATCCAGGACTTCAAGAAACTGGAGCCTAGGGTTTTCAAAGGGATGGAGGGCATCGTCTATGCTGATGATTGGCGCGAGGACATTGAGTGTCTTATGAGGGTGTCCCGTCTTTCTGAAGATCTGAAGGTTGAGGCGGTAGGACTTCAACTGTTCGACGTCGTTCGCACTTGGTTCAGGAATGAGCCGGTACTGGTTGACGTAGGACAATCTTGGGAGGTATTCAAGGACCTTTTCAAGAAGAAGTTTTTTGCCCGGATAGACAGGCTTGACTTGGGGAGACAATTTAAGAGTCTCATTCAGGAGAGCATGTCTGTGGAGGAATACGCTGCAGAGTTCGGTAGGTTGAGCCGATTTGCAGAATACTTGGTGAGGGAGCCGGAGGTTCGAGCTATTCGTTTCCGAGAGGGTCTAAACTGGGAAGTGAAGATTCTCATTCCGTCTTTTTATGAGACATACTCGGAGATACTTGCGGAGGCACGCAAGGTTGAGCGGGATCTGAGTTTGAAGACCAAGAGAGACCGTGATTCTTTTCTGGAGGCCAACGGCAGTGCAGTATCTGCCAAACGTCCTCATTTCCAGTCCAGACCTTTCCAACAGCCACAGCAGAACCAGACTCCAGCTAGAGCGCCTTATCACCAGGCACCTCGGCAGCAGAGTCAGTTACAACAAGCTTCATACAACTTCTGCAAGAAGCCCGACCACATCTGGGAAGTTTGCAGGAGGAGGCTAGGAGTTTGTTTGTATTGTGGTACTGAAGGGCATCAATCAAGGGAGTGTCCTCGTCGTACAGTTCAGGGAGCAGCTCCAGCTCCGAGGACACAGACGAGACCACCTGCAGCACAGCCGAGGGGACCGCTTCCGACATAGCAGCATCATTTTGTCCAGCATCAACAGGAGGGAGGTGCTCGACAGGGATGAGCGTTTGCTATGACCGTCGAAGAGGTGGAACCCACCGAAGATGTCATCGCAGGTTTTATTCTTCTTGATTCCATTCCAGCTTTAGCTTTGTTTGATAGTGGTGCTTCGCATAGTTTTGTATCTGTTTCTTTTGCTCTGAAGCATGGTTTGGTAGCTGAGTCTTTGCTTAGGACTTGCAAGATCATGACCGGGGGAGGCATTATCCTGGTTAATGATATTTGCAAGGATCGGAGAGTTACTTTGGGAGGCCGGGAGTTGAGTGCGTGTCTACTTTTAATGCCACTTCCGAGCTACGATATTGTACTCGGGATGGATTGGTTGAGTAGGCACCGTGCTAGCATAGACTGTAGAGGAGGTAGAGTTTTGTTTGGTCCGCCAGGAGAGCCAGAGTTCGAGTTTGCTAGAGGAGCTGTAGAGCAGGAAGAAGGCATTATTTGTGGAGCTATGGTGGAAGACAAGGAGTTGCCGCATCCGTTGATAGCAGAATTCTTGGATGTGTTTCCTGAGGAATTGCCAGGATTGCCACCAGATCGAGATGTTGAATTTTTTATAGACTTGGTGCCAGGTGCAGAACCAATTTCGCAGCATGTCTATAGAGTAAATAACAGCGAGCTGGTCGAGTTGAAGAAGTAGGTGGACGAATTACAGGATAAGGGGTTTATCAGATCGAGTTCTTCACCATGGGGAGCCCCGGTATTGTTTGTACCAAAGAAGGATGGATCGGTGCGCATGTGCATTGATTACAGGGCTTTGAATAATCTCACTATCAAGAATAAGTATCCTTTGCCACGGATTGATGATCTGTTTGATCAGTTGAGTGGTGCAAAGGTATTTTCCAAGATAGATTTGAGATCAGGCTACCATCAGGTGAAGGTGAAGCCGGAGGACATACCGAAGACTGCTTTTAGAACTTGGTATGGTTAGTAGGAGTTTATGGTGATGCTGTTTGGTTTGACTAATGCACCGGCGGTATTTATGAACTTGATGAACAAGGTGTTCCACCAGTACCTTGACAAGTTCGTGGTGGTGTTCATCGACGACATACTCATATACTCGAGGACACCAGAGGAACATGAGGAGCATTTGAGGATTGTATTGGATGTGCTAAGGAAGGAGAAGCTTTATGGGAAGTTGTCCAAATATGAGATTTTCTTGGACAAGGTGGAGTTCTTGGGGCATGTTATGACTGGTGATGGTATTTCAGTGGATCCGGAGAAGATTTCAGTAGTAGAATCTTGGAAGACTCCGAGTTCGGTAGCAGAGATCAGGAGTTTCTTGGGATTGGCAGGCTACTACAGGAAGTTTGTGCAAGATTTTTCAAGGATTGCCGAGCCGATGACCAAACTCACAAGGAAGGAGGTAGAGTTTGTTTGGACGGAGGATTGCCAGGTTGCTTTTGAGGAGTTGAAGAAGAGGTTGACGTCTGCTCCTATTTTGACGTTGCCATCAGGGTCTGGAGGTTTCGCTATTTATAGTGATGCATCGGGAAAGGGTTTAGGTTGTGTTCTTCAGCAGCATGGGAAAGTGATTGCCATGCATCCAGGCAATTGCGTCCTCATGAAAAGAACTATCCTACCCATGATTTGGAGTTGGCAGCCGTCATCTTCGCTCTGAAGTTGTGGAAACATTATTTGTACGGAGAGCGTGTGGAGATCTTCACAGACCACAAAAGCTTGAAGTACATTTTCACGCAGAAGGAGTTGAACATGAGACAGCGTCGGTGGTTGGAACTGATGAAGGATTTTGATATCTCTTTGCAATATCATCCTGGGAAAGCCAATGTAGTTGCCGATGCTTTGAGCAGGTATCCGGTAGCTATGTTCTTAACGCAGGATCGATATTTGTTGGAGGACTTGGAAAGATTGGGCATTGAGGTAATTATTCCTGGGTGTGCTATGCAGATGTGGGGATTGCAGATACACTCAGATTTGATGGACAGGATTAAGATAGCACAGTATGATGATGTATCTTTGAGGAGTATCAGAGCTCAAGTGAGAGCAGGATTGGATGATGATTTTACTATTTCAGAGGATGGATCTTTGAGGCATGGAGTTAGATTGGGTGTGCCTAGTGGGGAGTTGCGTGAGGAGGTGTTACAGGAAGAACATCGCTCTCAGTATTCCATACATCCAGGTGCTAACAAGATGTATCAGGATATGCGAGAGAGTGTGTGGTGGTATGGCATGAAGAGGGAAGTGGCACAGTTTGTATCCAGATGCTTAGTGTGCCAGCAGGTGAAAGCCGAGAGGCAGAGGCCAGGAGGGTTACTTCAGCCATTACCCATTCCAGAGTGGAAGTGGAAACATATTACTATAGATTTTGTGTCCGGACTTCCACGATCTCCAGGAGGAAAAGACGCAATTTGGGTCATTGTTGATAGGTTGACCAAGTCGGTCCACTTTTTGCCTTTCAAGGTGGGTTTGTCTACGGAGAAGCTGGCAGAGATGTATGTGAGGCAGATCGTTAGGATATATGGAGTTTCCGTCAGCATAGTCTCAGATCGGGATAGTCGTTTCACTTCTCATTTCTGGAGGAGTTTGCAGGAGAGTTTGGGCACTCAGCTCAAATTCAGTACTGCATATCATCCCCAGACAGATGGGCAGTCTGAGCGGACTATCCAGACTCTCGAGGATATGTTGCGCACTTGTGTACTAGATTTTGGGGGTTCTTGGGAGGACCATCTCCATTTGGTAGAGTTTGCTTACAATAACAGTTACCAGGCCAGTATAGAGATGTCACCTTTTGAAGCTCTATATGGTCGGAGGTGTCGTACTCCTTTGTCTTGGGACAATGTTGGAGAGAGAGTTTTGCTTGGGCCAGAGATGGTTGTGGATGCAGCGGAGAAGGTTCAATTGATCAGAGACAGACTTCGAGTGGCGCAGGACAGACAGCGGCATTGGGCCTATAGCCATCGGAGACCTTTGGAGTTCGAGGTATAGTTTAGATTTTGTTTGTGCTTGTTCTTGTTTGTTATAGATTAAGTTCTTAAGATGGTGTTTTGTTCTAGGTGGGTGGTTTGGTGTTTCTGAGAATTTCTCCGACACGAGGCACGATTCACTTCGGTGGAGGCGGAAAGCTTAGTCCGCGATTCATCGGACCTTTCACTATTCTAGAGAGGGTCGGTGCAGTTGCTTATAGACTAGACTTGCCACCTGCATTGGAGGGAGTGCACAACGTATTTTATGTGTCACAATTGAG
Source organism: Iris macrosiphon (assembly GCA_036927795.1). NCBI lineage: Eukaryota > Viridiplantae > Streptophyta > Magnoliopsida > Asparagales > Iridaceae > Iris > Iris macrosiphon. The sequence goes on from JAYESA010000009.1 coordinate 98,347,852, forward strand.
AAGATACGTGGCAGATCCTAGTCATGTATTGGATCACTCAGAGATAGAGGTGGGCCCTACTCTTAGCTATCCAGAGCAGCCAGTTGAGATTCTGGATCGGAGAGAGAAGGTGCTGAGGAACCAGACTATTCCTTTGGTACGCGTCGCATGGAGGCATCACTCTCCGGAGGAGTCTACTTGGGAGAGAGAGGATGACATGCGAGAGCGTTATCCATATTTGTTTGTACCTTGAGGTATGTTATTTTCTAGTTATGTTCTGTTCATTAGTTAATTGTGATTCTTTAGTTCTGTTCTGTGATTTTCTGGGGGTAGTTTTCATCTTTAAATTTCAAGAACGAAATTATTTTAAGGAGGTTAGACTTGTCACTACCACATTTTAGAAAAAAGGGTATTTTAGTAATTTCCTATTTAGATAAATATTGTGCATGGTAAATAATTTTTGTTGTATTATTTAATTGTTGTTGGATGTTATTTAATTATTTTGGACTTATTTTAGTGGACCCAACTAGTTTAGTTTGGACCCATGGACCAACATGAATTAAATAGTTAGACTTGGCCCATTTAGAAAGCCCATGGTTAAGGAGATGGATTAAATTAATTAAATGATTAGACTAGAAGCTTCCTTCCTTAATTATTTCTTCATGAGAGGCCCCAAGGGGTACATTGGACATTTTACAATTGCTTGAGAAAGGGGGCATGGTCGGCCTATATTAGAGGGGGGGGAATTTCTCTCTCCTCTCATTCTCATTCCAAATCTAGATCTAGAATTTTCCACTCCCAAATTCCCTCCATTCCCATTCTAATTCTCCACCAAATTTATTCCAAATTCTTCCCAATTCACCATTAGAAAGTTGAGAAGTAAGGATCTAGACGGAGGAAGCAAGGATCTAGAAAGAGGAGCAAGGATCTACAATTTGGAAGCAACTTCATCTCAATTGGAGGTTTTATTGGGAATCCATCTCCCAATAGGTATAATTCAGTTTTTCCCCTTAAAATAGCTTCTAAATCTGAGATTTAATCATGTAAAATTAACCTATATGTATATACTACCCATAGGACTTTATTTTGTGTTCATAGGAGACCCATGGAGAAAGTTATGGTACTTTTTGTGTCAATTTTGTTGGAATTCCGAATTTACATTTTTTGTGTGTGTCAATTGATCCTATAGACCAATTGGACATGTGCTTATGTGTTTGGGGCTAGTGTCGTGTCCATAATTGAGTTCATGTGGGTCGAATCCCAACGATACGTGTCGTTTTGAGGGTTTTTCCTCCGACACGGGACTTTGTACATGTCGTATTTTGATACGGACACATAGATCTACTTTTGACACTTTAATTTATTCATAAATATTATTTGTGACTTGTTTGTGTCCTTCGGGGTGCAATTGGTTGTGTGTTGGACTCGTGTCGCATGTGTATCCTAGATTTAGTGGGATACGGTGTGATACTCTCCAATTTGGTGTGTTATATGTAAATCTAATTATTTATGCTTTAATTCTTCATTTATAATTAGTGAATATATATAGATATTATATATTTATTTTAGTGTATTTATTATGATATTTATTGTAGCATAGATCTATATATTTTTTATGTGTTCTAATATGATATATAAATATATATATGTAGCTTCTTGCATGCAATTATATATGTACTCATGTTAATAAAATAAATTATACATAAATGTTTTATAAAATATATTTATGTGTTTAAATGTATAATTATATTATTTATAATTATTATATAATTATTTGTATATTAATGAATGTATTTTTATGTGTGCTTCTAGTCATGTAAAATACGTACATTAATATGTGCATGTGTTTTGTAAATATTGGTATTTAAGTGTGTAAGTTTATGTGTATATATATATAAGTATATAGTTATTAAATTATTTTATATATATTTATATATATATATATATTGATTTATATATTTATATATATATATTATATATATATATATATTTTTTACTATTTGGTGACAGTAGGTTTAATGACAGTTGAAAACTGTCATTATATAGTTCGGTTACAGCAGCCGCTGTAGCTTTGGGTATTTAATGACAATTCTGTCATTAAATACAGTGGACGGGTTTTCAGCAGCGGGTTTTGCGACAGATTCTGCGACAGTTTTAACTGTCAGCAATCCGAGTCGGCAGTGGGTTTATTATTCCGCATTTCTGCGACAGTTTTCTGTGACAGTCAAGACTGTCACAATAAGCCTGTTTTATTTAAATTGTATTTTTTAGCTCACTGTTTTCAGTGACGATTGGGCAGATTTAATTTATATATTATATATTATAATTGTATATAAATATGTATATATATATGTGCTTATTGTAAAGTAAAATACTAGTAGTGATATATTATTTATTTGTATAAATATTGGTTTGTATATACTTTATATTAGAGTGTATATTATTTGTATACTTTGTGTGGGTACCAATTGGGATCAAAACCTTGATTCCTAATTGTTGTATTTTTATTCTATATTATTTATATAGATGTCTTGTGAGGTTGACCTTGGTTTGACCATGTTTGACTTTAGTTGACTTTAGAGTTGACCACCGTTGACTTTTGACTTAGAATTGATTTATTGACCTAGAAGTTGACTAGTTTGACTTGTTCTCTTTCCGGGACCTTGTATTAATGTGGTATTCCATAACTAGGTCTTCGAGGCACCGAGTCAGACATCTGTGAGATTGTTCATTGGACTTCAGGCGAGTACATTCTCTGATAGTTTCTCATTTATGATATCCTCTATGTTCGTTGTATCTAGTGTAGATATACATGTTTCTCTTGACACTATGGTTACACGGATTGGTATATCCGGATCTCGTCATGAGATATTATTCCTTGGTATATGGTATATATGGTGCAAGTATTGTTTCATTGGTTACCTTATACATGTACAGACACCGATTTTCAGGAGGAGTCGCTCTCTTCTTGGGGAATCTAGTGCCATAGCATACCGTGGTTGGATCTATTATACCAGTCGGGGGTGGGGAGTATTAGTATAGATATGTGATCAAATCCCTATTGAATAAAGTATTGGTAATTGAATAGTGTTGATCATACACCGCACGTATGATTAGCCAGGCCGCATTGCATCTTGCCCAAGCCGATCACATGTTAAGCTAGTACTCATACACTTAGTCATTAGTATTATTGTTTCATTGGCATATTGTTCATTTTTGTATTTCTTTCCAGTATTTCTTTATTGTCTATATATCTCTTGTATCTATTTGTACATCTTGTTTATCCACAGCTATTTACTGTTACATAGTTTTTATCATGGATTAGAACTGCTGTTAGAGATGTACTCTGCTCCTTTCCTACTGGATATATTTTTCTAGATAATACTGAGGAGTGGTACCCTACCTATTATGGACCCCAGGATGTTGTGGGTTTAGATTCGGAGACCCTGGCTCAAGAGGGACTTATCCCAACTGAGACAGTTGACCCAGGAGTTGTAGCCTAGTAGTATATTCTTTTGTACTGGATTTGTCTCCAGCTTATTTTGTTACTCTTCAGACTCATTGATGTATTATTTTAAACTCATGAGTTATATGGTGACTATTCTATTCTTATCTGATTCGTGCTCATTCTATCTTAGTTCTGTGATTGAGTATTCTATCATTATTGGTAGTTTATTATATTAGATAGACTATCTAGATAGCGTTCTACCGTCGATTCTGCGGCGTAGGCTGGGCGTTGTTTCCGACTAGTACCCTTACACCGGGTGCGGGTCGTGACAGATACAAAGTTGAATTTATTTAAAATTAAATATAAATGTCTACGACGAATATTATGCGACTAAAATGTAGCACAAGAGAGAATAATTATAAGTTACACAAAGTTCAGAATAGATGACTGGCACGTCTAGGACAAGGGTGTAAAATTTATTGGAAGATACAAGCTAGTGTAGTGCTCCAATTATCGAAGCAACGGTAAGGTGCACTAAGTAATATAATTATTATAAAATCATCTAAAACACAATGTTTTATTTCTAATTGGATTCAAACTAGCTCTAGTCTCACTATCTAAGCCAAGTAAGACTAATTTTGGGTGAGGGGGTTTACAATGTACCCAACTTAAAATAATTTCGTCCTCGAAATTAAAATAAGACATGGTTCTCTCTATCTAATCTTACTTGGTCACAATCTAAAAGAAATTCACCTCAAGTTAATAATGCAACTTCTACCCAACTTAGAATTTATCTATCTATCACATAAAGCTATACATTTAAGAAAAATATTCCTCAAATTATTTAATCAGGTTATTCAATCCTTAAAAATATTAACACCAAACATATTACCTATGATATGCCCTTAATTACGAAAAATAGTCACCAAATAATATGATTGGCTTATGGGGTATATCTAGTACTCTTTGTGTATCAACTTATACCAAGCACGGGCGTTCGTCTTTCCGAAATAGGGGAAGAATGAGAACAATAATAAAAAATTCAAGGTAGAGGTGATAGAATACAAGTATGGGGATCAAGGTGTTTAAAGAATTCAAAATAGAGTTGTCAAGGCAATTGTGGATTGAAATCCCATTTGGTAAATTCTTATTCATATGCTTATATCATTATAGTTATATAACTGATATGATATGCTCGGAGATGTTTAAGGGCAATTATATTCGTCTAACAAGTTGAGTCAACTATATATCTCAATCCACATAAGGTAGTCATGCGAAGAGTGAACCAAACACACTATGGTTAGCTAGACCATAATACACTGATTCTGATTTTGACAATGTATTAGTGTGGTTGATCAGTGTCACGCCCCAGTCCCAAAATACGTAGGACTAGGAATACGTAACACGCCAGCCGTATGTATACGAACTCCAATATATGGAAACCATATACACACGTACGCTGTACATGAATATCCAATCCATCGTGGTAATATATGTCACAACAAGTCACACGCAGTTCTATATCTCATCCACAGCACAAATAATAGAATAATGGAAATCAATAACTGAATATCAAAGAAGCAGTCTCAAAATAGGAATCTCAAAGTGTGATAGTCGGGTGGAAACAAATCCACTGCAATTCGACTATAATAAACTACTAAAGAGAGAAGAGAATAAACTCTAATATAAGAATAAATGTCTCGAAAAGAATAGCAACTAAAATCTCTAAACAGCTGCAATGAATCACATATAATCAGAAGGTAAGATCGTCTCAGACTGATAGGAAGTGTCAGGTCCAGGTCCATACTCCTGCGGGTACTCCTGCTCATCTATATCTGGGAAAAGGACCAGGTCCTCAGAGGGACGTAGCAAGATACATATAAACATGCCAATAAAGTACTGAAAATAAATATCCATTGGGGTCGCCTAACCATCTATGTGAATAAAGTTTGAGAACAACTTTCCACCAAGTGGGCTATCTGGCTAAAATAGGATTGGCATGGTTCTCTTGGAGATCCAGGGGCCTACAAAGGCACGACGACTTTCGAACGCCGGAGGCCCGCCTGATAATATATAATATATAGTGGTCATCATGACCGCGCATCTCCGGCGGAGCGTACGGGTTACACAAGGAAAGTGCAAAGGGGCCCAAATGCCTTACTTGTTGTTCTCCCCACCCAATGCTCTAAGCATGTCATGTCCATGACATGATAATACCTCTAATAACTGCCAGGTCTACTAACATATAAAGTTTCTATTGGCAGTTATCCCTATCCGTCGTACGACCTATACGTACCGGTGGCCAGCCGAGTACGCAAGTCCGTGTCCTACATGTGACTCACACTCGTGTAAGAATAGTGTCATGGCCAATGAAACATAAATGCCTCATGAAGATGGGGTAGTCTCATAAAGTAGGTCTAATGCATATACATAAATAAAAACATAGTACGACGACACCGTCGTTGCACCCAAGTTTCCTTGGACGCGCAGTTTATATAGCAGTTAAAATAAATAAACTAAATAAGCAGAAAATAAATATGCATGCCTTATATGGAATGTAAATACAGTACAATGGCAAGGTATACTTGCCTGGCAGGAAATCTGTAAAGTGTACGCGCCCAAATATCAAGGACACGGAACCTGGAACTAAGGACTCCGAACAAACATCTCCGGATGCTGAAATAAACATCACCAACATTTTCGGAATGAGCAAAATAGCTAAAAAGCATATCCCTTTCGTCCAATTTGGACACAGGGGCAAAACGGTAATTTTGGGCAAAAGTGGGGTCCACGTGTGCCCCACTTTGCACCAAAAAGCATGCCAAGGGTAACAGTCTCTAAATGGGACAAACTATAGGTCAAACAACTCTAAATGTCTATACGAACCCAATGGTATGTCCAAATGTGGATTTCGATGGGCCGAACAAAATTTTGTCCAAAAAGTCAACTATGGGGCCCGCCAAGTGGCAATTTGGTCAACCGTCTCAGAATTGGGTGAAAATTGGGTCACAGGATCAGCGCGTTACCACGACTCCAGTGGCACAAGTTTTGTCGCAATCTGACAATCGTGCACAAAATATGCGCGAGTTCCACAAAAGTTGCGACACGTGGTGTGTCCGCGGATACGGCCTTATTTCGACGCGCACACGTGTCCGAATCAGTCTCCATAAATTTTTACATGTTCGGTTACCCTGCGTGCACCATTCGGTACACTTGGTACACGGCGGGGCGGTCCCGTTTGGCGGGGCGCGCTCCGTTTTCCAACTTTTGGAAATCTGGAAAAAGTTGGTTCGCGCAGTTTTGTGACGAATTTAATTATGTCCACAGCAGCTAATAACATAGGGTTATTTAAGAAAAAATAAACTAGGTCAAGTATTCTACACATCTCAAAAAGAATCACCGAATTCGGATCTCTGTGGTGGGAGATACGAACTCGGCAATATGGGTGGTCACCGTAGTTTTCTGCGATCCCAGAATTGGGTCTGCTCGCGCCCACTTGGATGCTATTTTTTGCCTAGGGGTACACGTTTTCCGAGGTTGGCTATAATATAAATATAGAAGAGGGTTAAGGGGTGAGCATACCGGTGATGATGGAACGGCGTTTGGTTGAGCGAGTCGACGGAAAATAACTCCGGAGCGAAGGTGCCTCGTGTGGGAATCTGCAGTGCGCGAGGTCAGAGTCGTCGGGATGGTTTGGACGGCTTGGCGGGGCTCTCTGGCTGCGGTGACGGCTCTAGATGAGAATAGGGAGAGAGAATAGGAGTTGGTTTGGAATGGTTGTGGCCAAAAGGGGGAGGTCGGGTCCCTGGGAGTTAATACAAAGGCTGAACGGTTGAAGTCTTAGCAAATTTGCTAAGTTGAATGGTGGACGGGTCACAACAAGTTTGCTGAAGTGGGAATATAGCAAATTCCTAAGGAATGGTTTAAGTATAGTAGTTGTTTTGTTATTATTATTATTAGTTAATCTTATTTAATTATTTCTTTTTATTTCTTTTCTTTTCCTTTCTAAATATATATATACATATATATATTTGTGTATACATATATATTATATATATACTCATAAGAAAATTCATGGATTAGAATAATGCACACCATTAGGCTAGCAACTGCTTAAGGGGTCTCCTACATGGAATAAATTCCGAAAAATTCCTGATGGTCCCATAAGTCCTCTAAGTGCCCGAACACCTAACATAAAAATTATTAAAAATCTATTTCTCCTATTTAGCCCCTAATTACTATAATTTAATTAATAATTAATAAATAAAGGGTATATACAATTTTTTAGGAAGGTGGTTTTACAATCAGGCCCTAATAACACATATATCATGAACAAGCTCGATAAAAGAATAAGCTTACAAAATTAGGCTATAATAGCAACATAAGTCGAGGTAGTACAGAAAATATAAGTACGCTGGATTATGATAAAAGAAGGTACAAAATAATTCAAGTTTACCAAGAGGATGAGACTCATCCGGTGTTGTGCCTCTACAGTGGCCATACTAAGTCCTTATCTAAGTCTCTAGTCAACCAGTGGGGGTATGAGCTTCTAAGTTCTACAGTCTGGATAAACACTTTCTTCTTATGCAAGCATATAGTTGGTATCATTCAATTTCCCTTCATTAATGGGTAAAAAGACTATGTGATACTAGGTTGTAAGGTATACTATCAAACTTACAAGAATTAGCTAATACTGTAACTGTCTTACAGATAAAGTAGAAACTCTTGTTAGAGTATCCAAGGAAAAGATCTTGGTACCTATTAGGGTAATCCAAGAAAAAGATCTTGGTACCTATTAGGGTATCCTACTGCATTATATAGGTAATGGTCATCTTAAGTCTTAATCATAGTGCTTATAGGACAAAAGTATCAATAATAAGAATGGAAAAGTTACTGGCCCTTAAGTGAAAGAGGATATAACCTATATGGAGATATGGGTACAATTATGTGATTTAAAACTAAAGAATAATCATCAACTCACAATCAAAAAGAATAACTCAAACCATCAAGCTCTAACTACTAAGCACATAATGTCAAAATTTAAGATTTATAACTATAATCCTAGCAAACTATATATCCTAACATAAAAGAAATTACTTGGCCTACAATCAGAAGAATTAGGTGGCACGAATTAAAAAGATTAAGGAAATATTTTAGCCGTCTCACAAATAGCGAACGCTAAGGTTTCAGAGGAACAAGATATAAAATTAAAATAGAGAGACTCTTGATAGTATCATGATTTCCTAAGAAAAGGTGGAATGTTAATCTCTATGTTCGAGGTATGATTGAGGAAAATATTATATTCATTCCTCTAGGCTTCCTAAGGTACTGTTCTGCTAATATCAAGATAAGAATCTAAATTTATAGTTCTCTAATACTATCTCACTATGAAAGTTAGGGTTAGTCCTAATATCCAACCTTGGATTTCTATTGGTTACTCAATACCAGGGTCAAATAATATGGTCAAATTTTCAACTAACCCTAATATACTACCCTCAAGTCCTTTATAAACATATCAAGGGATAATAGTAAATTAATATACAGGTAAGGGATGCTAGGGTTCATTAGGTATTCTAATCTTAGTAATGTGTCAGTATTCTAGTTGTATTCTTAGCAGGAATGATACCCTAATTATCATCCTAACAACAGAGATTCTTGTATTCTAGCAGAAGGCTATACTCAAGGAACTATTAGGGAAGCACATGAATCAAGCATGATACAATTATTTAAATAGAATAGATTGAAAGGAAGGTGAGTCATAGTCAAATATGGATGAGATCATATACTCTAATCCTATTTGCAGGCTTGATCGGTACAGTAACGTAACCGAGACAATATGCTCTCGACCTGCATGGGCCACTACTAAAAATATGTTACGCCCCAGTCCTAAAATACGTAGGACTAAAAATACGTAAGCATGCCAACCGTATGTATATGGCAACTCTAATATATGGAAACCATAACACACGCGTACGCTATATTATGAACAATAATTCACAAATGGTAAAAACTTATCATAAGACACAGGGCATAATCTAAATCTCATCCACATAAATCATAAATAAATAAATGAATAACCAATTAATAACTATGTAACTAAATCTCAATATGAAGTATCTAAGGATGATAGTCGGATGAAAACAAATCCACTGCCAAACTAGAATATAAGATAAATAATATAAGTACATCAACTAATAATCACGAGGCTCGAAGAGAAGACCTCCTCAAAATATAAGTAGTAAGTTCGGATCTGTGCTCCTGCGAGTACTCATGAACATCTACACCTGAAAAAAGACCAGTTCCTAAAAAGGACATAACAAGTTACATAAAAGCATGCCAATAAAGTACTGAAATATAAACATCCAAGGGTCACCTAACCATCTATGTGAATGCGTGTTGTAAACCTCCTCACCCAAAATTAGGCCTACTTGGCTTAGACAGAGAGACTAGGGCTACTTTGAATCCAATTAGAAATAGAACACGGTGTTTTATTAATTTTATAATATTTATATCACTTAGTGCACCTTATCGTTACTTCGATAATTGGAGCACTACACTAGCCATTGCCTTCCTACAAATTCCACACCCTTGTCCTAGACGTGCCAGTCTTCCGTTCTGACCTTTGTGTAACTTATAATTATGCTCTCTGGTGCTACATTTTAGTAGCACAATATTCGTCGCAGACGTTATTATTTAATTCTAAATAAATTTAACTTTGTATCCTTGTGCGTTCCAATCAAAATTGGAGACACAATCTTGAATCGTTTTGTAAAACCCAAACTATGATAATATTCTATCCTGAGTCCTCTACGTCCATGATACTTGTGTCCCACCTAATTTTAGCCTTATATACTTCTAATTAATTTTAGAACACCTTGTGCATTAATTTTAATTAATTTAATCCAATTTTCATCTTTGTGTAATTTTCTAATTGTTGGGCACTTTAATGCAAAAGTGCATTAAGGTGTCAACACCATGGGATACAATACATGAAGAAACCCATTTTTCGTTCATATGAATTTTTTTCCATAATTTTCGGAATATACAGCACACAACATCGCCCCTCATCTAATCCTAGCCTTGCATTTGGAACCATGCAAATCCTAGCCCTCCAAATATCTCCATGACAAACCAAGGCCCAATCCCAAAGATGTTGACCAAGCCCAATCCCCTAGATCAACCCTAAAACCCTACCTTTTACATATATAAATACCACTTTCCCTTTTTCCTTTTATTTTATCATCCACAATACCCTAAACCAACACATAGCCGACCCCCTTACCTATCCCTGTTCATCTCCTTCCTCACGACCGCCGGAGCAGCCCAGCCCTGCTCATCCCTGGCCCGACTGCATAGCCATCGTTCCTCCTTCGCCGCACCACCCCTTCTCTCCTCCTTGTTCTCTCCTTCCCCGATCTCCTCTCTCCACCGTCTGGACCATCACCACAACCATCTCCTCCCTGAACCCATCACCCTCTTCCCCATGACGACTTGCCGGACCCCCTGAGCTCCTCCTCCTCCTCGACCACAGCCTTCCCTTGACGACTTCATAACCACTTCCTCTCCCTAGTCAACCTCCTCCTCTTCTTAGCCATATCTCTGCGGCCATGACCATCCTCTTCTCCCCGCTCGACTCCTCTCCGGTCTCCCCCACACCCCGACCTCGCCAGACCACTGCCATCAATACCACCATTACCACCATCACCACCCCGTATCTTCCCTGTCCTCGACTCCCTCTCGCCTGAGACCTCCACCACTCACCACCACCTGCACGACCACTCCTCCCCGACCTCCTGCACCACACCACATGCTCCACCACGCTCACTCGGCCAACCCGAGCCTCTTCTTTCTTTCTCCCTGAGTAGCACCCCCCTGAACTACCATTAACAGCACCACTTCTCCCTTCTCAGACCCGACCACCACCTCTTCCCTGCTCTCTGTCCTCCTCCTCCTCGCCGAACCTTCCCCTGGCCGGAGCAGCAACCTCCCATCATCCCCTTCATCACCATCATAGCCTCCATCATCATCACCATTAACATCCTTATCTAATTATCACCATTAACATCCTCATCATCAATCTAATCATCATCATCACCATCATCATCATAACCTTCATGATCATCACCATTATCATCCTCATCCTCACCTAATCACCCTAATCATTATCACCATCATTATTACCCTCATCAACACCCTCGCCATCATCATCACCAATCATCATCCTCATTATTATCATAATTAACCCAATCATTATTACCCTCGTCATCACCATCATCGTATTCATCATGGACCCATCACCCTCGCCAAAGACAACCTTCAGAAGTTACCCCCGATTCTCGTGTCCGTGCACGCTAACCCCGAGGTTCGAACCTGTCCCTCTCCTTTTATTTTATGTGTTCTTGTGTGAATAACATCTAGGTTAGCTTATTGATTCAGGTTAGTTGGTGCTTATGAGTCAAGACCGTGTCGGAGAACCCAAACTCGTATGCGTATACGTACGCGTATGAGTAATATAATCATATTACATAGTAATTAAATGATAATGCTAAACTTAATTATGACTAATGTATTTATGATGTATGACCCTAGTGTTAATGACGGAGATCCCGTATTAACCTTGACTTTGTGACCTGAATAATAGGGAATTGTCTGCCTTATGTACACTGACGTACTGGCCTAGATGTGTTAGTGAGTTGACTGTCTGATTGTGCACAGTATTTAAAGACGTGACACCCGCGTGGTTAGACGCACATTTGAACCTGTTAGTTGACCAGTGTCATCCCTAGCATACCCTCTGAGTACAACATATTTATGGTTGTGTATATGCTAGTGTAATGGTTGATATGGTATTGTATTATATTATATATATATAGGACCTATCGGATTGTTCTGCGTGACTTCTGGAGCAGGTTATTGGTACTACGCAGCTTTCTTGCCAGGCAAGTATACCTTGCCATTGTACTGTAATTCATATTCCATATGTTGTATGCATCTTTATTTGTCATTTAGTTCATATATTTTAACTGCTATATAAACTGCACGTCCAAGGATAACTTGGGTGCAACGACGGTGGCGTCGTATTCTATTTTTATTATATATTATGCATGTTGACCTAGTTTTACGATACCACCATATAATTTGGAAGCATTATTAGGTTTTATTGGGCATAACACAGCTATTACACGAGTGTAAGTCTCATGTTGGACATGGACTTGCATGACAGATTGGCCTTCTGTACGTATGTGACGTACATTAGGGATAACTACTGTTAGAAATTTCATACTAGGAGACTTGATAGTTATTAGAGGTATTATCGTGTCATGGATGTGACATGCTTAGAGCATGGGGTGGGGAGAATAACAAGTACGATATTTGGGCTCCTTTGCACTTTCCTTTTTATGTAACCCGTACGCTCCGCCGAAGATACACGGTCGTGATGACCCCTATATATTATCAGGCTGCCTCTGCCGTTCAAAAGATGAAATGCTTTATAGGCCCCTGAATCTCCAAGAGAATCATGCCAATTCCATTTATGGTCAGATAGCCCACTTGTTAGAAAGTTGTTCTTAACGTGCATTCACATAGATGGTTAGGCGACCCATTAGATGTTTATTCACTACCAGAAAAAGTCAAATTAGCGACGTCAAAAAACATCGCTAAATGACAAAAAATGTTGCTTATCACGTTTAGCGACGTAATTAGCGACGTTTTATAGAAGTCGGAAATTATCACGTCGCTGAAAGGAAAAACGTCGCTAAACGTCGCTATACTGATATTTTTTAGTGACTTAAATATGTCGCTAAATTAGCGACGTTTAGCGACGCAGCGTCACTAATTAGCGACATAAACAAATGTTGCCAAACTTCGCTAATTAGCAACTTATATAGCGATGTGACATCGATGTCTTTAATGACCTGGCAGTATTGCCATGTCAGCAATTTGCGACGTGCAGCGACGTATTTAGCGACGTCTTTAGCGACGTCTTTTAACGTCGCTAATTAGCGACGTGTATAAACATCGCTAAATGTCACTAAACGTCGCTACATACGTCGCTAATTTTACAGAAAAAATAAAAAAAATATTGAATTATTTCCAAACTATTATTCCTGCAATTTATGAGTGCCCTGTTTACTGAATCTTATTGCTTGCTTGATGTGTTTAGATCAATTACCTAGCATTCTATTCTCATGCGATATCACCTAGTCATCAGTGTTTAACATCATGATAATCATCAGCCAAACCTTCTTCGTAAGACCAGGATTAGCTATGAGCAATGAGAAAGATGCCTAAAAGAATACTAAACTATTCAATTTCCTAGCCCTCGTAGTTGGAAAATGAACCTCCGGAGTTTCAAATTCAGACATTATAGCATACTTCTACAGAATAAAAAAGCACTAAAAAAATTTCAAACTCAATTTGTCACGCCCCAGTCCCAAAATATCGAGGGACTAGACACGTGGCAATGGCCAGCAGCACGTACCGATGGACAAATCCAATTTAATGGATCTATCAGGGCATACTTAAGCTGTAGTACAATAATAAATAGGTTCAATGATACAAGTCACAGTCTATTCTAATCTCATCCACAAAATATAAACATAGATCAAAATCCAGAATAAATGCAAATAAATAAACAATAACATATCTCAATAAAAGTGTCTCGGGAAAACAATCCGAGAATAAGTCTGATACATCAATACAATAGACAAGAAATAAAGGAATGACTAGAAACAAAAATAACTGAGTATATAAAGCCGATACTCAAGAGAAGTCCTCTGGCACAATCTTGTCCTCAGGTTCTGGTACTGCTCCGAGAAGTGCTCCTGTTCTGTACACCCCATAATAGATATCCTCTGCTAACCTTGGGGACATAATCCAGATCCAGGTCCTCAGGGGACATAGCAAGGTACAAGATAACTCATGCCAAAATAAATGCATTGCAGCAATAAATGAACAATAGGGTAAACTATGTAACCAGCTAAGTGATATGCAAGCTGAGAGCATCACTAGAACTCAGGCTGAAACCACTACAAGCTCTGTGTCGGGGAGCCGGTAGCAGTAATAACACGTAATGGGCCAAGCTCGGGTTTAGAGTCTTGAGCCTCACAATAAAAGGGGTTATATATATATAATCAGCCTGTAGCCTGTGTGTCTCTCCCCACCCAATATAATCACATGTCTCATGTCCACAAGGTCTCATGTCCATGTCACGCAAGATCATTACTAATACAGCAAGTCATATGATAGCTATAAATATAATGTCTATGTCACAAATCCTGTAGCCTATGCAGAATCACCTTGAATATTTTAGGAAGATTCTGTCTCATGCATAGTGTCAGGTGTCCTGGGCATAACGTACTTGATAATGCAAGCACGAGAATGTATAGGGTCTCGGTATCCATGTCTAGTTGACGTTACACAACTCCGCGCACGGTGTTGGCACCCGACTATTAATCGGACGCTAAGTAAAGTCACACGGTCCTAGGTTGAACATTTATATCAAGATTATATATGTATGTACAAAGAACTCAAGCAAGTACTATAACAGGAATCACTCCGAGTTGGCAAGGTACACTTGCCTGGTGTTTGGTTTCTAACTATGGCTCTGGTATTCGTGAAATATCCAGGAACGTCTCCGGATGCTAAAACAAACAACACTATCAGGTTCAAAAAATATCAAATAGCTAGAAATGCTTGTCCTTGAGTCCAATTTGGACACAAGGACAAAAATGACACTTTCGGGTCAAAGCGGGGTCCATATGTGGCCCGTTTCGCACCAAAAAATGTGTCAGGGACAAATTTCTCCAAATTTATCAAACTTAGTGTCAACAAGTCCAGAACGATGATACGAACCCAACAAAACTTCCAGAATTGGATTCCGATGCACCGATCACAAAATCGCCCCTCAAGTGGAGCCTATGGGGCCCATGATACGCAATTTTGTCAACGTTCTCAGAATCGAACCAAACTTGGGTCACAGGACCAGCGTATCGCTACGAGTCCGATGACATAAGTTTTGTTTTGATCCGACATGTGTACACGAAGTTACAATAAGATTCAAAACGGACGAATACGGGGTGTTGTCAGCGGATACACGTTGATTCCGGTGTGCACGCACATCCAAATCAACTTCTGCGAAATCCTGCACGTCCGTATCAACGGTACGCACCTTTTGGTGAAGACTGTGTGTGATTAAGTTGTTCCGTTTGGCGGGACGCACTCAGTTCCGGGGTAAAACAGAGCATTGTTTTTCCTGTTTTTGGATCACAGTTTTCAATCGCCACAGGACGCTACACACCGAGCGGGTTGCACGGACATCGAGAGGGTCACGCAGGGTTCGTGTTACAATAGACGAAACCGAAAACGGAGCAACGAGGAGAGAGGAAACGCTACCTGAACAGGGCTCCGTGAAGACCGAATTCTCGTGTCCGTGAGTCGACACGAGACATGACACGAAGCTAGGGTTTTGGATCTGATCGTCGAAGACGCGCCGGAGCTTGCCAGAGCTGGCCGGAGTGGCTGTGGGGTGGCGTCGTCGGAGGCAGCGGAGCGCGGGGAGGCATCGCCGGGGGCTCGGACGGCCGGAGGCGGTGGGACGGCTGCTGCTGGTCTCGAGGACGGCGGAGCTGCTGGCTGCTGCCCGGAGGAGGCAGGGGCGAGGGCGGCGGCTGCTGCTGGCCGGAGGAGGCGGGGGCGAGGGCGGCGAGGCGGCGAGGTCTGGAGGCGGTAGCGGACGCGGGCCGGTGGCTAGGGGATTCGTGGTGGTGGCGGAGGGGATGACCGGGGGAGGGTTTTTATAGGGCAGAGGCTGAGCTGGGGTCTGGCCGAGCGGGGCGGGCTTCGTGGCGGGGAAGGCGGGGACGGGCGGATCATGGCCGGGCAGAGCGGGGCGAGGCACCGAAAAATGCGTGCGGCAGTTGCGGGCCGAGCGAGGCGCGGGGAGAGGGATCTGGTCGTGCGTGTGAGGGTTCAGGTTAGGTCGGGTCCGGTCGGGTCGGGTTGGCCGGATCCGACCTGTTAGGGTCAGGGCGGTTCGGTCCAGTTTGGTTGGACCGGCTTCAGCCCGGTTCAGACCGGTTTGAGCCCGGTTCAACCTGGTTTATTTGGTTTAAATAAAAAATAGGGCTTTGGGGCTTTTAAAAATATTTTCGGGGTCCAATAAATTGCAAGAAAATTACCCTAAGTCCAATATTTTATTTCACATCCAAAAATATTATTTTCATAGTATTTGTAATATTGTTTAAAAACATTTAATTTTATTTAATGCCGAAGTAACTCAATTTTAATTAGTAAAAAATAGCAAAAAATTCTAAAAAAATCTGAAAAATCCTGAAAAATCAAGGGGTTTACACAATTGGTTTGTAAATATTTGCATCAATTAAGCATGAACCCTTGAAGGCTTGAATCAACATCCACAGGTTTGGCGCTGTCTCAAGGAGATTGCTTTAAAGGAATGCTTAGTAATATCGCCTCTGCTAGAGAACTCAAAGCCTGGTTACGTTTCTTTACTTGATATAGTATTTTTTTTTAGTGTATGAGAGTCAAACTAAAAATACACTAAAGAATTTTGTTTTCCACGGGAGGACTTTATAGTTGAACTACATGCAAACAACTATAGATCTTCATAGTACTCATTTATACCAAACTAAAGAACAAAACATGCTTTAAATTACGATATCACTTTTTGCAAATAAGTATTATCAATCTTCTGACCACAAGATAAACTATTAACATGACTACCAGCAATCCACAAGACAACGTCGTGCTACCCATTTTTGTATGAAGCAACATACCTTGTAAGTCACAGCTTCTTCAAGTTTACTGTAAAAGAATGTGTTGAAGAAATCTGCACAATAAGGACAGCAACAAATATTATAACATAATTTACTGAAAATATTCTATATATATATATGGCAGAGGAATATCATCAAGAATTCTGACGCACAAATCAAGTTCTCTTAAACTTCAAATTTAATGGCAAACAACATACTTGGTATTCTCCCACCCAATGTCGCACTAACTTTATCGATAAGGCAATAATTATACAATAAAAGTCGCAATCTCTCTCGTATATCAAGTAATGTGTCGCAATATAAAGAGTATTATGTAAACATAAGACAATATTTATAAGGTATTGAGAAACATTAAGTGTAATATACTTGTCTGATGAATAGCTGAAGTCGACGTGTCGGACACAAACATGTTGACACAAAAAATGGAGTAAAATTAGTCCAAAATAGACCCGCAGAAATCTAGAAAATGGAGTAAAATTAGTCTGGGTCTAAAATTAACTACATCAATTTAGGATAAAATGACATCATGACAAAACCAACAATGATGTTGTATTCGGAATTCGATAATTGGAATTACGGAAAAAAGTTCTGAAATTAGAATTTTCCAAAATAAATTCATAGCGAACCCTCAACTTTGTCAAGGGAACGTTATATCAAACGACCGAATTGTGAAACAATAATTTACAGAGTTAGATAGGGATATACCAGCTCGAGAATTAAATTAGTGGATCTGGAATTGATGATCTGTAGAGGAAGTTCTCAGTCCTCAGATTAATCTACACTACAAAATAGTTAGAAATTGAATCAGAAGTGGGTATTTATTTAGTGAATTTTTTAACTCAAATTACTGTAGCAAATTAATTCCATCCTAAATGAATGAAATAGATTTGAATTTTACTAAATTTGGAGAGTTTACCAATCCTTCAAAGTTGAATAGAAAACTGCGACTACTTTCGCTCGACACGATGGCACGAAAGAAAAAATGAAGAAATTCCTTGATTCAATCTGTCGAGAACGATCGATACTGCGATGAGGAGACTTGCAGGTGGCCGATGAACATTGGGGACACGCCGGCAAAGCGGAGGAACTGAGGAAGGGGAGGAGGAGGAGGAGGGTGGAGGAGGACACGGCCAGAGGGGGGAGGACGCGGCTGGAGGAGGTCGCCGGGAGGGAGGAGGGGAGCCGGCGGGGGAGGACGCGGCCAAGGGGGGTCGCCGAAGGGAGGAGGGGAGCCGGCAGGGGAGGACGCAGTCGAGGAGGGTTGCCGGAGGGAGGAAGGAGGAGCCAGAGCGGGAGAGATCGAGAGCAAGTTTAAAATTTGGGAGAGGGAGAGGGAGAGATCAAAGGAAATAGGAGGAATCAGCCCTAAGTAAAAAAATTTAGCGACGTTTTAGCGACGCCAATAATAACGTCGCTAATTTAGAATTTAGCGACGAATTTAGCGACTCCAATAATAACGTCGCTAATTTAGAATTTAGCGACATTTTAGCGACGCCAATAATGACGTCGCTAATTTAGCGACGTCTTAAACGTCGCTAATGACGTCGCTAAAATGTCCAAAAATATACGTCGCTAAAAACGTTGTTAAATGTCGCTAAATAAAATATATTAACGACGTTTAGCGACCTAACTTATACTTATAGCGACTAATCTTTTAAAAACTGAATAAAAGTTGCTAAACGTTGCTAAATGTCGCCAATTAGCGACGTCTAGCGACGTTTTTACATGGAGTCGCTAAATAGCGACGTTTTTATATGGAGTCGCTAAAAACGTCGCTAATCCCGCTTATTCTAGTAGTGATTTCAGTACTTTATTGACATGCTTTTATGTATCTTGTTATGTCCCTCTGAGGACCTGATCCCTTTCCAGGTGTAGATGTTTATGAGTATTCGTAGGAGCGCAGATCCAGACTTGCTACTTATATTTCGAGGAGGTCTTCTCTTCGAGCCTCATAATAATTTGTTGTTGTATTTATTTTGTTTATTTTATATTTTAGTTTGGTAGTTGATTTGTTTCCAATCATGCCAATCCCATTTATGGCCAGATAACCCACTTGTTAGAAAGTTGTTCTTAACGTGCATTCACATAGATGGTTAGGCGACCCATTAGATGTTTATTTTAGTACTTTATTGGCATGCTTTTATGTATCTTGTTATGTCCCTCTGAGGACCTGGTCCCTTTCCAGGTGTAGATGTTTATGAGTATTCGCTGGATCGCAGATCCAGAGTTGCTACTTATATTTCGAGGATGTCTTCTCTTCGAGCCTCGTAATTATTTGTTGTTGTATTTATTTTATATTCTAGTTTGGTAGTTGATTTGTTTCCATCTGATTGTCATCCCTTGATACTTTATATTGAGATCTAGTTACATAGATATTGGTTATTTATTTATTTATTTATGATTTCTGTGGATAAGATTTAGTTATGCCCTATGACTTATGATAATTATATACCACTTGTGAATTATTGTTCATAATACAGCGTACGCATGTGTTATGGTTTTCATATATTGGAGTTGTCATATACATGCGGTTGGCATGCTTACGTGTCCTAGTCCTACATATTTTGGGACTAGGGCGTGACATATTTTTAGTGGTGGCCCATGCAGGTCGAGAGCATATTGTCTCGGTTACGTTACTGTACCGAGCAAGCCTGCAAATAGGATTAGAGTATAGGATCTCATCCATAATTGACTATGACTCATCTTTTCTTCCAATCCGTTCTATTTGAATAATTGCATCCTGGTTGATTTATGTACTTCCCTAATAGTTTCTTGAGTATAGCCTTCTGCTAGAATATAGGAATCCTTATTGTTAGGATGATAATTAGGAGACATTCCTACTAATAATACAACTAGAATATTGGCACATCACTACGTTTAGAATACCTAATGAACCCTAGCATCCCTTACTTGTAGATTGATTGACCATGATCCCTTGATAATTAGGGATGACTTGAGAGTGATATAGACACTACTACGGTTAGTTAGAAATTTGACCATATTGTTTGACCCTAGTATTGAGGGACCACTAGGAATCTAAGGTTGAATATTATGACTGAACCTAACTTTCATAGTAAGACAGTATTAGAGAACCATAAATTTAGCTCATTGTCTTGATACTAGCAGGACAATACCTTAGGAAGCCAAGAGGAATGAATATAATATTTTCCTTGATCATACCTCGAACACAGAGATTAGTACACCACCTCTCCTTAGGAAACCATGATATTATCAAGAGTCTTTCTATTTTTAATTTTATATATTGTTCCTCTGAAACCTTAACACTCGCTATTTGTGCGACGACAAAAACTTCTTCTTCATCTTTCAATTTGTGCTACATAACTTTTATGATTGTAGGCCAAATGAATTCTTTATGTCAGGGTATATTGTTTGCTAGGATTATAGTTATAAATCTTAAAGTTTAAAATTATGTGGTTAGTAGTTAGAGCTTGATGGTTTGAGTTATTCTTTTAGATTATGATTGGATGATTATCCTTTAGTTTTAAATCACGTGATTTGTACCCCCATCTCGATACAAGTTATATCCCCTTTCCCCTTGAAGGCCAGTAACTTTTTTCATTCTTACTATTGACACTTGTTCTATAAGCACTATGACTAAGACTTAAGATGACCATTACCTATATAATGCAATAGGATATCCTAATAGGTACCAAGATCTTTTCCTCGTGTACCCCAATAAGAGTTTATACTTTATTTACAAGTGCAAGATTATTTTATAGAATCCCCTTAAGATTTTCATAGAATTAGTTTATTATTTTAAGTTGGGTAGTATGCCTCACAACATAGTATCACATAGTCATCTGGACCCATTGATGAAGTATAACTGAATGACACCAACTATAGGCTTCCATAAGAAGATAATGTTTATTCAGACTGTAGAACTTAGAAGCCCATACCCCTATTTGGTCGACTAGCGACTTAGACAAGGAGTTAGTATGAGAACTGTAGAGACTGTAGAGTCTTATCTTTTGGGTAAACTTGAATTATTTTTGTACCTTCTTCCATCATAATCCAGCGTATTTATATTTTCTGTACTATCTTGACTTATGCCGCTATTATAGCCTAGTTTTGCAAGCTTATTCTTTTATCGAGCTTGTTCATAACATATATATTATTGGATGCATACACTAATATATTGCCTAAATCAGAATCAGTGTATTATGGTCTAGCTAACCATAGTGCGCTTGGTTCGCTCTTCGCATGACTACTTATGTGGATTGAGATAAAATTGACTTATCTTCTTAGACGAATGTACTTGCCCTTAGACATCTTCGAGCATATCATATCAGGTATATAACTGTACTGATATGAGCATGTGAATAGGAATTTTACCAAAATAGGATTTCAATCCACACCTGCCTTGACAATTCCGTTTTGAATTCTCTAATCGCCTTGATCCCCATACTTGTAATCTATCACCTCCTACTTGAATTTCTTATTATTGTTTTTCGTCTTCCTTTATTTTGGAAAGACGAAATCTCGTACTTGGTATAAGTTTGATACACAGAGAGTACTAGATATGCCCCATAGGCCAATCACATTATTTGATGACTATTTTTTGTAATTAAGGTCATATCATATATGATATATTTTGTGTGTTAGAAACTTGATAATTGAATAACATGATTAAATAATTTGAGGAATATTTTTTTCTTAAATGTATAGCCTTATGTGATAGATGGATAAATTCTAAGTTAGGTAAAAATTACATTGTTAATTTGAGATGAAATTCTTTTAGATTGGGATCAAGTGAGATTAGATAGAGAGAAACCATACCTTATTTTAAATTTTAAGGACAAAATTATTTTAAGTTGGGTAGATTGTAAACCCCCTCACGCAAAATTAGGCCTACTGGAATTAGACCGAGAGACTAGGGCTACTTTGATTCCAAATAAAAATAGAACATGGGGTTTTATTTAATTTTATAATATTTATATTACTTAGTGTACCTTATCGTTGCTTCGATAATTGGAGCACTACACTAGCCATTGCCTTCCTATAAATTCTACACCCTTGTCCTAGACGTGCCAGTCTTCCGTTCTGACCTTTGTGTAACTTATAATTATACTCTCTGGTGCTACATTTTAGTCACACAATATTCGTCGCAGACGTTAATATTTAATTCTAAATAAATTCAACTTTGTATCCTTGTGTGTTCCAATCAAAATTGGAGACACAATCTTGAACCATTTTGTACAACCCAAACTATGATAATATTCTATCCTAAGTCCTCTACGTCAATGACACTTGTGTCCCACCTAATTTTAGTCCCATGTACTTCTAATTAATTTAAGAACACCTTGTGCATTAATTTTAATTAATTTAACCCAATTTCCATCTTTGTGTAATTTTTCAATTGTTGGGTACTTTTATGCAAAAGTGCATTAAGGTGTGCACGTCATAGGACACAATACATGAAAAAAATCTATTTTTTCATATAAAATTTTCTTATGATTTTTGGAATGTGCAGCACACAACATCGCCCATTATCTAATCCTAGCCTTGCATTTGGAACCAAGCAAATCCTAGCCCTCCAAACATCCCCATGACAAACAAAGGCCCAATCCCAAAGATGTTGACCAAGCCCAATCCCCTAGGTCAACCCCAAAATCCTACTTTTTACATATATAAATACAAATTTCCCTTTTTCCTTTTATTTTATCATCCACAACACCCAAAACCAACACATAGCCGACCCCCTTACCTATCTTTGTTCATCTCCTTCCTCACGACCGCCGGAGCAGCCCAACCCCGCTCGTCCCTGGCCCGACTACACAGCCACCGTTCCTCCTCTGCCGCACCACCCCTTCTCTCCTCCCTGTTCTCTCCTTCCCCGATCTCCTCTCTGCACCGACCAGACCATCACCACCACCATCTCCTCCTTGAACCCATCACCCTCTTCCCCATGATGACTCGTCGGACCCCCTGAGCTCCTCCTCTTCGACCACAGCCTCGCCTCAACGACTTCACAACCACTTCCTCTCCCTGCTCAAGCTCCTCCTTTTCCCGGACATCTCTCCGCAGCCACGACCATCCTCTTCTCCCTGCTCGACTCCTCTCCGGTCTCCCCCACACCCCGACCTCGCCGAACCATTGCCATCAACACTACCATTACCACCATCACCACCCCGTCTCTTCCCTGTCCTCGACTCCCTCTCTCCTGAGACCTCTGCCACTCTCCACCTCTTGCACGACCACTCCTCCCCGACCTTCTGTACTACAACACCAGCTCCACCATGCTCACTCGGCCAACCCGAGCCTCCTCTTTCTTCCTCCCTGAGCAGCACCCCCCTGAACCACCATTAACACCACCACCTCTCCCTTCTTAGACCCGACCACCACCTCCTCCCTGCTCCTTGTCCTCCTCCTCCACTCCGGACCTCCCCCTGGCCGGAGCAGCAACCTTCCATCATCCCCTTCATTACCATCATAGCCTACATCATCATCACCATTAACATCCTCATCATCATCTAATCATTACCATTAACATCCTCATTATCATCTAATCATCACCATTAACATCCTCTTTATCATATAATCATCACCATTAACATCCTTATCATTATCTAATCATCACCATTAACATCCTCATCATCAATCTAATCATCATCATCGCCATCATTATCAGAACCTTCATAAGCATCACCATTATCATCCTCATCATCACCTAATCACCCTAATCATCATTACCGTCATCATTACCCTCATCAACACCCTCGTCATCATCATCATCATCACCAATCCTCATTCTTATTTTTATCATCATTAACCCAATCATTATTACCCTCGTCATCACTATCATCGTATTCATCATGGACCCGTCACCCTCACCAAAGACAACCTGCAACAGTCACCCCCGATTCTCGTGTTCGTGTACGCTAACCCCGAGGTTTGAACATGTCTCTCTTCTTTTATTTTATGTGTTCTTGTGTGAATAACATCTAAGTTAGCTTATTGATTCAGGTTAGTTGGTAGTTATGAGTCCAGATCGTGTCGGAAAACCCAAACTCGTATGAGTACGCATATGAGTAATATAATCATATTATTATATATAAATATATGGATATATATATATAGTAATTAAATGATAATGCTAAACCTAATTATGACTAATGTATTTATGTTGTATGACCCTAATGTTAATGACGGAGACCCCGTATTTACCTTGACTTTGCGATTGAATAATAGGGAATTGTCTGCCTTATGTACACTGACGTACTGGCCTAGATGTATTAGTGAGTTGAATGTTTGATTGTGCACAATATTTGAAGATATGATATTCGCGTAGTTAGACGCACATTTGACCCTGTTAGTTGACCAGTGTCACCCCTAGCATACCGTCTAAGTGCAGCATATTTATGGTTTTGTATGTGCTAGTGTAATGGCTGATATGGTATTGTATTATATTATGTATATATAGGACCTATCGGATTGTTCTGTGCGATTTCTGGAGCAGGTTATTGGTACTAGGCAGCTTTCTTACCAGGCAAGTATACCTTGCCATTGTACTGTAATTCATATTCCATATGTTGCATGCATCTTTATTTTTGTCATTTAGTTCATATATTTTAACTACTATATAAACTGCGCGTCCAAGGATAACTTAGGTACAACGACGGTGGCGTCGTATTCTGTTTTTATTATATATTATGCATGTTGACCTAGTTTTACGAGACCACCACATAATTTGGAATCATCATTAGGTTTCATTGGCCATAACACAACTGTTACACGAGTGTGAGTCTCATAAAGCATACGGACTTGTGTGACAGGTTGGCCTCCTGTACGTATGGGACGTGCGTTAGGGATAACTATTGTTAGAAATTTCATGCTAGGAGACTTGGTAGTTATTAGAGGTATTATCGTGTTATGGATGTGATATGCTTAGAGCATGGGGTGGGGAGAACAACAAGTACGACATTTGGGCTCCTTTGTACTTTCCTTTTTATGTAACCCGTATGCTCCGTCATAGATACGCGGTCGTGATGACCCCTATATATTATCTGGCGGCCTCTACCGTTCAAAAGATGACATGCTTTGTAGGCCCCTGAATCTCTAAGAGAATTATGCCAATCCTATTTATGGCCAGATAGCCCACTTGTTAGAAAGTTATTCTTAACGTGCATTCACATAGATGGTTAGGCGACCCATTGGATATGTATTTCAGTACTTTATTGGCATACTTTTATGTATCTTGTTATGTCCCTCTGAGGACCTGGTCCCTTTGTAGGTGTAGATGTTCATGAGTATTCGCAGGAGCGCTGATCCAGACTTGCTACTTATATTTCGAGGAGGTCTTCTCTTCGAGCCTCGTGATTATTTGTTGTTGTATTTGTTTTGTTTATTTTATATTCTAGTTTGGTAGCGGATTTATTTCCATCCGACTGTCATCCCTTGATACTTTATATTGAGATCTAGTTACATAGATATTGGTTATTTATTTATTTATGATTTTTGTAGATGAGATTTATTTATGCCCACTTGTGAAAATTATATACCACTTGTGAATTATTGTTCATAATACAGCGTACGCATGTGTTATAGTTTCCATATATTGGAGTTGCCATATACATACGACTGGCATGCTTCCGTGTCCTAGTCCTATGTATTTTGGGACTGGGGCACAACATACGTTGAGAACAACTTTCCAATACGTGGTCTATCTGGCTAAAATAGGATTGGCATGATTCTCTCGGAGATTCAGGAGCCTAAAAAGCATGACGTCTTTTGAACCTCAGAGGACGCCTAATAATAATATAGTATATAGGGGTCATCACGACCGTGCATCTCCGGCGGAGCGTACAGGTTACACAAGGAAAGTACAACGGAGCCTAAATGCCTTACTTGTTGTTCTTCCTACCCCATGCTCTAAGCATGTCACATCCATGACACAATGATACCTTTAATAACTGTCAAGTCTTCTAACATACAAATTCTATCAGCAGTTATTCCCTATCGTACGTCCCATACATACAAGAGGCCAACATAATACGCAAGTCCGTGTCCTACATGAGACTCACACTCGTGTAACAACTGTGTCACGGCCAATGAGACCTAAGAATGCCTCATGATAATAGGGTGGTCTCATAAACTAGGTCAACATGCATATACATAATAAAAATAGAATATGATGTCATCGTCGTTGCACCCAAGTTTTTCTTGGATGCGTAGTTTATATAAAAGTTACAATATATGAACTAAATGACAGAAATAAAATACATTCATCATATGAAATATAAATTACAGTACAATGGCAAGGTATACTTGCCTTGCAAGAAAGCTGTGTAGTACCAATAACCTGCTCCTGAAGTCTCGTAGATCAATCCAATAGGTCCTATATACATATAATATAATACAACATCACCCATTACACTAGCACATACACAACCATAATTATATTGAACTCAGAGGGTACGCTAGGGTGATATGGGTCAACTAGCAGGGTCAAATGTGCATCTAACTATGCGGGCGTCACATCTTCAAATGCTGTACACAATCAGATCTTCAACTAACATGTGTCTAAGTCAGTACGTCAGTGTACACAAGGCAGTCAACTCACAAGTTCTTAGAGTCACTTGGTCAAACGTAAATATGAAATATCCATAATTAACCTAGGGCCAGACAGAATAAATACATATATAGTCATAATTGGCATTATTATTTAATTTCTTGTATGATATATATATACCAATTAAAAATCCTATAGACACGCACACTAGTCTGTAGGTTAACCAACACAGTCTGAACTCATAACAACTAACTGAACCAATATGCTAAAACCCTACACTATTCACACAAGCATACATACACAATACGAAAGGAGAGGGACAGATTCAAACCTCGGGGTTAGCATGCATGGGCACGAGGATCGGGGGTGACTGCTGTAGGTCATCTTCGGTGAGGGTGACGGGTCCACGATGATGACGATGATGGTGATAATGTTTGTGATGATTTGTGATGATGATAATGATGACGAGGGTGATGATGATTGTTATGATGATGATGATGATAGGGATGATAATTATGATGATGATAAAGATTATGATTGATGAGGTTGATGATTAAGGTAATGGTGATAATGATTAAGGTGATGATGATGGTGATTAAGGTGATGATGATGGTTAAGATGATGATGAGGATGATGATGAAAGGATGATGATGGTGAGATGATGAAGGACAGGGATGACCGAAGTCGGAGGTCAGTCGAGGAGGAGGACAGGGAAGAGGAGAAGACCTGGGAGGAGATGGGTTCAGTCGGTTCAGGTGGAGAAGGAGACATCGGGTTGAACGGAGGTTGACAGGTTGTGTCATGGAGGTCCGATGAGGCTCGGGATAATGACAGCAGAAGGAAGGGGGGACGAAGTTGGTCGTGGTGGTGCTCAGGCGGCGGAGAAGGCCGCGGGTCGATCGAGAAAGGTGTTCAGTCAGTCAGGGAAGGCTCATGTGCAGTCGGCCGGAGGAGGGAAGGCTGTGTCGAAGCAGTCAGGTCTCCGGCGTCAATGACAGCGGAGGAATGAGGAGAGGACTGCGGCGGTCAGTTCAACCGACTCCGGTAGAGACTGAGGTCGGGAAGAGGAGGAGGAGTTGGAGAAGAGGAGTGGTCGAGGTCGAAGACTCGGTGGGGGTCGTGGGTTGAAGTCTAGGCGGGTGGATCCTGCGAGAGGTGAGGAGTCGAGGGAAGAATGAGACTGTGATGGGGAGTTCAGCGGAGTTGCGGGTGGAGGAGATATGAGAAGGAGGTGGAGGACGAACGGGGTTGCTCCCGCTTCTCAGGCGAGTACAGTGGTTAGGTTGTCGATGATGGGAGGAGAACGGAGGTCGGGTGAGGCGAGGCTCGGTGTTGGCAGTGCTCCGGTGAAGGACTGGCCGGGGATGGAGAGAACATGGAGAAGTGGTAGTGCAATGGAGGAGGAATGGCAGGTCGTGGAGATGCTCGAGGGTATTCTCAGGCGAGAGGGCGAGGGAGATGGCCGCGGTGGAGCTCCGGCAGTTCTGCGCAAGAAAGGGAAGGAGATAGGATTGATGGGGATAGTGAATAGTAGAGGGGGTCGGCTAGGTATTGGTTTGGGTTTTGTGATGAATAAAATAAAAAAGAAAAGTTGTATATTTGTATGTTGGGAATAGGGTTGGGGGTTGACCTAGGTAGTTGGGTTGGCAACATCCTACTTGGGATTAGGCCTTGGCTTCACATGGAGATGTTTGGAGGGCTAGGATTGCATTGTTTAAAATGCATGGCTAGGATTAGATGAGGGGGTGATGTTGTGTGTTACAAAATCCAAAAATCATGGAAAAAATTCATATGAAGGAGAAGTGGATTTCTTCATATGTTGTGTCCGATGATGTGGACACCTTAATGCACTTTTGCATAAAAGTGTCCAACAATTAAAAAAATTACACAAAGATAGAAATTGGATTAATTTAATTAGAATTATTATAATTGGTGTTCTAAAATTAATTAGAATTACATGGGACTAAAATTAGGTGGGACACAAGTGTCGTGGACGTAGAGGATTCAAAGTAGAATATTGTCATTAATTGGGTTGCACAAAACAGGTCAAGATTGTGTCTCAAATTTCGATTGAAACGCACAAGGATACAAAGTTAAATTTATTTAGAATTAAATATAAACGTCTACGACGAATATTGTGTGACTAAAATATAGTACAAGAGAGTATAATTATAAGTTACACAAAGGTCAGAATAGATGACTGGCACGTCTAGGACAAGGGTGTGAAATTCATTAGAAGGTACAAGCTAGTGTAGCGCTCCAATTATCAAAGCAACGGTAAGGTGCACTAAGTGATATAATTATTGTAAAATCATCTAAAATATAATATTCTATTTCTAATTGGATTCAAACTAGCCCTAGTCTCACTATCTAAGCCAAGTAGGCCTAATTTTGGGTGAAAGAGTTTACACTACCCACCTTAGAAAAAATTTGTCATTAAAATTCAAACTCAAGGCTAGCTAGAAATATCAAAGCAAGGACCAACTATCTACAAGAAATTTACACAAATAAACAAGCAAGTATAACAATAATACATAGAATTAAGCAAAGCATCTTCATCTCTTATGAGTGCTTGCTGATCACGGAATGAAAGATGCGAAGTACTACGAAGAAAATATATCTTATGAGTCGAATAGGTGTGGGTACCGAGATTGAATATTGTCCTCGCGCTCCCACGTTGTCTCTTCCAAAGAGTGATGTCCCCAAGTAACACGAATAACACAGATAGTCCGGTTCTTGAGTACTTTCTCTCTCTGATCCAAAATGGACACCGACCATTCGTCGTAAGTCAAGTCGGTACCAACGACTAACTCAGAGTGATCGAGGACATGACTCAGAACCGGGATATACCTACATAACTGAGACACATGAAAGATATCGTGCACCTCATGTAGCGAAGGCGAAAGGGCAAGACGGTAAACAACATCCCCTACCCTCTCGAGAATGTCAAATGGTCCAACGTACCACAGACTAAGCTTTCCCCGAACCCTGAACCTAATGATTCCATGGGTAGACAAAACCCGCAAAAATATATGGTCACCGATAGAAAACTCTAACGGCCTACGATGTTGATCTGCCCAATGATGATGAAGATCTTGTGCAACTCAAAGCCGCTATCTAATCTTCTTAAACACTTTAACAGTCTGTGTGATCATCTCAGGACCCAACATCTTTCGTTCACCAATAAAATCTTATGCTAAAGATGACCTGCACTTCCTTCCGTATAATACCTCGAATGGAACCATTTGTATGCTGGCCAGAAAACTGTTGTTGTACAAGAATTCCACTAAGTGAAGGTAATCTTCCCAAGACCCACCAAGGTCTAAAGTACAAGCCCGTATTATATCTTCCAATGTTTGTATTATCCACTCTGGCTGGTCGTCTATCTGAGGATGGTACGCGGTACTAAATCTTAAATTAGTACCCAAGCGTTCGTGTAAACTTCTCCAAAAATGAGACGTAAAGCGAATATCACGGTCTAACACTATACTTGATGGAACTCCGTGCTACCTTACTATATGTCGCATATACATCTCTGCTAGCTGCTTCCTTCAGTCTTTCCTTTCTTTGTCTGAAAGGTCTCTTTATGATCTGTGGACTGCCCTACATGGAAGAAAAAAAAATATGCCACCTTTGTAAGTCGATCTACTACTACCCAAACTGCATCACGTCCAGTAGGGAATCTAGGTAAGCCAGTCATAAAGTACATCGTAATGTATTCCCACTTCCACTCTGGAATAGACAGGGGTTGCAATAATCTTGTTGGTCTTTGCTGCTCTGTCTTCATGTGTTGACATATGAGATATCGTAAAATGAACCGAGCTATCTCTCTTTTTATTTCGTTCTACCAGAAATATTGCTTGATATCATGGTACATCTTCGTACCTCCTGGATGAATAGAATATTAAGAACTGTGTGCCTCGGTTATTACTTCATGTCTGATATCTCCACTTGGCACACAAAGATGGTTTCCAAATCTAAGTGTTCCTTCCTCGTGAATCCTTAATTTTTTCCTAAGGCCTGACTCACATTCTGTCCTAAGCTTCTGAATCGGAGAATCTTCTGCTTGAGCCACCTTGATCCTCTCCACTAAGGTTGACTGAATCTGAAGACTGGCTAATATTCTCGCTCCTTGAGGTAAAACTACCTCGATGCCCATCTCTCGAAGATCTTCTAATATGTGCTTCTGAGTTGTCAAGACAAATGCACTATCTCTCATACTTAGAGCATCTGCTATCACATTTGCCTTGCCTGGATGATACATAAGTGCTACATCATAATCACCAAACAATTCTAGCTACCTCCTTTGCCTCATGTTTAGGTCCTTCTGGGTGAATATATACTTTAAACTCTTATGATCTGTGAATATCTTCACCCGATCGCTATATAGGTAGTATCTCTATAGCTTGAGTACAAATACTACTGCTGCTAACTCCAAATCATGTGTTGGATAATTTATCTCTTGATCTCAAAGATGTCGAGATGCATAAGCTATCACCTTTTCGTACTATATTAACACACACCCGAGTCCTTTTCCAGATGCGTCACAATAAACTGTGAACCCTCCTGATCCTACTGGAAGTGTAATAATCATTACTGATATTAGTTTCTCTTTCAAATTCTTGAATGTTGTTTGGCACTCTGCCATCCAAAAAAAAATTTCCTCCTTGTGGGTTAGACGAGTCATTGGCGCTGAAATTCGTGCAAAGTCTATCATAAACTTTTGGTAATATCCTGCTATCCCCAAGAAACTTCGTACATCTGCTACTGTCTTTGGAACTGTCCAATTCTCTACTACTTTGACCTTCTTGGGGTCCACTGATACTCCTGCTCCTAAGATGATGTACCCCAAGAATTACACATGACCTAACCAAAATTTGTACTTATTGAGCTTGACATACAACTGATTCTCTCTTAAAACTTGTAACACTCTCCGAAGATGTTCTTCATGCTCTTCTTCACTATTAAAGTAGATAAGAATGTCATCTATGAATACCAATACAAATTGATCTAGTGTGGCATGAAGATACGATTCATCAAATCCATGAATATTGCTAGTGCATTAGTCAATCCGAATGTCATAACTAAAAATTCGTAATATCCATATCGAGATCGAAATACTGTCTTCGGTATATCTTGCTCCTGGACCCTTACTTGATAATATCATGATCAAAGGTCTATCTTGAAAAATACTTTAGCTTCGCTTAATTGGTCAAATAAGTCATCAATCCTAGGCAATGGATACTTGTTCTTCATTGTTATTGGATTCAGCTGCCTGTAGTCAATACACAACTGTGTCGTCCCATCTTTCTTCTTTACTATAAATGTGGGTGCTCTCCATGGTGATCCACTAGCCCGAATAAACTTCTTTGCCTTTAGTTGTTCCATATGTTGATATAGCTGGTAGAGTTCTATCGGTGACATCTGACAATATTTGTTGAAAATTGGTTATGTTCCTGGCCTCAATTCTAGGCAGAACTCCACTTCTCTTACAGGAGGTAATCCTGGAAGATCTTTCGAAAATACATCATGAAATTATTCAATTATTCTGGGAAGCTGATCTCTAATTCCCGTTATTGCTGCCATGCCATCATCATGCTGGTCCATCACTGTTCTATTGAAGATAAACTCTTTCTTGCCCGGGATATTAAACAACACTCTACCCCTATGATAATCTATCGTCGCATGATTATCTCTCAACCAGTCCATACCTAAAATAACGTTAAAATTATCCATAGAGAACTCGATCAACCTTACAGGTAATAAAGGCTAACACACTACGATTGGCCATGCTAGACATACTCTATCAACTTCTACAAGACCATAACCAGTGATTATATTCATCCTCTCCAACAATGCCTTGAACTCTAATCCAATACGTGTCACAAATTGTGCACATACAAATGAATATGATGCTCCTGAATCAAATAATGCTATAGCAAAAAAAGATGTAACGAGAATGTTACATGCCACCATGTGACCTGATGCCAAAGTCTTCTCCAAAGATAAGGTAAAAGCTTTTCCTTGGCCTCACTGTGCTCTTTGTTGTTGCCTCCTTTGGATACGTAGTTGTGGCTTCTGCTGCCCATACTGCTGATTCCTCTGTTGGTCGTACATTTGAGTTTGCGTTGGCAATAGACGTTGAGCCAAAGTCATGACTGCCAGTGCTGGTCCCCTGTTATGAGCTGCCCCTAGTGCTGGTAAGGCTAATTGCTGCACTAGCCCTTCAATTCTCTGCATCATCGGATAATTGGCGATCCGATGGTCTGGACTACCACATCATAGGCATAACCCTTGTACTTCCCTATACACATCCTTGGTATAGCCTCCCTTGCCACAAAACATACATCTGACTGGGGCTCCCAATGGTTACTGTTGTTGTTGCCTCGACTGATATGGCCGAGCTGGTACTGTTGTTGCCGATGACACTGGACTTCTCGGTGTTGTGTCATAAATGCGAACGCTAGGAGATGGTGTTGACACCCATTATACTGGTCCTCCTACTTTGCTCCATGTATGAGACCTTTTCTGGCTTTCTGTCCTCAAAGCTAACCTCTGCATTGTCGTCTCATATCACCTAGATGCGATCAATACTTCATTGAAGGTCTATAGTTATGGCCCTCTACCAGTTACTAAATTTTCAGATGAAGTCCATACTGAAACCTCATCGCCCGCTCTGGTTTTGTTGCCACCATTATTGGGGCAAACCTACTAAGCCTGCAGAACTCTGCTGTGTAGCCAAATAACTTTATCCCAGACTGCTTGAGATTAATAAACCTTTGTTGTAGCTCATACTACACTACCACTCCAAAATACTTGACCCTGAAACGGGTTCTGAAGTTGTCTCATGAGACAGGTTATCTTAAACCAACCTCTTCTGCTGCCCACCAATCTCTGGCGAGGTTCTGGAGTTACGATCAGACCTGATCAACTTGTTCCTTAGCTGGAACCCTTGCTGGTGTTACTATTGTCTCAATGTTCTACAGCTAAGCATCTGTGGTAATGGCATCATTTGTGCCATCATAGTACCTAGGGTTGAGTCGGCAGAACCTCACCGATGCCCCTGAGTCTATTCTAATACTTCTCTCCAAAGTCATCTGTAATCCTTGATGCAACAAGACATTCTTCTCCTGCTGTTGAAGTTGCTAATGTTGGTGAGCCGCCATAATTCCTCGAATAATCTCTAGCAATATCGGTGTATCAAGTGCTACTGGCATTACTGGTACGACCGGGTCTGGTACATGTTATTCTTCATGCTCCTCTATGGGTTCTAACCTGATCCCTCCCGGAATATGTGATGTCTCTCGTTATAGGCCAACGGATCCTTGTCCTGCTGAAACTACTGGTGCTCCAATAACTGATTCTGGAGAAGCCCTAAAGAAAAGAACACAAAATAAATCAAGAACAGGACAAGAAAGGGTCAAGGAATCAATGCTTAAGAAGTCAAGCTGAGTTTCAAGGAGACAGATTCAGAATTTTAAGAAGGAACATATTTGATTGAGATTTCCTATAATCAGGCCACCCCACAAGTCTAAAAAATAGACCTGTATGGGCCACCCTAAAATCTTGTCATGCCCAGATCCAGAATACTGGAGAGCGGGGGAATGACTCAGCCAACCACACCTTGTGAAATACCGAAGCAACCCGCAATGTGTTAAGATTGTCTAGAAATAAGGGTGTGCATACTATAATCAAGTCTTCTAAGGTCACGAACTTCTATATCTCAATCATTCAAACAAGTAGCAATAATATATAATATTTCTGAATAAGTATTAAGGCATCCCCAATGCTGCATCAGAATATTCTAGAGATCTAACAATACAAGTGATATGCCAGATACACAATCAAAAGTATACGTGACAGTGAGTCAGTTGCAGTCTGAATATATTACAATCATGTAGGAAACTAGTGTCCAGATTATCTGGCTAACAGGTGTCGGTTGGCTAAATGCCCAAATGATTATAGTTTACAAAAGACAAGCAATGAATAAAGGAACCCACTCGTGACCCTCAGCAGCCAACCTTCTGGTGCGTGCCATCAGTGAGGGTGAGATACGCTTGATCCTCCGATGTTGGCTATAAACCTGGCCATGCAAAACCAATGGGGTCAGACCCCAAATAGCAAGTATCATAAGGAAGCACGAAATAAAGAAACAAAACTAGTTCTATAGCATGAGATGCTTAAACCAACATTCAATGGCATATGTCCCATCCATGACATGACACGATACCCCTTCACCAAACAAGGACAGAAAAGTTATCACATTACATCAAGATAGAATACGTCCCTTGATTATGGTCAAGCTAGAATAACTCTACATCGTAGTTTCAGTCCACAGACTATCGTAACACAATAGCGCAACCCAACAACCAAACAAGGACATGAATTAAAATATCATGCCACGAGAGTCTATGTCCCTAATTCCACTCAACATAAGGCACAATACACAAGCAGGGATACAATATTAAGTAAAATAACATAGTAATAATAAATAGCTTTGATTCCAGTCCCATTGTAACACAACAGTGCAACTCAACAATCAAACAAGGACATGAGTTAAACTATCATGCTGCAACGGTCCAATTTTCTAACTAAAATATATTTAATGGCCGAATATATGTTACAGCTTGCTATGTGATCTCTGGGTTGTCCCAGTAATGCAATATATAATTATCCTCATATTGTGCCATAATCGAGAAGGACTGGCTGAACCAATGATATACAAGCAAGAATATATGATAAAACAGTCCCTTATAAGGTCCCTGAGCTAATTTAATGATCAGTAGCAGTTCCAGGCTTTCTATAGGAAAGATGCTAGCTTGGCTTATAAATAAGTCATATACTGCACTTCACTAGTGCGAATGAT
Source organism: Iris macrosiphon (assembly GCA_036927795.1). Lineage (NCBI taxonomy): Eukaryota > Viridiplantae > Streptophyta > Magnoliopsida > Asparagales > Iridaceae > Iris > Iris macrosiphon. The sequence continues at coordinate 98,383,467 of JAYESA010000009.1, forward strand.
ATACAGTATCCGTGGTGGCCAGCCTTTACTCCCAGCTAACTTAGGGTTGTTCGATATGCACGATCTCGATATACCGTTCCCTCCCAATGCACTACAAATTAAGTTGCCTAGTTAACCCTAGGTGATTTAGAATCTCATACCATGGTCACATGAATATTTCTTCCTAAATGTCATACTTTAAGTATGGGCACTCTTGATACGAATCCATATTGTCTCTTAAAGTTAAATCTGGATTCACCCAAGTGTGTCACAACAATCAATACTATATATCCACGGCTAAAGTCACTGTCCAACTACCATATCCATACAAGAAAATAATTATATATATCACGTAGCAAGTATATATGGCACAATGGCTCACTATATATCAAGTAGCACTCTTGGTGTGATCAAGTGTATCAGTACGGATACAATAGACAGGGAAGGAACAAGTTCTAGTATCAAGGTTGTGGATAAGTCATCAAGTAGCAAGTTATTCAGGATGGGACAAGCAAATGATGGTCATAATAATTTATCACTTTATTATATCGATAGATAAAGTAAGAGTAAAACAAGAATCTCTCGAGATCAGATCCATAATCCTTAAACCAAACAAGGACTGGGATTGCAGACCTTCTACCGAGTTAAACTACGCCACTTATTCTGTCTAACGTATAATAAAGTGATCGAGGGAAAGTAACATAATTAGCAAGCAAGTACATCAAGGGCCACATCTATAGGGCACAAGCCAGGTACTTAGTCATTAGCACATGGTTACAGCTGGGTCATAATTCATTTCTAAGTTTAACACTTAGCATCACAATCATTTAATCAAACGGAAATATTAAACTAAACATGTGTCAAAGTGGACTCATGGAAATAGTTGACGTATGATTTAGTTGGCCGCATAACCAAACGGGCCGCATGAACCAATAGGCTGCATAGGTTAAGACAAAATCTACTCCTCGAGCCAAGTACAACGTGATAACTAAAATACAAGTCAAGTCAAAAAAGTGACTGATGTGACATGTGATAAAAGTGACAGAAGAAAAGACAAAAGTAGAAAAAGTCGTGCCGGGTCAGTCAATAGTTATGCGTTCAAAAGAAGAGGGATGCATAATGGTTGACTAGGTCACATGAAATCTTTTGGGACTTAGAAAAATTTTATTCGTTCAAGTTTCAAGCATTTGGCCAAGGGACGTATGTGCAGAAATCTATTCCATGCGTCCAACATGATGGCCGATTGGGCGAGAAGTCTATGTCGCACGTAATATGTCGGGCGCATGGAACTCCTTCGTCCCAATCCAGCAAGTTTTGTCACGAAAAAGCTCCAAAATCCAAACCTTGTTTCTTCGAGAGAAACCTAAAACAAAGTCCAAATCCAGCAAAGTAAGTTCTAAACTACACAAAATCAAGTGCTCGGCAACATAGAAAAATAAGTTTTCGAAAATAATAAGTTTTAAGAGATCAAAACCCAAGAACATTTAAGAACACATAGAAAATCCTAAAACTTAAAACTTAGATCTACACTAATCCATCTACCAAATCCAAAAATACCAAATTCTAAATGCATAAAAAATCATATAAGGAACATAATAGAACAAAAATATAAAAGATTTCTCTATTTCTTGCAAGATGTACTTGCCTATGGAGGGGAAGAGAAAAACCTAAGAAAGAGAATGGAAGAGAAAAAAAATGAGAGTACAGAGAGTGAAGTTAGGTTATATATGGAGGGTTTGAGGTTTGGACCATGGGTTAAAATCATGATAAAACCAAATAAAACAAATAAACCAAGAGCCAAGTGAATCAAAGAATGGGTCTAGTCTCTCTACAACATATAACTACGCTAGCAAGAAAATAATTATGATCCAAACACGTATATTGGGAATTGGGAGTGACACTAAACATTGGAAATAGTTAAACCATAGGTAATAAATGAATAGTCAGGAAATGATGTGACTAGCCATGTCAGAGAAGTGATCGATATGACTGGTCAAAAAAGAGAGTCAGAAGAAAAAGACAAAATTATGGAAAATCGTGCCAAGGCGTTGCTGAGTCATGCGTTCAAAAAAGAGGGACACATAGCTCCGGACCGCATGGACGACTCCAGCCGCATGCTCCTCTTGGCCGCATAAAATCTTTGAACTTAAAGAACTTTCATTCGTTCAAGTTCCATGCATTTGGCCAAGGGGCACATGTACAAATTCAGTCATGCATCCAACAAGATGGCCGTATGCTGACTTGGAGCGAGAAGTCCAGGCCGCCTGCCAAGCGGGCCACATGGAACTCCTTCATTCCAATACAGCAAGTTTCAGCCATGGAAAAGCTCCAAGTCTGAAAACTTATTTTTTCATGAAATTCTCATTTCAAGTTTGAATCCAGCAAAGTAAAGTTTAAAATGGCATAAAATTAAGTTCTCATCAACATGAAACTACTAGTTTTGGAAAATATAAAGTTTTAAGAGATCAAAACCAAGTAAACTCATGGAATCTCCAAACTTGAAACTTAGATCTACTCCAACCAAGGAATCAAAACCGAAAATAACAAAAAGTAAACATAAAGAGTAGTTCATAAAGCACAATATAGACTAATAAAATGTAAGAGTGGCTAAAAGTGTAAGTTCTTTCTCATTGGTAAGATGTACTTGCCTAAACCCACTACTAAGCTATTCTACTACTACTACCACAAAAGGAATTGGTAGGCCGGCCTCAGGCTGCTCTCGGCTAGGGAGAGGAGAGGGAAATGAAAGAAGAAAATAAAGAAGGAGAAGGAAATAAAGAAGAATGAGGATGAGAGAGAAATGGATGGCTATATATAGTAAGGGAGAGTCACCAACCATAAATCTAGAAATTACATTAAAGCAGCTAAAAAGATTTATAATTTACACGAGAAGCAATTATACAGCTATAACACACATATACCAGATAAAATACAATAATACCAAAATAGTGAGACGGGTCTCACACCACCTTCTTTTCCTTGTTTCAACTTCAAATCCTTGGTATAAATATTTCTTTCCCCAAATTTTCTTTAAAAAAATTAGATCTTGGTCAAGGATTTAAGTAAAGTTTTTTATATATATTTTTGGATAGGATTTTGATTTGGGAACAAATAATAAGGAACTCTAGGTTGCTCAAACCCAAGGCAAGTTCTCTTCCTAACTTGATCTATTTCAGAATTTGACTTCATATACTAACAAATTTGTTAAATTAAATTATAGATTTTAGAATATATAAATATATTCTGTTTTTAGTTTCTTAATCAAGTAGATGTGAGTTCATTATTAAATAAAAATTTACATATATTGGACACAATCTTATTGTGTGGACACATGATACATAGGTAAACTTCATATAAAATATGCATGCCATAAAAACATTTTGAGATATTATTTATAATCTATTTTGATACATAAGGTGTTCCTGCACAGACACGTTTGAAGCAATATAAGTATCGTCGATGGCACCCGCAACATCCTATAAAAACAAAATATATTTTCTATTAATATTAACAAAATAATATGGAGTAAAATTAAAAACTTAACCTTTAATAGTAAATAAACACTTAACTTGAAAGTAATGGTACCAGCCTTTGTTGCACATATCGAAGAGGGAGTTCTAGGCAGTGGCATTGATGAGACGACGTTCCCATAGAGTGCAAGACAAACATTTAACACCTTATGAAAATAATGGCTCACAGTTTGGCTAGACCTAAAAAAGGTGTAAGCTCACATCCTGCTACGATGGTCATGTCCAACTGTGTTTGAAAAAAATTGCCACTTGTTCTTTAACTCGCACGGACCTACTATCGGCTTAAACCATAACCACGTAAGCGACTACATAATCATTGGAATACACCAATTTTTATTCAAGGCATCTCATGACATATCTATCACTCAAACTGAACATTCGATTAAATGCTACCTCTATTTATCAGCTCTAAAATTATGATAAAGGTGTCTTGTGAGAAGTCGGGTAAGATGATGGCACATTATAGTATTATAGCCATTACTTGCATCACCATCGTCCAAAAGACAGCGACAAGTTGTATTTGGCTCGGTACTCTCACCATTCTAACACTAAAATTTGAGTTAATAAGTGTTGACCCTGAGTATTATGAGATATAAATTTGGCATACAGGAAGTTCTATGACTACTTCTACTAGTTTATATCAGAGCCAAAATAATTAGAGAGGGTAAGCTTAAAACTTGACGTGTCAAGTGCATATTTGATCTTGACACCTTTGTAAACTATATTAAGATTTTGCCTATATGGTATAAGTAAGATAATCATGTTACATCTAACTTCTCATAAAAAAAACTTGAATACAAGTTGGAGATAATGCATCTTTTCTTGGTTTCTTATAGGACTTACTTAAGAAGCTCAATATGTTTGAACAAATCTTTTGCGCTCCTCAAGATATTTTGTGTTATACAAATAATTTAGACAAACGCTCCTAACAGAGAAAAATAAAAAAAATGGATCTATGCTGCAATAGGAAAGATTTTAAACAACAAAATAAAAGATGGCATGGCTGAACAAATCTTTTATAGCAGAGAAATATTTGAACAAATCTTTTGCGCTCTTCAAATTTTGTTGTGTTATACAAATGAGTTAGATAAATGCTCCTAATAGAGGAAAAAAATAAAGGAAATGGATCTCTGTTGTAATAGAAAAATATTTTAAACAAATAGCTAATCCTAAAAAAAATTGTTGGAGTTGAATGTTACGTTTCAAAACCAGAATATTGGAGAGCAGGGGCGGATAAAGCCAGCTACATATATCAAATTATTTTGGTACCCCAAGATACGGCCACGACAGTAAATATATGGGATATTATACTACAAAACAATAGTCAATCCTAGGTTGAGCAAATCTTACGTCTCAATCACCAACAAATAAGAAAAAACAAGATAATTATCATATCATATAAAACTATAAAAATGTCTCAAACCATAATATATAGATGATCATTAAGTTAATAATACAAAATGAAATTCTATCAAAAGTATAATAATACATAATCAATCTAGCTGCAGTCTAGAATAGACATAACACATAAGCCATAGTGGTAGAAATGTCAGGAACAAAATATGAGCTAAACATGTGCTCGTTAGCTAAATGCCATAAAAGAATATATAGAAGTTAGTGGGTAGAAAGAAGGAAAATCTACTCATGTGCTTTGTTGGGGGTCCTTCTGGTGGATAACATTGAGTGGAAGATACATGATCAGTCTAGTTGCAGTCTAGAATATACATAACATGTAAGCCATCATGGCATAAATGTCATAAATAAAATATGAGGTAAACAGGTGCTCGTTGGTTAAATGACACAAAAAAATATACAAAAGCCAGTGGGTAAAAAGAAGGAAAATCTACTCAAGTGCTCGGTTGGGCGTCCTTCGAGTGGATACCATTGAGCGGGAATATGGTAGATCTTCCAGTTCTTCTACTATATATGGCCATGCAAAACATGTGGGGTCAAAATCTTAAATAATAAAGTACCACAAAGAAGCCATAAGGGTGAACTAAAACCAACATTGATAACATAATAAAGACTGATATGAAAAGACAGTAAGAAATAATATATAACATAAGTAAATAACCGGTATTATAAGGTAAACATCCTGTGACATGTAAAATAAACATAGATACGTGAACATGTAAGGTAATCTAGAATATGTGAACAGATAAAGTCATGGAGTCATGTATAGCATGTGAATACAAGATCCAAAATATAGCATAAGTTGTAAACACGTACAAAAACAAGGACATGAGCAGGAATATTAATAAATACATGGACAAGAACAAGACATGACCGAACTCCATCCATCAATCATGGCCAATCAAGAAGTACGGCTTGCTAAGTTAGCTAACTAGGGTCATCACAAATCATGGTTACTAACATATGCAATTAAAAAATATTCTATCGGTCACACACACTACAGTCTATTTAGGCTATTTTGAGCGCATGTCAGGTCAATGTAATGGCAATCTCAATGTAAAATAAATATCAATGTAAAATTAATATCAATGTCAATAGTGTAAGACACATCACTAGAACATGAGTTGGAAGTATGCCTCTTACGACGGAGAGCTCCAAATCCATCCATATAGTGGCACTAGAATAACGGGATCGTATGCAACCAGGAAACCTCTCCTCCTAATGAATCTAGCTGCTAAGTCTAGTTATTAACCTTAACAGTTTATTCAAGAATTCTCAGACGTACTATCCGGGACCATCCTAGAAATAAGGTTTCTCCATCAGAAAAAATGTAAGACTGGACAACAGTTTTATCAAGCACAAAAGACATAAAATAACTACGCTGTATAATCAGAAAATATGAGTGCACTACTACGAGTCACAACAAGAATAGTACAAGAATTTAGAGTCTCATGTGTACTACGACAAGCCATTATAAGGAAATCAGGACAAAAATAATACATAGTGCTATGAGCCACTATTTAGAAGTCAATATGGATATCAGTACATGGGTGCACTACTACGAGAATAGGTCAATGTAATGACATGGGTCAGTAAAGGGCATCTACCCATATCAAGTATATACCTTGTGTACAATATCTTCCTAAAGGTACAATGTCATAAGATTATGATAAAGAATCAATAGTCTTAGAAAATCTCAAAAACGGACAAAAACAGTCAATTTTAACAAAAATAGCCAAATTTGGAACATCTAACGGAATACTAACGGAAGATTCGCCATTTTTCAGCAAGTTTTGAGTGTAATTTTTGGAATACCTTTGAAATATCCAAACAGACACTGCAGCCTGGACATAAAAAAAAATTAAAACTTGTTTCAGTCATAAATTTTTTATTCCAATCAAAATTTGACGTTTCAAATGTCAAAATTGCACAAAATTAAAATTTTCACAACATTGAAGCATTAGATTTCACAAAATTTTGAGATTTGATAGATTAATTTCTCGAAATACTCCAAAAATAATTGTTTGAAAAATTGAAACATATCTAGATTCTACAAACTCAAAACTAAAAGGTACCAAGGTATGGAAGGGTATAACATATGGGACCAATATACACCAAAAAATATGTGTATCCTACATGATACCAAGATCAAGCTCTGTATCTCATATTTAGATGTAGAAATGGACTAGAGCATAAACAAGCCTAAAACCCATAGAAATATATCAAACTGAGAACTAAAGTAGTAAAAAATCATATAGGGCATATGCAATAATATTTAAGAAAACAAAACAATACAATACAATACAATAAAACCCTAAAACTTAGATTCAATTCATGTTAAGATGTACTTGTCTAGCTCAAGCTACAAGCCTAAGCTTCCACACCATCAAGAGAGATTCTGAAACCACACACTTAGGCCTCAAGGACAACCTCCAAGCTTGAGGAATGGTGAGGAAGTGAAGAGGAAGAGAAAAAAGAAAGAAGAAAGAGTGAATTAAGATCGAAGAGAGAAAATAAGAGATTATATATGGAAAAGATTTAATCCTAGCCATCCAATCTGCCATGTCAGCGATCCATGGCCCCCAAATTAAATCTCAACCAACCAAAGAAAACCAAGAGTCCAATGGTCCAAAGGGTGAACCGGGTTATCACCCGAATCTGAGAAAATAAAAGTCATACAGAATACTATCGATGTTCCGTGGAGTATCGACGAATATTCTGGTCTGACTCTAAATTCTTGAATTCGGGAAATTTTAGGAATTCATTCTACGTACAGTTCCTAGCACGGGTCTATGACAATGCCAGTAGATTTTCTACTGGTAGGATAGTCTCTCATATCAAAACGAAATTCAAATCACAAAAATACAAATATAATACACAATACAAAACATAATCTACGCTATTTTTTAAGTAAAATTTTAAATACCAAAAATTCATAAATACGAAATCTAATAACGAAGGTTATACACGGTCCATGAACATCAACTTCGCCTAAACCAAAATCACCAGCCATGCCCAAAATTGTGGAGTCGGTATCGTCATCAGAGTTTTTTGGCTCCACATATTCACCACTGCCTGATCTATCTATTCGTCCCTATCGTGCATGTCGCGACCATCCTTTGTACGTTGACAAGATAATCTATGTACGATTGCTTCTGTCGTTAGCAGTCCGATATGATTAGCCCTTACTTCAACTGAATATAAAGAATGCCTTTCTCCATGGAAATCTTTACGAGGAAGTGTATATGATGCAACCTCCTAGATTTGTTACAAGGGAGGATAAAGTTTATGTGATGCAACCTCCTGGATTCTTGGGCATCGAAGTCACACGGAACAAGCAAGACATTGTACTATCTCAAAAAAGTATATTATTGATATACTAACTAAAGCAGGAATGATGCAAATTAAGGGAGCAACCTCACCGATGGATCCAAGGGTAAAGTTACCTCCCGATGAGGGGATATTGGCGACCAATCATGATCAGCATAATCGGCTGGTCAAAAAATTTAATTATTTGGCAGTTATGACTCATCCGACATTTCCTTTGTTGTAAGTATAGTGAGTAAGTTTATGGCTTCTCCACGAGTTTTGCATTGGCAGACAGTTCTCAGAATCTTGTGCTATCTAGCTCAAAATTCGAGAAAAAAATCTTATGTAGAATCAGGGACATACTCATTTTGAGTGCTTTACAAATGTTGACTGGGGTGAGTCTTCCATATCGACGGTCTACATCCGGGTATTCAATATTTATAGAAAAAAATTAGTATCATGGAAGAGCAAAAAATAGAATGTAGTCACACGATTGAGTTCAAAAGTAAAATACTGAGTCATTGCTCATGGTACAGAAGATGTGTTATATTTGCAAAATTATCTAAAGAAGCTGGGAGAAGAAGCATGATTGAAAGCAACACATATGCGGAGTGATAACCAGTCAGGAATCCACCACTACCAAAATAACACATATTAGCGACATCAAAAAATATCGTTAATATGTAAATAAACGTCGCTAAAATTAATTAATGATATTTTGTATGTGGTCGCGTATTTCATGGTCGCTGACAACAAAAATATCGCTATTCGTCGTTATGGCGACGTATATTTGCGACGTGTTGACTTCGCAGATTATTTTGACATTAGCGACGTCTAGCGACTTAACGTTAGTAAATTTGCTACGTAACCGTTTATAACTAAACGTCGCCACATTAGTGACGTTATGAGGGATGTTTTGCTACAATAATGCTGACATGACAAATTTTGCCATGTCAGCTTGATAGCGACGTGTAGAGACATTCTGCGACGTCCATGGTAAAAGTTTGTGAATTTCTGATACATATTAGCGATATAACGTTACGTCGCCACACGTCGCAGAACGTTGCTAAATTATAAAAAAATAAAATAAATACAGTTTGTAAAATATTTTTTAATAAAATACTACCTGCAGTTATAAATCACAGTTGATATAAATAGACCCGGAGCAACCCTCCATTGAATTTTTTTGGGTTCGCCGACCCCTTCGTTAGAGCACTCAACACTGGTAGAATATTGTGTAAATACTATAGATCTAACAATCTCACACAATATTATTCAACTCCATAAGGAGAACAATAATATCACAAAATAATACTTAATCAAATGCCAAGTAAGATAAGCACAATATGATATATAGGGAAGAAAATATAATTTCTCAAGTTCTAAACAAGTCTAGATAATAACCAACATATCTAATGTCTAGGGTTAAGGCAACAACATCCAAGAAGTCTAATCCAGAAAGATAATCCAACGATAAGTCTATCGAAGATAAATCCAGGCAAAAGTTCTATTATATAACTCTACGCTGGGGCAGAACCCAGTTCCTCAGAAACTTCGCATAAGCAGCATCTAGGTGATCAATCTCCGCTATAGGCACCTCCGTTGTAGAAGAGAAAGTAAACTGATATCATGGCATGGCAGTTCGAGAAGAAGTAAATAAGAGCATCATGTTACAGATCAATATATATACCATAATTTGGATTAACCGCTCACCTATATCCGGTGATGGGTGACTAGAACTCCCACTTTGAGATGGTGCCTACCCAACTGGAACTCCTCGAGTATGAACCAGGTCTAGTAGCTGTTGAATCCTCTGATGTCACGTCCCGGTCCCAAAATACGCAGGACCAGGTCATATGGCAATGGCCACCTACGCATTCAACCAGACTCTTATCCGACTTGAATATGCATAAGTTATCCTAATCAGATAATGTGCCAAATTATCCATAATATACATCCACAATTCTAGCTATGTACTATGAACTAAGAATAGGAACAAACTATGAAAGAGTAGATAGGAAGGCATCACTAGTGATACCTGAAATCCCGAAGAAGTATCCCCGATAGTCTATGTCAGAACTAAGCAATAACTTGGAAAGGAACCAGGTCCTCAGAGGGTCGACTTAACAAGATACATAGAAATATGACATATAAAAATAGTAAATGACACGCAAAGATTTAAACAGAGGTCTATGTACAACTAACAACAACTAGTATGACCAAATATGTGAAATACAAATTAAGAACAATGCTAATACTCGCGGGCGGTCACGGTATACACCGGAGACATATTCGGCAACTATGAATGACACTACAATCCCTGTTAGGGAGACTGTGGCAACTATGAGACCACCATAGCTCTGATAGTGTCACGCCCCAGTCCCGAAATACGTAGGACTAGAAATACATAACACGCCAGCCGTATGTATACGAACTCCAATATATGGAAACCATATACACATGTACGCTGTACATGAATATCCAATCCACAGTAGTAATATACTGTCACAACAAGTCACACGCAATTCTATATCTCATCCACAACACACATAATAGATAAATGGAAATCAATAATTGAATATCAAAGAAGCAGTCTCAAATAGGAATCTCAAAGTGTGATAGTCGGGTGGAAACAAATCCACTGCAAATCGACGATAATAAACTACTAAAAAGAGAAGAGAATAAACACTAATATAAGAATAAATGTCTCGAAAAAGAATAGCAACTAGAATCTCTAAACAGCTGCAATGAATCACATATAATCAGAAGGTAAGGTCGCCTCAGACTGATAGGTAGCGTCAGGTCCAGGTCCATACTCCTGCGGGTACTCCTGCTCATCTATATCTGGAAAGGTACCAGGTCCTCAGAGGGACGTAACAAGATACATATAAACATGCCAATAAAGTAGTAAAATGTAAACATCCATTGGGGTCGCCTAACCATCTAAGTGAATGCAGTTAAGAACATCTTTCCCCACAAGTGAGCTATCTGGCTGAAAACCTGAGATTTGGCATAGTTCTCTATTGGAGATCCAGGGGCCTAAAAGGCACGTCATCTTTTGAACGCCGGTGGCCCGCCTGATAGTACATAATATATAGTGGTCATCACCACCCGTATCTCCGGCGGAGAATCCGGGCGCACAATAGAAAAAGTGTAAAGAAGCTCAAATGCGGTACTTGTTGTTCTCTCCACCCAATGCTCTAAGCATGTCATGTCCATGACACGATAAAATTCTAATAACCGACAGATCTACTTGCATGCAAAGTTTCTATTGGCAGTTATCCCTATCCGTCGTACGACCTATATGTACCAGTGGCCAGCCGAGTACGCAAGTCCGTGTCCTACATTTGACTTACACTCGTGTAAGAATAGTGTCATGGCCAATGAAACATAAATTCCTCATGAAGATGGGGTAGTCTCATAAAGTAGGTCCAATGCATATACATAAATAAAAATATAGTACGACGACACCGTCGTTGTACCCAAGTTTTCTTGGACGCGCAGTTTATATAGCAGTTAAAATAAATGAACTAAAATAAATAGAAATAAATATGTATGCATCATATGGAATGTAAATACAGTACAATGGCAAGGTATACTTGCCTGGCAAGAAATCTGTAAAGTGTACGCGCCCAAATATCAAGGACACGGAACCTGGAACTAAGGCCTCAGAACAAACGTCTCCGGATACTGAAATAAACATCACCAACGTTTCTGGAATGAGAAAAATAGCTAAAAAGCACATCCCTTTCTTCCAATTTGGACACTGGGGCAAAACGATAATTTTGGGTAAAAGTGGGGTCCACGTGTGGCCCACTTTGCACCGAAAAGTGTGCCGAGGGTAACAGTCTCTAAATAGGACAAACTATAGGTCAAACAACTCTAAATATCAATACGAACCCAACGGTATGTCCAAATGTGGATTCCGATGGGCCGAACACAATTTTGTTCAAAAAGTCAACTATGGGGCCCGCCAATTGGCAATTTGGTCAACCGTCTCAGAATTGCGTGAAAATTGGGTCACAGGACCAGCGCGTTACCATGATTCCAGTGGCGTAAGTTTCGTCATAATCTGACAAGCGTGCACAAAATACACGTGAGTTCCACAAAAGTTACGATACGAGGTGTATCCGCGGATACGGCCTGATTTCGGCGCGCACACGCGTCTGAATCAGTTTTCACGAATTTTAACGTGTCCGGTTACGCTGCATGCACCATTCGGTACACTTGGTACACGGCGGGGCGGTCCCGTTTGGCGGGGCGCGCTCCATTTCACAACTTTTAGAATTATGGAAAAAGTGGGTTCGCGGAGTTTTATGACGAATTTAATTCTGTCCACAGCAGCTAATAATCTAGGGTTATTTAACAGAAAATAAACTAGGTCAAGTATTCTATACATATAAAAAAGAATCACCGAATTCGGATCTCTATGGTGGGAGATACGAACTCGGCAACATGGGTGGTCACCACAGTTTTCTGCGATCCCAAAATTCTGTCTGCTCGTGCCAACTTAGGCATTATTTTTGCCTACGGGTACACGTTGTTCGAGGTCTGCTATCATACAAATATGGAAGAGGGTTAAGGGGTGAGCATACCGGTAAAGACGGAACAGCGTTTGGCTGAGCGAGTCAACGGAAAGCAACTCCGGAACGAAGGTACCTCGTGTGGGAATCTGCAGTGCGCGAGGTCGGGGTCGTCGGGATTGGTTTGGACGGCCTGACGGGGTTCTCTGGCTGCGGTGGCGGCTCTAGATGAGAAGAGGGGGTCTGGAACTTTTGGTTAGGGTTTTATGAAATAATATATATATAGGATAGGGAGAGAGAAGGGATGGGGGCGGGTCCGTTTTGAAAGGGGCGCTGTATAATGTGGAATAGGCTTCTAGTTTGCTAACTTGTTATCTTTTATTTTGCTAATGTTTTAAGTGCTACTTGGAATGCTAGCAAATTTGCTAGCTTGCTGTGCTTTATTTGCTATGCTTTAGTTGGCTGAGCTTGGCATTAAGGTTATTAGGATTATTATTATTATTATTATTATTATTATTATTAGTTTATTAATTTTTTTATACTTTCTTTTCTTTTCTTCTTCTTAAATATATATATACATATATATATATTTGTATATATATATATACATATATATATACTCATAAGAAATTTATAGATTAGAATAATGCACACCGTTAGGCTAGCATCTGCTCAAGGGGTCTCCTACATGGAATAAATTTCAAAAAATTCCTAATGGTCCCACAAATCCTCTAAGTTCCCGAACACCTAAAATAAAAATTATTAAAAATCTATTTCTCCTATTTAGCCCTAATTACTACAATTTAATTAATAATTAATAAATAAAAAAAGTATATAGGATTTTCTAGGAAGGGGGTTTTACATTCTACTTAAAAATATTGTCCTCGAAATTAAAATTAAGCCACGATAGAATGCAAGGATGGTATAAGATATAAATTAACAATGTAAATTCATACCTTGGTCTGTGAATAGGTTCGGAAAACGCTTGCGCATTTCGTCCTCGCACTCCCAAGTTAATTCTCCTGGCGCGCCTGCCTCCATGCTACGCGAACCAAGGGAATAGACTGGTTCCTCAACACTTTCTCTCGACGATCAAGGATTCCCACGGGTTGCTCTTGGTATGACAAGCTCGGCCCAATGGTGATCTCTGAATGGTCGAGAACATGACTATTGTCTGCCACATATCGCCTGAGCTGCGACACATGGAATACGTTATGTACTCCCTCTAATGAAGGTGGTAGTGCAAGTCGATATGCCACATCTCCAACTCCCTCGAGCACGTCAAATGGTCCAATATACCTTGGACTCAACTTGCCGCGCCCTCCGAATCGGATGGTGCCTCTGGTCGGTGATATCCTCAAGAAGACGTGATCGCCCTCTTTGAACTCCAAGGGACGACGATGAAGGTCTGCCCACTACTTCTGCCTGTCTTGCGCTGCTCGTAAGTGTCCCTGAATCTTCTTGACTGTCTCTACAGTGTTTACCACCAACTCGGGTCCCAGAATTTGATGTTCTCCTACGTCACTCCAACACACAAGAGACCTACATTTTCTTTCATACAATGCTTCAAACGGAGCCATCTGAATACTCTCTTGATAGCTATTATTGTAAGAAAACTCTACAAGATGTAGGTGGTCCTCCCATGATCCTCCGAAGTCTAACATGCAAGCCCTCAACATATCCTCCAAGGTTTGAATAGTACGCTCCGACTGCCCATCTGTCTGCGGGTGGTAAGATGTACTGAACTTCAGACGAGTACCAAGACTCTCTTGCATGCTCCTCCAAAAGTGCGATATGAAGCACGAATCTCTGTCCGATACAATGCTGACTGGTATGCCGTACAATCTCATGATCTGCCTCATATATAAGTCAGCTAAAGCTTCAGTAGACTGACCCACTCTAAAAGGTATAAAATGGGCTGACTTGGTGAGTCGGTCCACTATTACCCACACTGCATCTCTTCCACTTGGACTCTTGGGAAAACCCATGACGAAGTCCATAGTGATGTGCTCCTACTTCCACTCTAGAATCGGAAGTGGTTGCAATAATCCTGTTGTCCTCTGGTGCTCCGCCTTTACTTGTTGACATACCAGACATTTAGCTACAAAGTGAGCTATCTCTCTCTTCATTCCATGCCACCAAAAGTGCTATCGTAAGTCGCGATACATCTTGGTGCCTCCAGGATGAATAGAATAAATTAAACTATGTGCCTCTGTCATCAGCTCCTATCGAATCTCTCTATTTGGAACATAAAGACGATCACCACATCGTAAAGTCCCATCCTCATGAATGTGTAATCCGGTCTGCTCTCCAGCCTCTATCCTTTCCTTCAGTCTCCTGAATCTGGAGTCTGTAGGCAAACCTACCTTAATCCTCTCTACCAATGATGATTGTACTTGCAAGTTGGATAGTGTCCCATCTGCTCCGGGTAATATCACTTCAATGCCAAGCTCTTGCAAGTCCTCCAATAGTTTTCTCTGTGCTGTCAAGAAGTAAGCTGCTGGCTTCCGGCTTAATGCGTCTGCTACCACGTTAGCCTTGCCTGGATGATAATATAGCTCTATCTCAAAATCTTTCATCAACTCGAGACATCGACTTTGCCTCATATTTAACTCCTTCTGCGTGAAGACGTACTTGAGGCTCTTGTAGTCTGTATAGATCTCCACTCATTCCCCATATAAGTAATATCTCCATAGCTTCAGAGCAAATACAACGGCTTCAAGTTCCAAGTCATGATTCGGATAATTCTTCTCATGTACTCGTAACTGCCTAGATGCATATGCAATCACCTTGCCATGCTTCATCAATACACATCCTAAGCCTTTCCCTGATGCGTCACTGTAGATCACATAACCTCCTGATCCTGACGGAATAGTCAATACTGGTGCTATAGTCAGTCGTTTCTTCAACTCTTCAAAGGCGGCTTGACACTCGACGGTCCATATAAATTCTTGGTCCTTACAAGTCAAACGAGTCATAGGTGCCGCTATTCTTGAGAAGTTTTCTATGAACCGTCGGTAATATCCCGCAAGTCCAAGAAAATTTCTCACCTCTGCTGCTGATTTAGGAATAGGCCATATCTCAACTGCTGAGATCTTCTCTGGATCAACAGAAATACCATCTCCTGTAACAACATATCCAAGAAATGAAACTCTGTCCAAGAAGAACTCATATTTGCTGAGCTTTGCATATAACTGCTCTCTCCTCAAAGTCTCTAGAACAATCCGCAGATGCTCTTCGTGCTCCTCGTGGCTCTTCGAATAGACAAGTATATCATCTATGAAGACGACCACGAACTGGTCCAAGTACTGGTGGAAGACTCGATTCATCAAGTCCATGAAGATCACTGGAGCATTGGTCAATCCAAATGGCATGACCAAAAACTCGTAGTGTCCATATTTTGTTCTGAATACGGTCTTCGGAATGTCCTACTTTCGTACCTTCACTTAGTGATATCCCAATCTTAAATCTATCTTCGAGAATACCTTAGCTCCACTGAGTTGATCAAACAGGTCATCAATGCGTGTCAATGGATATTTGTTCTTCACTGTCACTGCATTCAAGGCTCTGTAGTCAATGCACATACGTACTGACCCATCCTTCTTGGGTACAAACAACACTGGTGCTCCCCAGGGTGATGCACTCGGTCGGATGAAACCTTTCTCCTCTAGCTCTTTTAACTGTGCCTTCAGCTCGTCCATCTCCTTCTTCGCCAGTCTGTAAACATGCGATGCTATAGGTGCTGCTCCGGGTGCTAGTTTAATTAAAAATTCTACGTCTCTGTCTGGGGGTAGTCCTGGCAAATCCTCTGGAAAGACGTCTAGAAATTCTGAAATAATGGGATGATAGACAACATCGTCCATTGCGAGCTGCATACCATTAAGATTTCTGTGGATCCTCGGGCAAACTCAAGTTCAGGTTGGCCTGGTACCTTAAAAAGAATGCTTCCTCCAAAACAATCAAAGAAAGCATGGTACTTGCTTAGCCAGTCCATTCCAAGCACAATATCAAAAGATGGCATAGGAAGGACTAAGAGTTGGGCATTCATCTCTCTGCCACGTATCACTATAGGACCCGATCTACAAACTCAGCTAACTGGTATAACTCCTCCTCCGATAAGAATTTTAACACAACTAGATAATGGTGTAGAAGCAATGTTATGTTTGGCAATAAAACTAGATGATATGAATGAGTGGGTGGCTCCCATATCAAATAATGTCACAGCAGGAAAAGTAAAAGTAAGGGTAATACCTGCTATGACATCCACCTCATGATCCATGTCATCTACCTCCAATGCAAAAGCTCGCCCGTTCCTCTGCGGTTGTCCATGTCCAGTCCTCATATACTGCTCCTCCTGAGTAGGTAGCGGTGATCCTCTCTGAAATCCTCCTACTGCTGGGGGTCGAGGTGCTCCCGGTCTAACCATCTGCTGTGCTGTCTTCGGTGCTGGAAGCGCTAGTCTCTGAACTGGCGGTAGAAGTGTCTGCTGCACTTGGCAGTCTCTCGCCAAGTGCTGTCCAGAGCCACATCTCATATACTGACCCAAGCGAGTCCGACAATCTCTCAAAATATGTCCGATCTTCCCATAATAATTATATTGGGGTTTCTCCGAAATCTGGTATGGTCCGGCTCTGTGTAGCTGATGCTGTTGTGCCAAGGGACGTTTGATAGGTCCTCCTTGTTGTGTCATGGCTGGTCCCTACTGTATCCTTGCTGATCCTTGTTGTGTCCTCAGCTGACCTCTCTTTCCTCTGCTAATGGTTTCCTGAAATCTGGCCTCTGTCAGTAGTTCAGCATAAGAGACTCGGGACTGCGAGCTTGTATAATGTTGTAGCTCCTAGGTCAGTCCTCGATGAAACCTCTTAGCTTTAGCCAAGTCATTTGGTATCAAAGCAGCACCATATTTGTTGAGTCGACTAAACTCGGCATCATACTCGTCCACTGTTTGGTTCCCCTGCTCCAAGTAAAGAAACTGATCATACAAGGTATCCCTGGCAGTGTCCGGGAAGTACTTTCCCTCAAAGCACTCCAAGAACTGCTTCCAAGTCTGGTAAGTACCCAAATGGCGCTCCATGGATTCCCACCAGTGATGAGCATTACCCTCTAGAAGCATCCGTACACCCGTCATCCATAGGTCCGTAGGTAACTGCGATGCCTCCAGTAGCTTCTGCGTGTGAGTGATCCAGTTAGTAGTCTCCTCAGGGCTCTCAGTGCCCTTATACTGCCTTGGACCTATCTGAATAAATTCCTTTACTGATCCAACCCTAGTTCAAGGTACTGGAGCTAGTGCTTGGGCTGGTACAGTAGCCTGTGCAGCCATCCTCTCCAGTGCTGCCAAGAATTCTTGCCTCTGTTCGGCTGCCTGCTGCCGCTGTTCCTGTATCATCATCTGAAAGAATTGGAACATCTGCGCTTGGCCATCTTGCGGTACTGGGACAGGTGTAAGGTTCCCAATAGGTGAAGCGGGAAGATCAGATGTAACTGGAGTGTGAGTCTATCCATCTGGCCCCGGAAGCCTAGGAATCGTTGGGGTCCCTCCTTAAGTCTGACCATTGACTCCAGAAGTTGTGTCGCCATTGGCGGCAGTACATCCATTTTGCAAATCCATCTCTCTGCAGGTGATGTACGAAACGATTAGAAAAAGTACAGTAATCAAACAAGATACAAGTATTAAATAGGGAGGATAAGTTTCAGCCAAGCGTAGATGAGATCCTTATACTCTATTCCTATACGCAGGCTTGTTCGGTATAGTTACGTAACCGAGATAATATATTCTCGACCTGCATGGGCCACCACTAAAAACATGTCACGCCCTAGTCCCAAAATACGTAGGACTAGTAATACGTAACACGCCAGCCGTATGTATACGAACTCCAATATATGAAAACCATATACACACGTACATTGTACATGAATATCCAATCCACAGTGGTAATATACTGTCACAACAAGTCACACGCAATTCTATATCTCATCCACAGCACACATAATAGATAAATGGAAATCAATAACTGAATATCAAAGAAGCAGTCTCAAATAGGAATCTCAAAGTGTGATAGTCGGATGGAAATAAATCCACTGTAAATCGACTATAATAAACTACTAAAGAGAGAAGAGAATAAACTCTAATATAATAATAAATGTCTCGAAAAAGAATAGCAACTAGAATCTCTAAACAGCTGCAATGAATCACATATAATCAGAAGGTAAGATCGCCTCAGACTGATAGGTAGCGTCAGGTCCAGGTCCATACTCCTGCGGGTACTCCTGCTCATCTATATCTGGAAAGGTACCAGGTCCTCAGAGGGACGTAACAAGATACATATAAACATGCCAATAAAGTACTGAAATGTAAACATCCATTGGGGTCGCCTAACCGTCTAAGTAAATGCAGTTAAGAACATCTTTCCCCACAAGTGAGCTATCTGGCTGAAAACCTGGGATTTGGCATGGTTCTATATTGGAGATCCAGGGGCCTAAAAGGCACGTTATCTTTTGAACGCTGATGGCCCGCCTGATAGTACATAATATATAGTGGTCATCACCACCCGTATCTCCGGCGGAGAATCCGGGCGCACAATAGAAAAAGTGTAAAGGAGCTCAAATGCGGTACTTGTTGTTCTCCCCACCCAATTCTCTAAGCATGTCATGTTCATGACACGATAAACCTCTAATAACCGCCAGGTCTACTAGCATGCAAAGTTTCTATTGGCAGTTATCCCTATCCGTCGCACGACCTATACGTACCAGTGGCCAGCCGAGTACGCAAGTCTGTGTCCTACATGTGACTCACACTCGTGTAAGAATAGTGTCATGGCCAATGAAACATAAATGCCTCATGAAGATGGGGTAGTCTCATAAAGTAGGTCCAATGCATATACATAAATAAAAATATAGTACGACGACACCGTCGTTGCACCCAAGTTTCCTTGGACGCGCAGTTTATATAGCAGTTAAAATAAATGTACTAAAATAAACAGAAATAAATATGCATGCATCATATGGAATGTAAATACAGTACAATGGCAAGGTATACTTGCCTGGCAAGAAATCTGTAAAGTGTAAGCGCCCAAATATCATGGACACGGAACCTGGAACTAAGGCCTCCGAACAAACGTCTCCGGATGCTAAAATAAACATCACCAACATTTCCGGAATGAGCAAAATAGCTAAAACGTACATCCCTTTCGTCCAATTTGGACACAGGGGCAATACGATAATTTTGGGTAAAAGTGGGGTCCACGTGTGGCCCACTTTGCACCGAAAAGTGTGCCAAGGATAACAGTCTCCAAATGGGACAAACTATAGGTCAAACAACTCTAAATATCAATACGAACCAAACGGTATGTCCAAATGTGGATTCCAATGGGCCGAACACAATTTTGTCCAAAAAGTCAACTATGGGGCCCGCCAATTGGCGATTTGGTCAACCGTCTCAGAATTGCGTGAAAATTGGGTCACAGGACCAGCGCGTTACGACAAGTCCAATGGCGTAAGTTTCGTCGCGATCTGAAAAACGTGCACAAAATACGCACGAGTTCCACAAAAGTTGCGACACGAGGTGTGTCCGCGGATACGGCCTGATTCCGGCGCGCACACGCGTCCAAATCAGTTCTCACAAATTTTTACGTGTCCGGTTACGCTGCGTACACCGTTCGGTATACTTGATACACGGCAGGGCTGTAAATCTCCTGATTTTCAAGAATTTTTAAATTTGGATTTTTCAAAAATTTCTGGAATTTTCTGGAATTTTTCTGTAATTAAACTAAGGTGTTTTAATTATTAAATGATTTTTAAATATTATTAAATAATACTAAAATGTCATAAAAATTATATTTTCTAGTGTAAAATTAAAAACCAAACATAGGGTAATTTTTTGGGAATTTATTGGACCCCGGAAGTATTTTTAAACCCTAAAAACTATTGTAAAAATTAACCTAATTAAACCTGAACCCGGTTCACCTAAACCAATTTAAACCAAACCAAAATAGACCGAACAGGTCGGTCTGCCCGAACCGGCCCAACCCCCTTACGGGGTCGGATCCGGGTCAAACCCGCGACCCGACCCGTCGAACCCGAACCCGCCAACCTTTCTCCTCCGCTGTGTAACCGACAAACCCGCCACCTCTTCCGTTCACCTCCCCACCGGCCGCCGGCGACGCATCCCCTTCATCTCCCCGAACCCCCGACCGCTCTACCTCTCTCTTCCCCACACCGGCCGCCTCTCCCTCTCCCTAGGTCCCCCTATAAAATCCGCCCTCTGCCGTTGACCTAACCCCCTTGACCGTCGTCCCCGGCCAACCCTCCAGCCCCTCCGCCGCGAGCCGTCCTCCGCCCCTCTTCCAGAGCTCAACCCAGCCCCGACCATCGCCTCCCCCGAGCGCCGCCTCCTTCCTCGACCCGCTACTTCCCTAGCCCCGGCTTTGCCAGAGCCCGACTCCGTCCCTCCAGCAGCCCCGCCTCCGCCACGGTCTCCTCCGCCCTCACAGCCGGCCGTCCCCGAGCCCAGCCGCCCCGTCCAACACAGCCCCCAGCGGAGCTCCGGCCTACTCCGGTGGTCGAAGCCCAGAACCCTAAAAACCCTAGTTTGGACACGGCCGGACACGTCCAGGATACGGTAGACTCGACTCGAACAAGCATAATTTGGACTTTTGGAGCCCTGTTCAGGTACTCATATCTCTCTCCTCGCTGCCCCAATTTCTATTCCGTCAGTTGTGACGCATAGGCTGTGTGACCCCTTCGATGCCCGTGCAAACCGCTCGGTGCATCGCGACCTATGGTGATCGCGAACCGCGATCCAAAAACAGGAGAACCAACCCCCTGTTTTACCCCGAAACTGAGTACGTCCCGCCAAACGGGACGACTTGGTCGCGTGCGGTCTTCACCGATACGTGCGCGTCGTTGATACGGGCGTGCAGGATTTCGCAGAAGTTGATTCGGATGTGCGTGCACACCGGAATTAATGTGTATCCACCGACAACATCTCGTATCCGTCCATTCTGGAATACGCTGTAACTTAGTGTACACACATCGGATCGAGACGAAACTTATGCCATCGTACTCGTAGCAATACGCTGGTCCTGTGACCCAAGTTTGGTTCGATTCTGAGAACTTTGACAAAATCGAGTGTCGTGGGCCCCACAGGCTCCACTTGAAGGGCGATTTTGAGATCAGCTCATCGGAATCCAATTCTGGAAGTTCCGTTGGGTTTGTATCATCGTTCCTGACTTGTTGACACTAAGTTGGATGAATTTGGAGACCTTTGACCCTGACATATTTTTCGGTGCAAAGCGGCCCACATGTGGACCCCGCCTTGACCTGAAAATGTCATTTTCGCCCCTATGTCCAAATTGGACTCAAGGACAGGCATTTCTAGCTGATTGCTATTTTTTGGATCTGATAGTGATATTTATTTCAGCAACCAGAGTACTCACTACAAATCTCGCTGAAGTCAAAACCATAATTGGAGCCGGAACCCTAGGCAAGTGTAACTTGCCAACTTGCAGTTCTGTTATTATTTACTTTGACTTAGTTATATTTGTTGTACATGCTTAAACCTAGGACCGTGTGACTTACTTAGCGTCTGATTAATAGTCGGGTGCCAACCCCATACGCGGAGTTGTGTACGTCATCTAGAGATGGACATTCGTGACCCTTTATATTCTCGTACTTGCATTATCAAGTACGTTATACCCAGGACACCTGACACGAATCATGAGATAGAATCTTCCTGAAATATTCAAAGTGATTCTGTGTAGGTTGCAGGATTTATGACATAGACATTATGTTCTTAGACATTATATTCATAGACATAGTATGACTCACTGCATTAGATATGATTTTATGTGACATGGACATGAGGCATCGTGGACATGAGACGTATGATTACATTTGGGTGGGGAGAGACACACAGGCTACAGGCTGATTATATATATATAGGCCACAACATAATAAATTACATAGCATAGTATAGCTGCTACCGGCTCCCCGACACAGAGCTTGTAGTGGTATCAGCCTAAGTTCTAGTGATGCTCTCAACTTGCATTTCACATAGATGGTTATATAGTTTACCCTATTATTTTATTTATTACTGCACTGCATTTATTTTGGCTTGTATTATCTGTACCTTTCTATGTCCCCTGAGGACCTGGATTCGGATTATGTCCCCAGGATTAGCAGACGAGGTTTATCCAGAGATATACAGAACATGAGCACTACTCGGAGCAGTACCAGAACTTGAGGACGAGGTGATCGCTGAGGACTTCTCTTGAACATTTGCTTCTTCCATGCTCAGTTTTTTGTGGCAAATAAACTCTTTATTTTCTGTTTAAGAGAACATTTGTAACAGACTTAATATCTGGTTGTTCCCCGATTATATTTACTTGTGACTGGTTAATGTTTATTTCTTTTTAATTGATATTACTGTCTTTATTTTGTGGATAAGATTAGTAAACCCTGACTATTGTAATACAGCTTAAGTATGCTATGATGGATCCATTAAATTGGGTTTGTCCATCGGTGCGTGCTTCTGGCCATTGCCATGTGTCCAGTCCCCGATATTTTGGGACTGGGGAATGACATAGTTTTTGTGGTGGCCCATACAGGTCAACGACTAAATTGTTCGGTTTCAACTTAGGGATCGAACAGGCCTGCAATAAGAATAGGATAAATTTTTAGGATCTCATCCCCTTGCTTGAATCGTTCTTGATATCTGTATCGTATTCGAATTAATTTTTGACTTGCATCTTGCCTTGAATCCTGTGCGCTTCTTATATTTTATTTTTGATGCAGAGTAATGGATCTACACTACTAGAAAAAGCGGGATTAGCGACGTATTTTAGCGACGTCAAAAGAAACGTCGCTAATAATATATAAATTAGCGACTCCTTATAAAAATGTCGCTAGACGTCGCTAAATGGCAACATTTAGTGACGTTTAACGACTTTTATTAAGATTTTAAAAGATAAGTCGCTATAAGTTCAATTAAGGTCGCTAAACCTCGCTAATATGTCTAATTTAGTGACGTTTAGCGACGTATATAGCGACCTTTATATTAAAAATATTTAGCAACGTGTTTAGCGACGTCCTTGACGTCGCTAAAATTTAATTTAGCGACATTTTTATTGGACGTCGCTAAATGTCGCTAAAATTTGGTTAATTAGGGCTCGGTTTCATTTTTCCCCATCTGTTAAAATTTCGATTCGAAAAAAAATTTCCTCCCCCCGCTCCGTCGACCGGCTCTCCACCGCGACTACTCCGGTAAACCCCACTCTCTCTCTCTCTCTCTCTCTCTCTCTCTTTCTCTCTCTCTCTCTCTCACAGGACATATGTGATATTGACACAAACACGACACACACACAGACACTAACACAGATACAGACACGGCACACACACACACTGACACAGACACTGATCAGGACCTAGGGTTAGGGTTAGGGTTAGGTTTTTTGACATGGGGTTAGGGTTAGGGTTAGGTTTTTTGATATGAGGAGAAACTATGGCTCACCTATGATCTTCGCCATTGATAGGCTCACTGAGACCTACATTGGTTTGTGTTGCTCCATTTTTATTGAGCTCCTGCTGCAACCTTCAAGGGCTTCGACTCTGGCTAGGAAAGAACTATCCTGGAGCCTGCACATGCTTCATGAGTGTTCGAAGTCGATGACAAGCCCAGTAGAGTCCAAAGAGAGAGAGAAGCAGCTAAGGAAAACAGTGAATAGGCTGAAGAAGCGTATTGAGGAAGCTGTCATGGAGCCTAACTTCTGGTTTCTGCCTTTCTCAGCAGTCAGTTATAACAAGTTACATGGATCTTTGGCCAAGATGGTGGACTTAGTATTCTTTCTAGATCAAAGCATGGAGTTCCTAGAGCAAGTATCGCGAGGAAATGTGATTCAGGAAGCCATCAAAGGTGATTTGGAGCACTTCAAGGAGATGGTTGATACTTCAGTTAAGTGCTTCGAGGATTCAAGGGAAGTGATTGAGAGGCTTGATGAGAATGTAGGTGCAGAGATGAAGGACAAATTGGTACTTTGCTTGGCTTCCATTGGGTTTTGCATTAAAGGAATTATCAGAGAAATAAGGGAGACGGAGAAAGGAATTTTGGAGCTTTTCCAGTGGGGGAATCCTTGCTGTAACATAAATTTGTATGACATTATTTGTAAAGTAAAAGTGCCTGCTGTGCTGTTTGAGGCAATGCCTAGACATGCCTAGGCAACCTAGGCGGACAAATATATGTCGACTCGTTTTGTATTAAATTTTTCAGTTGTGGCAATGGTCGCCTAGGGGAGCCCAAGCGACAGCCTAGGCGACCATTGACAAATGATATTGGGGCAGTGGGTTAAGGTATAGTAGTAAAGGATACCTGTGGTATGGGTATTTGTTAATCAAGTATCTCAAGAAACTTAGTTTATGAGCTTAGGATACTAAGGGTGTAACCAAGTAGGTATCTCCAGTACTTGGGTGTGTGTTAAGCTAGTACCAAGGTTGTGGATTAGTATCTTGGGGCAGTAGGTTAAGGTATAGTAGTAAAGTGGTATTAAGATATTATTTGGGTAATGTTATATATATATATATATACTGCTTTTCCCATAACGGACACTGACACAGACACAGAAGTTAATTTTGCATGTAATGATTTATATGATACATACTGTCAATTTTGCAGAAGTATCTAGAAATGGATATGAATTACTATCTGCGTTATCGTTCGTGGATGTACAACCGTCATCCTGATGACATGTGCGGTGTGCGGGATGAATTCATTGAGGGTGTATAGCAGTTCCTGCAGTTCGCCAAGGCGTTCCCTCAGTACATGGACGGTACTAAAATTAAGTGTCCGTGTGTGAGATGTCGTAACAGGAAATATCATCCAGAAGTGAAAGTTATATATCATTTATACTCGAAGGGCTTTACGCCGAATTACTATCAGTGGACCGCGCACGAAGAACTTGTATCTCTAGCATCGGAGTCGAAGCCCTATGTGGAGCCGTATATGGATGTCCAAGACCACGATGCTTACGACGACGGGTTGGTGAACATGGTTTATGATGCAGCGGAGCCTAGTTTCAATCCTGACAATTATGATACGGCGGGACCTAGTTTCAATTCGGATAATTATGATGCAGCTGAGGAGGCACCGAATGCCGATGCTGCAAAGTTTATGGAATTGCTGAAGAATGCAAGGACTCCACTATATCCTGGTTGTGAGGATCATTCACCATTGGAGGTGGTTACAAGATTATTGAGCATCAAGTCCAATTTTAACATGTCACAAGAATGCTATAATCGACTGCTCGATTTGATTATAGAGATCTTGCCCGAGGGTGCAAAGTTGCCTAAAGACTTCTATCGATCTAAGAGGATGGTGAGATCACTTTGGATGGGATACGAGAAAATTGATGCATGTCACAACGGGTGCATGTTGTACTACAAAGACGACAAGGATGAAGATGCGTGCAGATTCTGTGGTGTTGATCGCTACAAGACCACTGTTAGAGGAAAGTCTGTCGGTGCAAGGAAGCCTACCGATTCGATGCACTACTTGCCTTTGACGCCGCGGTTGCAGCGGTTGTTTATGGTTAAGGAGACTGCAGAAAACATGAGTTGGCACAGGCGAAAACAGATCGAAGGAGTATTGGATCATCCATCCGATGGAGAAGCATGGAAGCACTTTGATCGAGAGTATCCACATTTTGCCGAGGAAGCACGTAATGTCAGATTGGGGCTCTGCTCTGACGGTTTTACCCCATTTAGACTTTCGGGCTCCCAGTATTCGTGTTGGCCTGTGATCGTCACTCCGTACAATCTACCGCCTTGGATGTGCATGAAGACTCCGTATATGTTCCTAACCGTTATTATCCCGGGTGCAAACAATCCGAAGAGGAACATCGATGTGTATTTATAGCCTTTGATAGATGAGTTGAATCAGTTATGGGAAGTAGGTGCCAACACGTACGATATTTCTAGAAAGCAGAATTTTCAGAAGAGGGCAGCACTTATGTGGACCATCAATGACTTTTCGGCTTATGGAATGTTATCGGGATAGAGCACCCATGGTCGTCTCTCATGTCCGTATTGCATGGACCGTTCTCAGGCTTTTCGTTTGAAACACGGAGGTAAACCGTGCTTCTTCGATTGTCATCGACAATTTTTGCCGAAGGATCATCCGTACCGGAGGAATCGGAATGCTTTTCGTCCGGGAGTTGTGGAGAAGGTCAATCCACCGCCAAGGTGGCTCAGATGCACGATATGGGAAGAGGTAAAAGATTTACCAAGTGCTATCGAAGAGCCTGCTAAGGGGTACAAATGTGACGGATTTGGTCGCACCCATAACTGGACGAAGAGGAGTATATTCTGGGATCTGCCATATTGGAGCACCAATCTGATCAGACATAACCTTGATGTCATGCATATCGAGAAGAATGTGTTTGATAACATAATTAATACTATAATGGATGTAAAGGGGAAGACAAAAGATAATTTGAAGGCCAGGTTGGACTTAGAAGACATATGTAGACATCCTGCATTGCATCTGATAGAGGAGGGGAATGGAAAGTTAAAGCAACCTAAGTCAGTTTTCTCACTGGATAAAGAGGATAAAGGTAGACTTTGTAGGTGGATTCAGGGTCTAAAGTTTCTAGACGGGTACGTGTCAAACTTGAGAAGATGCGTCGACCTCAAGAAGAATAAACTAGTAGGTATGAAGAGCCACGATTGTCACATATTCATGGAGAGGTTAATTCCGATTGTATTTCGGGAATTCTTACCGCAGGTCGTTTGGGACCCATTGACAGAGCTGAGCATATTCTTCAGAGATCTTTGTTGTACTAAGTTGCTCGTCGATCGTCTAGAAAAGCAAGAGAGGGACATTGCGGTAATACTATGTAAGCTCGAGAAGGTATTTCCTCCAGGATTCTTCGACTCTATGGAGCATTTGCCAATTCATCTTTCCTATGAGGCACGTGTTGGTGGTCATGTCGATTATCGGTGGATGTACCCCCTTCGAACATCATCTGAATCACCTAAAGAGAAAGGTGAAAAATAAGGCACGGGTTGAAGGATCTATTTGTGAAGCTTATGTTCTCGAGGAGATTACAAACTTTTGCTCGACGTATTTCAAACCGCATGTTGCTACTAATAGGACGAAAGCTCCCAGAAAAAATGACGCATATCAGGAATCTAATGATGCAATACTCAAAGTATTAAATGCATCCGGAAAGCCTTCGGGAAAAATGAAGAAGAGATATTTGAATGACGATGAGCTAAGGGCTGCTCAATTGTATATATTACTCAATTGCGACGAGGATGAAGTGGAGAAGCTAGAGGGGTAAGTAATTAATACGTCCACGTTTACATCATCTCAATGTAATAGTATAAGATACTATTATGCTACTAATCAGCAGTTACATCATTGTTTTTCAGCACATATAATGATGAGTTGAGGTCGGTTAGACCCTACATAACAGACAAAGAAGTAGAACAAGATATGAGATGCTATTTTCCTTCTTGGTTGAGCGCATATGTAAGATACTTGGTAAATACTTTTTATTTCTGCACTTGCAAAACAAATAACTTACCATCGCTACTTTGGTATTTAGATCGATCGTCTAATATCACCCGAGACTAAATCTATTAGGACTCTAGCCAAGGGACCAATTACTGCCGTAAAAATATGGCCAAGTTTCTGTGTGAATGGGTTAAGGTTCAAGTCAACAAATGCTCCTATCAGAGAAAGCTTTCTGGATCTTGATTCCACGAAAAATAGTGGTTTGTGTATCAAATCTTCAAACTACAAAGACGTCAATCCGGGCAATGATTTTTTTGGCATCTTACGAGAGATTGTGGAGTTGACATATAATTATGGCACAGAACCTGCTAATATCGTGCTATTCAGGTGTGAATGGTTCGATCCGATTCAAGATCAAGGTTGGAAAATTGACAAGCATGGCCTTGTAGATATAAACTACAAGCGTAGATATCAAGGCTACGAACCATTTGTCCTATCAAGTCAGGATCAGCTCGTGTACTTCATAACTTATCCTAGACGGGGGACAGCGAGGTCGGATTGGTGGGCAGTATGTAAGACTAAAGCTAGAAATACCTTTGACATTGACGAAATAGCTTATCAGGAGGACGATCTACCTCTTGTAACAAATATTCTAGATGTGGATTCAACAGAAGTTACTCATTACATGAGTAATAATGTAGAAGATTTAGAATTATCCAAAGAGGACGACGAAGTAGATGAAAGTAAAGACGAGGAAGAGGAAGAGCAGGACGACGAAGGCGAACAAGATGAATTTTCTAAAGATGATTGAAAATAAAAAATATTGCATGTAGAATGTAACTATATTATGACTGTAGAATATAGATCAATGTTAGAAAATTGACAAAGTAGATGTACCCAGTAACGAATATATGTATTATATTTTTACTGTATAATGCTTTAAGATATGTATCACATTTCGACTGTAGAATGTAGTATATATTTGTGTTTCTCTATATTCATCATATGTTGTTATCAGATATGACAGGACGACGCGGAGGATTCGGCAGGTCCCGAGGTAGACAGAGTGCCACTCCGGTACTGCCTACTATTGGTTCCGGATCATCGTCGCCCAGTACTCCAGTATATCGATCACTCACATCTCCGACTGTTGGAACGAGTAGTTCCTGGCGTGATAGTACACCCTCGTCCAGCGTTCCTTCTGCTGACGGAACCATGGGGACAGAGGAGCATGTCGAGGAGGTCGTGCCCACGGTGTCCCAGCATCAGCAAGATCCTCCATGCGCACCTTCGGAGGAGACAAGGACAGAGATTTGGGCCGACGGTACAAAGTAAGTCAATTAGATGGTTTAGTATATATTTGTGTTTCTCTTTATTCATCGTATATTGACTTTTTCAGTAATCTAAATTATTATCTCTATATAGATATCGTCCATCGTCGGTTCAGAGACGCCTGGGCCAATTTCTGAGGAACAACTACGGTGGCCCTTGGATCAACTACTCTGAGGCTCCGGAGGAGAGGAAGGCGTTCTGGTTTGCGCACTTCCAGGTAAAACTATATTAAATAAATCCTCTAATTTATGAATATTATATAACTTATTCGTGATGGTAACTTAATGAATTATTTATTGTAGCAAACGTATTTTTATCCTCCGTACCGGGCCGAGTTGATCGAGCGGCTCTTTCCTACCGTTGCCGCCAAGCTTATCCGAGATGCTCTGGATGACCGGAAGGCTCGTGATCGTGCTGGAAAACTAATCCAAGGGATCACGCCTGAGCAGTGAACTGCGATGAGGGCTAGATTCGATGATCCGAGCTACAAGAAAAGGTCTAAGAAGGCCAAGGCGGCTAGGCAGAATGCTGCCAAGTGGTATGGTGGCTAGATTCCGATGACGGAACATTTCCGTCGTTTGGTATGTTTTTTCTTTTAAAATATATTATTTTAATACAAGTACCATAAAATGGTACTTGGAAAAAATATTTAAGTTTAGTAATAAATAATATATTTTTAACAGGTACAGAGGGGTGACGATGCAAACATGGTGACCATCTTCTTGGCCACCCATCGCAAGGACGGAAATCTCATTGATGAGAGGGCCTCACAGACCTATGTAAGTATTACTTTACTTTGTGTTTATTTTAATATAACTTAGGCAATTATCGAGTTTCCAAACCTTTTCTAGGCCGAGTATCTTAGGCTGCGTGAGCGGGCGACTGCTAGTGCACCTACACCTGGAGAGGCTGGTACTTCGTCGCCGCCCGCTCCATCTCCGTCGGCGGACGACCTGTGGGTGACCGCAGCTGGTGGTCTCCAGAGGAGTACGTACTACGGTACGGGCTCCTATGGTGCCCTGGTTGGACGCAGTCATCTAGGCCTCCCCGACAGCTGTGTATTCCATACACCCCTCGCAGTCGCAGCCCTCGCAGTCGTCGGCCAGAGTCTAGGAGGCCGTTCAGGAGGTCGTTGACCGTCAGATTGCGTCTTTCCGTGACGACTTGCTGCGAAGTATGGAGGAGCAGTCCCGGTCCCAGCCGCAGGCGGACGATCCGATGCTTATCGCACGATTGGATATGCTCGACCGCAGCATGACGGAGCTACGAGAATTAAAAAATGATATTAGAGCCTCCAATGATCGCAACACCATGGAGCTGCAGGCGTCACAGCTATCGATGGGCGAAAAGCTGACGAGGATGCAGGATTCAATGGGTCATAGCAGTACGAAGTTGTTATCTACCCTGGATTCTTACAACCAGCGACTCACAGACTTGGAGCGGGCACGGCCTCCACCGACGTCACTGCCTTATCCATCGACATCGGTGTCGATTCCACGGGACGAGTATGAGGAGTTCTTATCCTTCAAGCGCGCCGGTGGTCAGCCTCTTGCAGATCCGCAGTAGTATAGTTATTTTTATTATTATTTAGGATGCGATTGTATGTTATGAATTATTGATACTTCAATAATATGCATGATGTATGATGCTTCTTGTGGTATTTAATTTTTTAGTTAATTTAATTGGATTATATAGTTATCTTGCATATCTACATTTAATTGGATTGATACTTCAACAATGCTGCTTATGATCTTTAATTTAATTGGATTATATAGTGGAGATGGAGGAGGAGGAGTCGAAGAAGGGTGGTTCTTGTGGTGTCAAGAAGAGAAGATGGAGGAGGAGGAGGACTAGAACTGCAGGGAATCACCAATCTGGATACTATTTTTTTTATTTTTTTAAATTAGCGACGGTTTTAGCGACGTTTAGCGACGTATAGCGACGTTACATTAAGTCGCTAAATACGTCGCTAATTAGCGATGCTGTAAATACGTCGCTAAATATGTCGCTAATAACGTCGCTAATGACGTCGCTATACGTCGCCAAATGCTGACATAGCAGTATAGCCAGGTCATTAAAGACGTCGGTGTAACGTCGCTATAGACGTCGCTAATGACGTCGCTATACGTCGCCAACTGCTGACATGGCAGTATTGTCAGGTCATTAAAGACGTCGGTGTAACGTCGCTATATAAGTCGCTAATTAGCGACGTTTAGCGACTTTACAGAACGTCGCTATTTAGTGACGCGGCGTCTCTAAACGTCGCAAAAATTTGCGACACATTAAAGTCGCTAAAAACGTCGGTATAGCGACGTTTAGCGACGTATTTTTTTTGGCGACTTGATTTTTTCCGACAACTTTATAATGTCGCTAATTACATCGCTAAACCAACTTAGCGACATTTTTTGGTTATTTAGCGACGTTTTTAGACGTCACTAATTTGACTTATTCTGGTAGTGCCAATAAGCGGAGACGAGAATCCCTTGAGTACACCACATGATGCTGTGGTTACTTATAATGAAGGAGTAACACCCGAAGACCGAGGACAATCTTCTCAAAGTAATCAAGCGGGCCAGCATACTTCCAGGTTCCAGCGTGATGACATCCCGCCGCCTCCGCAGTTCGTTCCACCAATGCATGTATTTCCACAAGGGCAACCTATAGACGGGCAGCAGATATTTTAAATGATCTACGCAATGATGCAAGCCCAACAGCAAATTCATCAAGAGACTCAGTGCCACGAGGCAGAGTATTTGAGGACCAGCCTTGTAACCGCATTGGAGCAAGTGAACCCACAAGCTAGGCGACCAGCAGCGGGGTCTATCACCGATTTCTGTTAATTCAAGCCCCGTACATTTTCGGGCAAAGAAGGACCAACCAAAGTTCATAAGTGGCTCACCAACATACAACACCAGTTGGAAGCAGCTAAACTTCCAAGAGAATATTGGATGATCGTCGTTAGAATGCAGTTGACGGGCAATGCTCATCACTGGTGGCTATCTAAAGAGACCTGGCTCGGACCAGACCGAGTCACTTGGGAAGAGTTTTCCAGACTCTTTCAGGAGATGTACATTCCGGCTATCGCTCGATCAGAACTTCGGGACAAGTTCAATCGCCTCACTCAGAGCAGTATGACAGTGGAGGAGTACAACACAGAGTTCATTCGTCTAAGTCGCTTCGCCCCTACTTTGATCCCGACGGAAGAAGGGAAGGCTGAGAAGTTCTTCGATAGACTAAACTTCGAGCTGTAGAGACTCATCGGATCCGTCGCACCTACCTCTTACTCGGACGTTCTCGCTGCAGCCCGACGCATGGAATGCGTCACCATGAGAGAGACCAGTCTGAAACGGTCTTCCACATCAGCCAAAGCACCACAAGAAGAAGCTGCAAAGAGACCTCACATACACCAGCCACCCAGAGCCTCTCCGCAGACATTACCTACATTTCAATACTGTAGCAAGGTAGGCCATATTGAGAAGGACTGCAGACACAAGTTGGGATTATGCTTGATTTGCGGAACCAATAAACACTTAGCCAAGGATTGTCCTCAGCATCGAGGAGGAGCACCAAGGACAAACCAACAAGCTCTACCAGCACCAGGAGGTTATCAGTCGAGGCCACCATTGGCACCACAAGCAGCACTCTTCCAACAAGCCTAGCAGCAGCAGAGGAATCCACCACAAGGACGCGAACAAGCCTTCGCGATAACCTTGGAAGATGCGCAGAACCATGGAGTAGCTAATGCACGTAAGTTTTTATAGTTTTATGTTTCTAGTATTACTTTACTTCGTGCCTGCTGGTTCGTGACCTTAGACTTAACCTGACTTGCTAATTATATATAACCTAGTTATAACCTAAATAATTTTAAACTTGCTAGATAACTTAGAATGATTTATAATTGTTAACCAGATATGTTTTAAAGGATAACCTGATTTTCTAAACTATAATTTTCTAGATTTCCTGTATTTGAGAAATTGTATAACTTCTATTGCTTAGGGAAATGATTTTCCCTATGTGTTTAAACCCATAACCTTGACTTTTCTTAAATCTTGATGTGCTTCGAATAAATATTGCAACCGTGTCATCTCTGTTGACCGTTTATTCTTTGATTGCGAGGACCCAATCCTCTTAAGGGGGGTAGATTGTAAACCCCATAATTTTCATGAATTTTTAAATTTGGATTTTTCATAATTTTTTACGATTTTTCTGTAATTAAACTAAGATGTTTTAATTATTAAATGATTTTTAAATGTTATTAAATAATATTAAAATTTGATGTAAATTATATTTTCTAGTATAAAACTAAAAACTGGGCATAGGGTAATTTTCCGGGAATTTATTGGACCCCGAAAGTATTTTTAAAATCCTAAAAACTATTGTAAAAATTAACCTAATTAAACCTGAACCCGGTTCACCTAAAACAATTTAAACCATACCAAAATAGACCGAACCGGCCGGTCTGTCCGAACCGGCCCAACCCCCTTAACGGGTCGGATCCGGGTCAAACCCGCGACCCGACCCGTCGAACCCAAACCCGCCAACCTTTCTCCTCCGTTGTGTAACCGACGAACCCGCCACCTCTTCCGTTCACCTCCCCACCGGCCGCCGGCGACGCATCCCCTTCATCTCCCCGAACCCTCGACCGCTCCACCTACCTCTTCCCCGCACCGGCCGCCTCTCCCTCTCCCTAGGTCCCGCTATAAAATTTGCCCCCTGCCGGTGACCTAACCCCCTTGACCGTCGTCCCCGGCCAACCCTCCAGCCCCTCTGCCACGAGCCGTCCTCCTCCCCTCTTCCAGAGCTCCGCCCAGCCCCAGCCATCGCCTCCCCCGAGCGCCGCCTCCTTCCTCGACCCGCTGCTGCCCTAGCCCTGACTTTGCCAGAGCCCGACTCCAGTCCTCCAGCAGCCCCGCCTCCGCCACGATCTCCCCCGCCCTCACAGTCGGCCGTCCCCGAGACCAGCCGCCTCGTCCAGCACAGCCCCCGGCGGACACGTCCAGGACACGGTAGACTCGACTCGGACACGCGTAATTCGGACTTTTGGAGCCCTATTCAGGTACTCATATCTCTCTCCTTGCTGCCCCAATTTCTATTCCGTCAGTTGTGACACATAGGCTGTGTGACCCCCTCGGTGCCCGTGCAAACCGCTCGGTGCATCGTGACCTGTGGTGATCGCAAACCGTAATCCAAAAACAGGAAAACCAATGCCCTGTTTTACCCCAAAACTGAGTACGCCCCGCCAAACGGGATGACTTGGTCGTGTGCGGTCTTCACCGATACGTGCGTGTCATTGATACGGGCGTACAGGATTTCACAGAAGTTGATTCGGATGTGCGTGCACACCGGAATCAATGCGTATCCGCCGACAACGTTCCGTATCCGTCTATTCTAGAATACGCTGTAACTTAGTGTACACACGTCGGATCGAGACAAAACTTGTGCCATCGGACTCATAGCAATACGCTGGTCCTGTGACCCAAGTTTGGTTCGATTCTGAGAACTTTGACAAAATTGCGTGTCGTGGGCCCCACAGGCTCCATTTGATGGGCGATTTTGAGATCGGCTCATCGGAATCCAATTCTGGAAGTTCCGTTGGGTTCGTATCATCGTTCCTGAGTTATTGACACTAAGTTGGACAAATTTGGAGACCTTTGATCCTGACACATTTTTCGGTGCAAAGCGGCCCACATGTGGACCCCGCCTTGACCTGAAAATGTCATTTTTGCCCCTGTGTCCAAATTGGACTCAAGAACAGGCGTTTATAGCTGATTGCTATTTTCTGGATCTGATAGTGATATTTATTTCAGCAACCGGAGTACTCACTGCAAATTCCGCTGAAGTCAGAACCACAATTGGAGCTGGAACCCCAGGCAAGTATAACTTGCCAACTTGCAGTTCTGTTATTATTTACTTTGACTTAGTTATATTTGTTGTACATGCTTAAACCTAGGACCGTGTGACTTACTTAGCGTCCGATTAATAGTCGGGTGCCAACCCCGCACGCAGAGTTGTGTACGTCATCTAGAGATGGACATTCGTGACCCTTTATATTCTCGTACTTGCATTATCAAGTACGTTATACCCAGGACACCTGACACGAATCATGAGACAGAATCTTTCTGAAATATTCAAGGTGATCCTGTGTAGGTTGCAGAATTTATGACATAGACATTATGTTCTTAGACATTATATTCATAGACATAATATGACTCACTGCATTAGATATGATTTTACGTGACATAGACATGAGGCATCGTGGACATGAGACGTATGATTACATTTGGATGGGGAGAGACACACAGGCTACAGGCTGATTATATATATATAGGCCACAACATAGTAAATTACATAGCATAGTATAGCTGCTACCTACTCCTCGACACAGAACTTGTAGTGGTATCAGCCTAAGTTCTAGTAATGCTCTCAACTTGCATTTCACATAGATGGTTATATAGTTTACCCTATTATTTTATTTATTACTGTACTGCATTTATTTTGGCTTGTATTGTCTGTACCTTGCTATGTCCCCTGAGGACCTGGATTCGGATTATGTCACCAGGATTAGCAGACGAGGTTTATCCAGAGATATACGGAACATGAGCACTACTCGGAGCAGTACCAGAACCTGAGGACGAGGTGATCGCTGAGGACTTCTCCTGAACATTTGCTTCTTCCATGCTCAGTTTTTTGTCGCAAATAAGCTCTTTATTTCCTGTTTAAGAGAACATTTGTTACAGACTTAATATCGGGTTGTTCCCCGATTATATTTACTTGTGACTAGTTAATGTTTATTTCTTTTTAATTGATATTTTTGTCTTTATTTTGTGGATGAGATTAGTAAATCCTGACTATTGTAATACAACTTAAGTATGTCCCGATGGATCCATTAAATTGGTTTTGTCCATCGGTGCGTGCTGCTGGACATTGCCACGTGTCCAGTCCCCGATATTTTGGGACTGGGGCGTGATAGCGGCGGTCCCGTTTGGCGGGGCGCGCTCCGTTTTACAACTTTTAGAATTCTGGAAAAAGTGGGTTCGCGAGATTTTGTGACGAATTTAATTCTTTCCACAGCAGCTAATAATCTAGGGTTATTTAACAGAAAATAAACTAGGTCAAGTGTTCTACACATATCAAAAAGAATCACCGAATTCAGATCTTTGTGGTGGGAGATACCAACTCGGCAACATGGGTGGTCACCGCAGTTTTTTGCGATCCCAGAATTCGGTCTGCTCGCGCCAACTTGGGCACTATTTTCGTCTATGGGTACATGTTGTTCGAGGTCTGCTATCATACAAATATGGAAGAGGGTTAAGGGGTGAGCATACCGGTGAAGACGGAACAGCGTTTGGTTGAGCGAGTCGACGGGAAGTAACTCCGGAACGAAGGTACCTCGTGTGGGAATCTGCAGTGTGCGAGGTCGGGGTCGTCGGAATTGGTTTGGACGGCCTGACGGGGTTCTCTGGCTGCGGTGGCGGCTCTAGATGAGAAGAGGGGGTCTGGAGCTTTTAGTTTAGGGTTTTATGAAATTATATATATATATATATATATAGGATAGGGAGAGAGAAGGGATAGGGGCGGGTCCGTTTACAAAGGGTCGCTGTGTAATGTGGAATAGGCTTCTAGTTTTGCTAACTTGTTATCTTTTTTTTTGCTAACGTTCTAAGTGCTACTTGGGATGCTAGCAAATTTGCTAGCTTGCTGTGCTTTATTTGCTATGCTTTAGTTGGCTGTGCTTGGCTTTAATGTTATTAGGATTATCATTATCATTATTATTATTATTATTATTATTATTATTAGTTTATTAATTTCTTTATACTTTCTTTTCTTTTCTTTTCTTCTTCTTAAATAAATAAATAAATATATATATATATATATATATATATATATATACTCATAAGAAATTTATAGATTAGAATAATGCACACCGTTAGGCTAGCAACTGCTCAATGGGTCTCCTACATGGAATAAATTCTGAAAAATTTCTAATGGTCCCATAAATCCTCTAAGTGCCCGAACACCTAAAATAAAAATTACTAAAAATCTATTTCTCCTATTTAGCCCTAATTACTATAATTTAATTAATAATTAATAAAAAAAAGTATATACGATTTTCTAGGAAGGGAGTTTTACAGATAGTGAGACAACGACAACTATGTGAGAAAGTAGCCCAAGCGCCCAGTGTATGTTCTCCCCACCCCATGCTACTACCCGCGTCGCAACCACGACATGACCAATCCGACTCTAACAGGCGATAAGTCCAGTCAAATATGTATACAGTCAAGTCCATCATCACGTAAATGTCTGGGATCAGATACACCTCGCCTACCATATCATGCAATGTGAATCCGTGTATCATGCCTATGTGTTAGCAAAAAATAATCATATATCCATACAGGTAAGAAATATATGAAACACGTAGCAGTATCCAAAGAAAATGACTGGTAAAAAAATATGCATGTAAATACTGTAAATCAATAAGCAATGTATACTTGCCTTGGCTTCGTCCAATGATGTGCTTAGACGGAAAGTACAAAAGTCTAGTCCAAGCCTATCCACGAGCTAAGTCGATACAATCCTTAGAGAATCTACCATCCCAAACAAACAACCAGGCATCACTTATCCACACAATAATTCCCTATTTAATAATTCAACAGTCCTTATAAATATAAACAAAACCCCTTTAAGAAAATATGAATAATTTTATATATACAACTATTATTCATTTGAGAGAAAACTTAATATAGTTACAATATCGTACAAAACTTAAATTGTAATAAATTCCATATTTTAGCTCACCTAGAAATAGTCATATGTTCACATATATAGTTACAAAAATTTGTGCTAACGTGTGTGTGTGTATATATATATATATATATATATATATATATATATATATATATATATATATATATATAAATATAAAAGGAAACATTTATGTACATAAAATATATATGTCTTTATATATAGGGTGTATGTATAGAAATAATTATTTCTATGTAAAAAAATTTTCATGTTCCTACCCAGAGTGAATGGCATCCAATTGTGTTAACACGTCCATTTATTTGCCTTAGTCCTCTTTATATTTAACACTTAGCTCCAATGGTTAAAAGGTGTTTTAATAACAGAGTTGGATCGAGGAAGTTGTATAAATCCATAAATTGCTACGTGAGAAGGGTCACAAAGGAAAAATGGGAGCATGGAGGCCTGAATAGAATATATGTAGGAAATTGCTATTAGAATTAGTGTGGCATGACACAAAGTTGAGAAATGGGTGGAAGAAGAAAATGCTAGCATAGTAGTAATCACAATTATGTGTGTATTTAGCCAATCCACAAGTGCTACCAACACCAGCCCTTAATACAGAACCGACCCCATGCTAAGCATGTTTCCATCCATTTAGCTCTTGTTAAATACTCTTCTTTACCAACACATTTAAAACACCTGCAGTACTCAGTTTATAACAAGTCACTCACCCATATAACTACTGTTCTATTCCCATACATGTAACACACGTGCAAAGTTCCTTCCTCTACCTCACTTACCATTGTTGCTTTCCTTTCCCACAAGTATATTACTTTCAAGAATGCCACTATGCATATTATTATCCATGCATTCATTAATAAAACATTTGCTAACTAATCTCTCTACACACAGATGCTACCAAGGAAAAAAAAACTGGAGTATAAGAGCAATAGCAGAGGGGATGAGAAATACCACAAGGAATGAAGGAAACTGCTTGGAGCTCTGCACTGCTGCACACTACGCCGCTGCAAACCATGCCGACAGCAGTCAGGCTCGGGTTGAGAAACGGCGAGGAGCGTCAAGGTGGTGGTGATGACTCGACAGAGTCCCGACGGGGAGATGGGCTGGTACGGCAGCGTTGAGTCTCCAGTCGCTCGATATTAGTTAATAATCTAGATTTGACCATTTCTTTGTAGGAACAGAACTTGTCTAAGTTCAGATCCACTTTAATAGAGTTTGTTAACTTATTTTTAGGATTGAGTTGTTAGCAGTAGTGGCTATATAAATATAAGTGTAGTTGTTTGTTTAATTACAAGAGTGAAATAAAAATATTCCCCAAACACATTGTGTTCATTGTCCTTGCCTCCTGAAGGTTACAACCCGCTGCTTGTAGCCAACATCTGGTATCAGAGCCAAGTGTAAGCCAAAGTACCTGGTTCAACCAGATGTCAATCGTCGAGTACTCGACGGCGCCAGCAACAAAGGAGGGAAGCATAACCTTGCACTACCCGATATTGACATCTAGCAACTGCTCCACTTGGACGATCAAGATAGAGGTCTTCATGGAGGCTCAAGACGTTTGGGATGCCATTGAACCCGCGGCCGGGGTGGTCGTAGAAAAGAACAAAGACAAGATGGCGTTGGCGTGCATATTTCAAGTTGTTCCCGAGGAGATCCTACTCAAGCTGGCCAAGCACAAAATGACTAAGGAAGCTTGGGAAAGCCTGAAGATAATGTACCTCGGCGCAGATCGGGTGAAGAAGGCAAGGATTCAAACCTTGAAGAGTGAGTTTGAGGTTTTGCGTATGAAGGAGACAGATTCCATCGATGAGTTTGCGGGGAAATTGACGATTCTCGCAAACAAGATTTGTGGATTGGGAGACAAGATGGAGGACGTTGTCATCGTCAATAAGCTGCTCGTCTCCGTCCCAGACAAGTACATGCAGGTCGTTGCTGCGATCGAGCAGTTTGTGGATGTGGAGACCATGCCGATCGAGGAAGTGATCGACCGCCTCAAAGCGTATGAAGAACTCATACGTGGTCGAGGCGAGAGCAACAACGGACAACTCCTGCTTACTCACGCTGAGTGGCAGGCGCGGTTGAGAAAAGGCGGCGCTGATTTTTCGTCGAGCGGAAATGGGCACTCTTGTAACGACCGGGGCCGTGGTAAGCCCCGTGGACGTGGCCGCTGGCGCTGCAGGGGTGGCCGTGGCGGCCAAATAGCGCAACACCAGGAGGGTGAGGGGACTCGCGTTTCAAACTCCAACCACGACAAATCAAAAATTAAGTGCTTCAATTGTGAAAACTATGGGCACTATGCGTCAGAGTGTCACAACAAACGTCATAATGAGGAGGCTAACCTTGTATGAGCACAAGACGAGGAGGCTGAATTGCTGCTGGGAGAGACTCAAGAGGAGACGCCTGACCTCGTCATGCTCAATGAAGAGAAGATAGTACCAGACTTGCACAGTGCTGGAGAAGTGCAGGCTGACACCGATGTGTGGTACCTCGACAACGACACTAGCAACCACATGATGGGCCACCGAGGAAAGTTCAAGGACCTTGATCAGGATATCACAGGCCGTGTCAAGTTCGGTGACGGGTCAACTATGCAGATTGAGGGCAGGGGATCAATCATGTTCCAATGCAAGAATGGGGAACAACGTTTTCTGTCGGAGGTATACTTCATTCCAAGTTTAATAAGTAATATATTGAGCCTTGGTCAATTAACAGAAGATGGAAGCAAGGTGGAGATTGTCGGTTCCTACTTGAGGGTGTTCGACAAGAATGGCATTCTGCTGATGAAGGTGAGGAGATCACCTAACCGTTTGTACAAGATAGCTCTTGAATCTTGCAGGATGATATGTCTAATGGCCAAAGTACAAGACCCAGCCTGGTTGTGGCATGCAAGGCTCGGGCATGTGAATTTCTTTGCGCTCAAGATGATGGCAAAGAAGGGAATGGCCACCGGGCTGCCAAAGATTTCTCATCCAAACCAGCTCTACGAAAGGTGCATCATCGCCAAACAAGCATGACTACCGTTCCTTCTGCAGGCAAGCTTCAGAGCCGAGAGGCCACTGCAACTTGTGCACGCTGACATTTGTGGCCCGATTACACCCGCTACACTTGCTGGTAACAAGTACTTTCTTTTACTTACTGATGACTTCAGTCGCATGATGTGGGTGTATATGCTTAAAGAAAAGAGTGATGCCTTTAATGCTTTCAAGAAATTCAAGTCTCTTGTAGAGAATGAATGTGACAGCTAGATGAAGACACTAAGAACTGATCGAGGGGGTGAGTTCCTGTCCAAGGAATTCACGAGCTTCTGTGAAGGCAAAGGCATAAAATGGTACCTCATCGCACCATATACACCACAACAAAATGGCGTAGTAGAGCGCCGAAATCGCACCATGATGGCTACGACAATGAGCTTGCTCAAGAGCATGCATATTCCTTGAAGTATGTGGGGCGAGGCGGTCAGACATGTTGTGTACCTGCTCAACCTGTTGCCAAC
This sequence comes from Iris macrosiphon, assembly GCA_036927795.1. Taxonomy (NCBI): domain Eukaryota; kingdom Viridiplantae; phylum Streptophyta; class Magnoliopsida; order Asparagales; family Iridaceae; genus Iris; species Iris macrosiphon. Next base: position 98,425,314 of record JAYESA010000009.1, read on the forward strand.
TAAAGTTCTCAGTACGCTCACGTCGTATGAAGCCTGGACTGGTAAGAAACTAAACCTCGAACACTTAAGGATGTTTGGATGCGTCGCACACATGAAGACTGCAGGTCTTTATCACGCTATTGGTGTACCTTGGCGTGGAAGAGGGCTACAAAGCACAACGTCTCTATAATCCTCAACGCAGTAAGATCCATGTGAGCAGGACTGTCGTGTTCGAGGAAGAAAGGAGATAGAATTGGAACAATGGTGCTGGTACCGAACCACAAGGCTGGGTAGAACTCTCAGTCGAAGATCCTGTTTTCGAGACAGTGATCACTCCACAGAGAGCGGTGGGCACGACTGTGCACACGCCGGAGGGCACATGAGATACGACAACACCTATGACGCACGGAGCAACAATGGCGTCAAGGGAGCCTACTACACCACAAGCTGCGACCTCAACTTTGAGCGGCTCACCCACACCGACGGTAGACTCGAATGAGCCAAGAAGATACCTCTCAATTGTTGACGTATATGCTAAAACTGAGGAGACCGTTCTTGATCCAAATATGCTATTTTTGTCGGCTGAAGAACCGACAAAATTTTAAGATGCTATACTTGAACATGAATGGCGGGAAGCTATAAAGACGGAGTTTGAAGCCATCGATAAGAATGGGACTTGGGTGCTTACTGAGTTACCATCTGGGCACAAACCCATCGGTTTAAAATGGGTATACGAGGTAAAGAGAGATAGTGAAGGCAAGATCCTCAAGCACAAAGCTAGACTTGAGGCAAAGGGCTACGTCCAGCAACATGGAGTTGATTTTGATAAAGTATTTGCTCCAGTTGCCAGACTCGACACAGTTCGCTTGATCATCGCCCTCGCAGCCCAGCATAGATGGAAGGTTCACCATTTGGACGTTAAATCTGTGTTTCTGAATGGTGACCTCAAAGAGGAGATATATGTAGCTTAACCTGAAGGCTTCGTCGTCAAGAACCAGGAGCACAAGGTGTACATGCTGTCCAAGGCTCTCTATGGCTTGTGGCAAGCACCGAGGGCCTGGAACACACACCTGGACAGCTGCTTAAAGGATCTGGGATTCATCAGATGCACTTAAGAGCATGCTGTGTACACGAGGAGCAATAGAGAGGGTGCACTCATTGTTGGAGTGTACGTTGATGACTTAATTGTCACAAACACAAGAGCAACTGCAGTAAAGGTTTACAAGCAGCAGATGATGCAGCAATTTGAGATGAGTGATCTTGGGTTACTCTCCTACTACCTTGGTATAGAGGTAGATCAACAGGGTTATCGTATTATACTGAAGCAATCAACATATGCGAAGAGTGTTTTACTGCAGTTTGGAATGGGAGACTGCTATCCGACCAGGTATCCTATGGAAGCTAAACTACAACTCGACAAGAACCTTGAAGGAACACCAATCGATCTGATACAATATAGACGTATTATTGGCTGTCTCAGGTACTTAACTCACACTCACCCGGATATTTGTTATGCTGTCGGAATGGTGAGTAGGTACATGGAGAAGCCAACAACCATGCATCACCAGGCTGTAAAATAGATCCTTAGATATGTGAAGGGAACACTTGAGTATGGACTCATGTATGGAAGAGGACATGGTGAAGATGAACTGCACAGATTCATCGACAGTAACTTAGCTGGAGATGTCGACGACAGGAGGAGCACCAGCAGAATTGCGTTATACCTCAACAAGAACCTGATCACTTGGGCATCTCAGAAGCAGAAAACTGTCGTGTTATCCTCCTGTGAAGTTGAGTTCATGGCTGCAACGACTGCAGCATGTCAAGCTTTGTGGCTGAGGAATCTGGTTAGTGAAGTGACTAGCCGCGAACTTAAGCCAGTCACACTCTATGTCGACAACAAGTCTACAATTGTGCTGATAAATAATTTAGTATTTCATGGGCGCAGTAAGCACATTGATACTCGCTTTTATTTTATTCGCGAGTGTGTTGAAAGAGGCCAGATAAAGGTGGAGTTCGTGAGCACTAGAAAGCAACATGCCGACATTCTCACGAAGGCTCTCGCCAAAGTAAAATTCGCTGAGATGCAGCAGGTGCTTGGAGTTATCAACCTTGATCAAATCTAGATTAAGGAGAAGAATATTAGTTAATAATCTAGATTTGATCATTTCTTTGTAGGAATAGAACTTGTCTAAGTTCAGATCCACTTTAATAGAGTTTGTTAACTTATTTTTAGGGTTGAGTTGTTAGCAGTAGTGGCTATATAAATATGAATGTAGTTGTTTGTTTAATTACAAGTGAGAAATAAAAATATTCCCCAAACACATTGTGTTCATTGTCCTTGTCTCCTGAAGGTTATAACCCGCTGCTTGTAGCCAACACTCGAGGTATCACACTTGCCAACGGCAAGGTCATGCGCGACGAGGAAGTTGGGTGCTCTGGCAACGTACGAGGATGGTGGTGATGTTTGAACGACCAGCGCGGTGAGGGATGAATGGTGGTTCGAGGTTGGAGGTGGTGAATGATCCCAGGAGTAGCCGTACGGGAAAGCTGCGGTAAGGTTTGGTCTGGGCGGACACCGGATCCAGTGGCCGACCATTGCGGCATTAGTAACTGGGTTCGATGCTTGGTGCCACGCTGACATAGATTTCAGTCATGCAGGGCTCGATGATATACGGGAAGGCATGGCGGTCGGGCGCGTCAATAACGGAAACTAGGTGTGGTGGCGAGCTCGGCCTGGGAAGACCTGTCATGGTGGTGTGGAAAGTTGGGAATGGTGCTGGTGATGTTATTTAATACAGGTGGATGTGGGGATGTAGTGATAAAGAAGAAAGGTGTTGAAGAAGAAGAAGAAGGCTGCTAAAGGAACTGAAATGGTTGTGGAAAAGTTTTATTGCGACTTTGCTTTGTAGGATACAAAGAGGATGATACACAAGAGGATTTAATTTTAGGGGCTGAAAGAACAATTTTGTTTCTTGCTTGCTTGATTTGTTCCATATTACAACCCTTTGCTTACATAAGTATTTATAGAACTCAAGATACATCAAGAGCAATGAACATGGCTCTTAGTGTTTCTAAATACATTCATGCATACAACAATGAACTTGACTCATCCTAGATTCATCCATGCATGCAACAATGAATAGATTCATCCAGGCATGCAATGTCACGCCCCGATCTCCCGCAGGCAAATCGGTCGTTCCCGCTAGGCGAGAATCACCGCGCCAGCGCTCCCGCGGAACGATCGCTTTAAACCCATCTGGGCGTGATGCCGCACGAGCGTGAACCACGCCCGTGCAAGGCTGAGGTTCATTGGCTGGCGGTAAGAGTTCTAAGCCACAGAGTCGCACAGATTATCCGAGTGCAGCGGAGTCATGAACACATAGGCGATCGATAACAGGTTCACTGAGTTGACAATATAGCGGAAGCATTGAAACACAAATTGAAGTAAAGCAACTCTTTTATCGATATAAAAGAAGTGTTACAGGCGGCGTATAGTCGAGATTACAAGTCGCTCAAGCCTCTCTCTCTGAAACAGTAAAAGCGTGCCAAGTGCTACAATTATGGCATGATTGTACAGGCGATGATCGAGTGATGTTCAGGCGATGCTCACAACATTATGTCTTGTATATGTGCTTCAGTTCCGGACGCAGTGATACTTCGGAGTAATTTTCATGCCTTAGCACGCACGATGGAGGCATCCGCACCGAACGAGGTTATCCCGCACACTGCATACAAACTGGTGGATTATCAGTACATTGAATGCACTGGTGGGGAAGCTAATCGCCCGCTCGACAAATCCAAACACGTAATACAGGTTCCGTGCACAACTATTAAGTTGTCTTTCTAGTTGCCTTAGGATCAGTTCCATGCAAGATTTGAATAGCCTAGTTCGTGTAGCAGTGTACCGTGCGACATGAGAGAAAATACGGCGAGACTTACCAACTTACCATTTCTTCTTCCCTGTGCGAGGCAAACAATATATTCAAGCACGGGCAAGTATAAACATTCAGGGCATAGCATATGCAACACGATGAGTCATTTTATCATGATCGTTCAGGTGTTCAATTATTTCTTGATGCGAAGCAATGACTCGCATGCGGATAGCCACTAAGCGAGGATGACTTATCTATATGAACGTTAGTCGCTGGCATAGCCATAAAGGACCGTTTATAGTCTTTGAACAAGGATGGTGTACAACGAAGCACGTGAGGCGCTACACGCCATCCTGTCCGCACGTGAGACTATCGTGAAGTTCCATCCGGATCGAAACGGTCCCAGTGCCCCGGTGACCGCCCGTGGAACCGAATGACCTTGTTTCCAAGTTGTCCGCGACATGCAGGTCAGGGTCAGTTTCAAATCCACAACTTGAATGATAATCCATGATTCGTGATCTGAACGAGCGTTTGCTCCAAGAGCTGAGATTCGTTCGTTACATGACGTGATTCTCGTTCAGATATAAACTTGATGTGATTATCATTCAGTTGTCACGTTATAGGATTCACATTCAGTATTCATTACCCTGATGCGTGCCCCTGGTTCGAGAATTGCCTTGGAGACCCAACGGTCCCGGATACTTGTAGGTTTATTCAGGCACGGAACGACTACGTAGTAGTCTCCCGGGGTTTGGATGAAAACATGGCAACGTACAAGCAGACAAGCATGCGTTTCTAAGGAACATAAGTAAACACGTTTGCTCGGACCCGAAGGTAAGCCGAGAGATGAAGCCGTTAGGGACTTAGCATGCGAGGGTCTGAATATAAGCAGTATTTCAATTTCCATGTTCTAGCAAGCAATACAAGTTGGGATTATTCCCTTAGCTAGGTGCGTTGGATTTATTAGCAGGCAGGGGGTGAATCACCTAGCGACTAGCATGTAATCATTCCAAATTTTATGTGTGCTGGCTAAGCAAAGACAAGTTCACCGTAGCCACCCACCTTAGCGATGATTCGCCTCGGTAGAGCGATACGTCAAGCGAGCCTCTGAAAGCCTGAGCTGGATTCCTGTAGGGACAAGTCTGGATATCCTTTGCTTCTCATTTGAGGCAAAGCGGGTCGGGACAGCTGCACTTTTGCCGCTTGAGTCGGCAGACCGCTAGAACGGAACGGGTGTTACATGCAATAATAAATTTAACAAAATTTGGTTTACATATCCAATAATGCCTCCCTTAAACCAAATTCGCTAATTTGGCTTATTCATCCCGAATTCGCTAATTTGGCTTATTTTGGTAGTGCACATTGCTACCAATTCGGTAATCCATGAACGGACGAAACACATTGAGATCGACATCTACTTTGTTCGTGATGAATACTAAAAAGGGGGATAATATTTCACCATGTGAGAACCAGATAGCAGATAACAAATATCTTTACAATGTCTCTTTTAGACCCTCATGTTCGGTTTCTTTGTAACAAAATGGGCATAACTGGCATCTATGCTCCAGCTTAAGTGAGAGTGTTAAGATATTATGATATTACATAATATCTAAATAAGTGTGGACCTATATGTAAATGTAATATTCCTATATATATATATATATATATATATATATATATATATATATATATATATATGTGTCCAAAGTCTCTCTAAAGTGAAAAGTGGTTATCATTACTACAATAACTAACTAAAATCAAACGAGCATGACTTATAAAAGCCAAAAATAGAAATAGAACAATAGGTATCGCAAGTAGTCAATATATAAAGTGACAACCATAAATAAAGTACTAGCTGAGACCTTAGAAAAGACCCAAACAAGAAAATTGGTTTGGTGCATAAACAACCGATAAAAGAATAGTGAAGGTACTTGTCCGAAGAGCTTAAAACAAAGGCTTAATAGAGAAATTGTTCAAGTACAGACAAGAAAAAAATAAATTCAACCAAAGCATCTTGTCATTCATCAAACTTGCCACCAAACGTGCCTAAATTCATCATCCATAATGAGGAATGCCTCACAATAAACAACAATGTTAGCAATCATGAATAATGCCTTAAGCAATTGATTAAATGAAATGCCTTGCATTTTATGAAATATGTTCATACATTCTGACATGTTAAATTGCATCAGCGTGGCTTGATGTCACGGACTTTATATTTTTGTCTATATCTCACTCCATGCGGCACACAAACTTTCTTCTCGAAGATCCGTGCAAGTCTTCCATAAAAGCTTAGCTAAATCGCTAAGACAATAATGATAAAATGTGGAACAAAATAAAGAGATTAAAATATTGAAAAGTTTACTATACTAGAGAGAGTTTACAAATACTTGGGTGGTGAAGAGAAAATGATCCTCCCACTTATTTATAGGGTATAAAATGGCTTACAAAAAACTTCTTGAATGAGAATATTCCTGATATTATTCTAGAAAATATTCCAAAAATTATTCTAGAGATTATTCCAGATATTATTCTAGGTCCTAAATATATTTACATGGTGAAATTTTTTTAGAACTTCTACAAACTAAGAGAAGCCTCATGAGAGTTCACACGGACTCCGCCATATTGCGGAAACCTTCCAACTAAACCACCACGCTTGCTACAACGTCTCGATGGGGCAAAAAATCTTGTGTGTTACATCCTCGCTCGCATGTTTCGCCACGCCCTCGTCTTTGGGTGCACCAAGTATCTGAAAGGCTTCTACCCCTGTATTCATGGTAACCGCGTTTTGTTCCTTCTTTTTCTTTCTCATTCGGCCCTTTCCAAACTTGTCCATCTTCTCCTTAAGATCGAAAGCAATCTTGTTTGCCACATTACCTTTTCCCATGGTTCGTACCTTTATCGACACAAAAAGTGGCTTTAGCGGACTATCAGGTCGTCGATCTACCTTATCTCGTGGATGCACATAGTTCTGCACACCTCCACGTATGCGAGTCCTATTGCAACTTTGTCGACCCAAATGCCCCCCTATCCTTGAGCGACTCCTTGCATGAGTCAGTCTACTTTCGTATACATCTCTTTGTCGCATCTGCCTCCTCGTAGTCCACAACATGCTTCTCTTACTCATGCCCAGCTTGGCAGCATGATCCACCTCCCTCTGTAAAAATAACTCATCGAGACACTCCTTTGCAACACTATTGGTCTCACTTGGATGGTCTTCCTCCGTGAAATTCTCCTTTATATCGAGTACCGCCAAGTAGGCCATCTCCCTTTTTACTCTCCGTGAGCTAAACGACAGAGATAGATTCCCCCTTTGACGGCTCACCCCGTATAACTCTTACCATATATGGAGAGCCTTCCGGCATAAAGCTGACAACTCCCAAGTGTGGCATCAGAACCACCTTTGTCGCGATTATGAAATCTATATCAAGTATCATCTTGAAGTTATCCAATAATTTAGCGATAAAATTGGCAATACTCGGCCAATGTCCCACCTCCTTGAATCTTTAGCGATAAAATTGGCAACACTCGGCCAATGTCATACTTGGCCAATAATTTAGCGGTAAAATTGGCAATCTCATGCACGGAACGAGCTCTGAGTTGATCGCCTTCATCTTGCTTGAATCTTTTTCTAATGTTAGACCCAAGCGATGGACCTCTACGCCTGAGATGAAGTTATAATTAACCTCGTATCAACCAACACCTGCATGGTCATTCCATTGATCCTAACGTCAACGTACATGAACTCCCTGCTTGGAGTCTTCGACACAACGGACTTGGTCTTAACAGTGTTGAGTAAGCGCAATGCTCCCATGTGCACTCATACTTCATACTCCTCATCCTCTACCTCCACCCTTCGGACAACATTGATACGCTTGCTCCTCTTTTAGCAATCCCGAGCATAGTGATTCTCTCCATATATATATGAAGCACGAAACTATTTGTTCGGGTTGGGCCTTTTCACGCTTCTTTTTCTCGAACGGACCCTCCTTAGGAGAGCTCTCATTATCTCCCTTACCATTCTTCTTGGTGGTCTTTGACTTGGTCTTGGCATCATTGTCGTTCCATCTATAATTGACGAGCCTTTCGGCTGCTGCTGCAACGGCATTCAAGTCTTGCACCCTTGGTCGCTGTAATTCTTGAACCGCCCACTGTTGAAGTCATCGAGAAAGAAGAACAAGTAATCATCCTCGCCCATGATAAATATCGCAAGAATCAAGCATGTAAACTCCATAATGTATTCTTTGATAATTCTGGTGTGCTTAAGCTGCCGCAAGTTAAGCCTTGTTGTGAACTTCACGTTCTCCGAGTAGAACTGAGACTTGATCTCCTTCTTGATATCATTCCAAATCTCAAATGAGCATAAATTATTCTCTATTTCTACGCACCTACGAGACCACCACAACATAGCATTGTTGATAAAATGGAGTAAAATAATGTATATCTTCTCGGCCTCATCCTCGATATGTATCGCCTTGAAGTATCGCTCCATGTTCCATAAGAAGTTATCCTCTTCTTTGACATCCTGCACACCACTGAAGGATTTTGACTCGGAGATCTTTTTTTTTATGTCTCCCTACTCGAAGGTCTATCGTTCGCAACGGCCTTCTCCAAATGGCACTTTGGTCTTGAGTTATCCGCAACTCACGACCACGATCTTTAGCTCCTCTAGTCCAGGACCTTCTCGCGCAATTCCTCAATCTCTACATGTAAACCCCCTCACCAAAAATAGGTATTTTATGTGTATTTTATTTTATTATATTTATTATAGATGTTGAATTTCTTTAGAGTATTCTCTTAGTTAATTAGAAAATAAATTTTTTGATATATTTACTTATATAAATATTTATTTAGAATTATTTTTAGGCTATTTTAGATTTTTGGAGTTTTTTTCTAGAATTTTTGGGTAATTAAAATCTAGGAAACGTAAATTTTTAGGACTTTCATGATTTACTATGAGACCATACTTGAATGTTGTTACTACCAAACATTTATTTTAGAGTTAAAATATTTAAATATATTTTTCTGTAATTTATTTATAATTTTAAGGAATTATTGGATTTTTGAAATTATTGAGGATTTATTTTGATATATAAAGTTATAATATTAGATAGACGCTAATTTAGTGTTAATAGATATTAATAAGATTATATATAAATTATTTGTATTATCTTTATGTCTATTTAAGATTATAAATTATTGTGATAAATTCAAACTCTATTTTAAATTAATTCAAATTCTGAGCCTACTAGGAAAGCAACTCCATGCATATCCTATCTTTATTTAAACTGATTCTAATCCTATCCAAATTAGTCAATCCTAGTCGTATTTAATTAAGTACTCTCCACCATTATAAATACCTATTAGACTTATGGAATAAAATTTTCTTTCATATTTATCTTCCCCAAACTCCTCTCTTTTTCGTCCAAAAATAGTTAAAATTTATCATAAATTCAGCCTTATTTTCTAGTAGTTAGGACGACTTAAAAAGACTATATTTCCTAGCTCCGGACTCCAAACGCACTCCAATTTTTTTTTTGTTAGAAACATATCAAAGTTAGTCTTCTGATTATATAAATTATTTTAATAATTTCTGAACTTATTTTTCTAGAAAATTCTAAAAGTGCCAGTTGTCCAAAATCAGACACGTTTTCGTGTTTACGAGATTTCGGGAGATCTCGAACTCAGAATTATGAGCCGTTTAAAGTTTCAAAAAGCTGGCATGATGAATTTCCATAAAATTATTTTTCCATAATTTAAAATGCAAGTTTAATTTACTGTAAAATTCGTGCAACATAGACGTAAATAGAAAATTACCGAAAATTATCATTTGTGCGCCCTTATGGCCGTAACTCTTTACCGACTTGTGATTTTATAAAACCGTCGATTCTGGTGTTCATGTAGCACTAAAATTTATAGGATTCCATACACAAATCTAGAATTTGAGTCAGTTAACTTTTTGGTCAACGGATTGCCTCGATTTGCGTGCCACAGATCACAAATCCGTAAAATTTACTTTCTTTGGACCAGAATTAGGGTTTAATAATAAAATAAGATTATAATCAGATTAAAATACTATTTTAGGTTATTCTATTCAGAATTAAAATAGATTAAAATGGAGGAACCTATTCACCCAATTTTGTAACCTAACTTGTTTAATTTATGTGACGGGTAGATGGGACTACGCCTTGAGTTGCGACTTTATTCTTTTTCAGAGCAGGCAAGGATACCTTGCCAAATTGTTTACAGTACCTTGCATTGCTTATTATACTCTTAAATATTTATTGCATGTGTGTTTTCTTTCAGTCATTACTATATATTATATATGTTGACACACATTACACCTAGTATCATGAGAGAGGAGGACAATCATTAGGCGTATAGGCTATAATTACTCTGGTAAACCGTAGTATCTAGCACGACTACGGTTGTGTGTCGCGCTGGTTGCTACCCTCGCGGTATGTCAATTTCTAGAATCGCGCTGGTCGCTACCCTCGCAGTATGTCAATTTTTGATGTCCCTGACGTGTGTGTGAGTTGTGAGATTAGATAGAGTAGCCTACCCTTGTCCATATGTTAAAAAGTTGTCCTCATTATACTTCATATAGATTGTCTTGTACAGCATACTTATATATTTTCTATCTATTATGCAAGTTTACTGTATTCAATTGGCATGCTTCTATGTATCTTGTTATGTCCCTTTGAGGACTTGGTCCCTTGCCAGGTTTAGACGACCAGGAGTATCTGCAGGAGTACGGGCCAGGACCTGTCATACTACTTTCTGCAGAGGAGGTATTATCCTCTGAGCATCATTGATTATCTTTAGCGATGGATCTTTTAGCTGACACTTCTATCATCACCTTATTTTATATTGGAGATTCTACCCTGCTCTCTCATTTTAGTTGATATAGTCATTGGTAGTGGATTTGTCTCAACCCGACTATCATTTTTGGATTACTCAGACTTATTATTCTAGTTTACTTATTTCTTTTCTGTGACTTGTTATGTGGATAAGATTAGTATTTCTATGACTTGCGATAATATATATACAACATGTGAGTATTATTCATAATACAGCGTATGTATGTATTATGGTATCCATATATTGGAATTGCCATATACATACGGCTGGCCTGCTTATATATTACTAGTCCTACGTATTTTGGGACTGGAGCGTGACATATTTTTGTGGTGGCCCATGCAGGTCGAGAGCATATTATCTCGGTTACGTTACTGTACCGAGCAAGCCTGCACCTAGGATTAGAGTATAAGATCTCATCCTTAATTGACTATGACTCACCTTTCTTCTAATCTGTTCTATTTAAATAATTGTATCCTGCTTGATTCATGTACTTTCTAATAGTTCCTTGAGTATAGCCTTCTCCTAGAGTATAGAAATCCTTGTTATTAGGATAATAATTAGGGTAACACACCTACTGAGAATACAACTAGAATATAGACACATCACTAAGTTTAGAATACCTAATGAACTCTAGCATCCCTTACTTGTAGATTAATTGACTATTATCCCTTGATATATTTATGAAGGACTTGAGAGTAGTATAGATACTACTAGAGTTAGTTAGAAATTTGACCATATTGTTTGACCCTAGTATTGAGGAACCAATAGAAATCCAAGATTTAATATTAGGACTGAACCTAACTTTCATAGTGATATAGTATTAGAAAACTATATATTTAGATTCTTGTCTTGATATTAGCAGAACAGTACCTTAGGGAGCTAAGAGGAATGAAATATAATATTTTCCTTTATCATACCTCGAACACAGAGATTAGCATACCACATTCTCTTAAGAAACCATGATCTATCAAGAGTCTCTCTATTTAATTTTATCTCTTGTTCTTCTGAAACCTTAGCGCTCGCTATTTGTGTGACGACTAAAATTTTCTTCATCTTTCAATTCGTGCCACCTAACCTTTCTGATTGTAGGCCAAGTGATTTACTTTTATGTTAGAATATATAGGTTGCTAGGATTATAGTTGTAATATTGAATTTTAAAATTATGTGCTTAGTAGTTAGAACTTGACAGTTTGAGTTCCTCATTTAGATTATGATTTTATGACTATCCTTTAGTTTCAAATCAAGTAATTTGTGCCCATATATCAATAAAGTTATATCCTCTTTCACTTGAGAGCCAGTAACTTCTCTACTCTTAATATTAACACCTTTGTTTTATAAGCACTATGATTAAGACTTAAGATGACCATTACCTATGGAGTTTTATAATACAATAGGATACCCTAATAAGCACCAAGATCTTTCTCTCACATACCCTAACAAGAGTTCTACCTTATTTACAAGGACAAGATTATTTTATATATTCCCCTTAAGGCAGTTACAGTATTAGTTTATTCTTTTATGTTGGGTAGTATGCCTCACAACGTAGTATCACATAGTCTTTTTGATCCATTAATGAAGTGTAATGGAATGACACCAACTATAGACCGGCATAAGAAGATAGTGTTTATCCAGACTGTAGAACTTAGAGGCCCATACCCCCACTTATTGACTAGAGACTTAGATAAGGAGTTGTATGGCAACTGTAGAGGCACAACATTGGGCGAGTCTCATCTTCTTGGTGAACTTGAATTATTTTTACCTTCTTTCATCATAATCCAGCGAATATATATTTTTTGTACTACCTCGACTTATGTTGCTGTTATAGGCTAGTTTTACAAGCTTATTCTTTATCAAGCTTGTTCATGATAATGTATTATTGGGGGGCCCATACTAATACATTGTCTAAATCAGAATCAGTGTATTAAGGTCTAGCTAACCTTAGTGCGCTTGGTTCGCTCTTCGTATGACTACTTTACGTAGATTGAGATATATAGTTGACTAGTAGACGAACATACTTGCCCTTAGACATCTTCGAGCATATCATATCAGGTACATAATTGTACTGATATGAGCATGTGAATAAAAATTTACCAAAATAAGATTTCAATCCACAACTGCCTTGGCAACTTCCTTTCAAATTCTCTAATCCCTTTTGAATCCCATACTTGTATTCTATCACCTCCTCCTTGAATTCTTTATTATTGTTTTTCGTCTTCTCCTATTTCGGAAAGATGAACGTTCGTGCCTAGTATAAGTATGATATACGGATAGTACTAGATATACCCCATAGGCCAATCACATTACTTGGTGACTATTTTTCGTAATTAAGGGCATACCATATGTGATATATTTGGTGTTAAAACTTTCGAGGATTGAATAACACGATTAAACAATTTAGGGAATATTTTTTTAAAGTATAGCGTTATATGATAGATGGATAAATTTTAAGTTGGGTAAAAATTGTATTATCAACTTGAGGTAAATTTCTTTTAGATTGTGATCAAGTAAGATTAGATTGAGAGATTAAGTCATTTTAAATATTGAAAATTTTAGAAGGATGATTAAGACGATGATGATTTAATGAATTTATATCTTGATATTGCTGACCAAATATTTATACTTTAAGCACATGATTTAAATTTTAAATATTGAAGGTTGAATCATCGATTAAAATTTTGAGGATAAATACAGAATTTTAGACTTGAACATTGATGGATTGAATTCAAAATTCTAAAATTTGATGATTTAAATTAAAAGTTGAAATTGATTGTTGGATCAACTATTTAAAATGTTAAGGGTGTAAATTAAATTTAAAATTTGAAGAGTACGAAATTTATAAGTTGAGAATAAGAATAAGATTTGATTAGAATTGTGTATTGTTCAAAGTCTAGAGAAAATTATGATAATTGAAAATTGTGATATAAATTTTGATGTAGTATGTCCTATAGAGTTGAATTAGATTTGGATGTTGATTATTTAAAAATTGAGAAGAGATTATGATTGGTTAAATTTTGATTTGAACAGTGATAATTCTAGTTTTGAAGTGACCGCGATAGATTTGAATAGATTTTGTTATTTAAATTTTTGGAAGAGATTGAGATTGACTTGCCTTATAAACGATTGTGAAGGATTTAGCAAATCATGTCTTATTTTTAATTTTGAGGACGAAATTCTTTTAAGTTGGATAGATTGTAAACCCCCTCACCCAAAATAGGTATTTTATGTGTATTTTATTTTATTATATTTATTATAGATGTTGAATTTTTTTAGAGTATTCTCTTAGTTAATTAGAAAATAAATTTTTTGATATATTTACTTATATAAATATTTATTTAGAATTATTTTTAGGCTATTTTAGATTTTTGGAGTTTTTTTTAGAAATTTTGGGTAATTAAAATCTAGGAAACATAAATTTTTAGGACTTTCATGATTTACTATGAGACCATACTTGAATGTCGTTACTACCAAACATTTATTTTAGAGTTAAAATATTTAAATATATTTTCTATAATTTATTTATAATTTTAAGGAATTATTAGATTTTTAGAATTATTGAGGATTTATTTGGATATATAAAGTTATAATATTATATAGATGCTAATTTAGTGTTAATAGATATTAATAAGATTATATATAAATTATTTGTATTATCTTTATGTCTATTTAATATTATAAATTATTGTGATAAACTCAAACTCTATTTTAAATTAATTCAAATTTTGAGCCTACTAGGAAAGCAACTCCATGCATATCCTATCCTTATTTAAACTGATTCAAATCCTATCCAAATTAGCCAATCCTAGTCGTATTTAATTAAGTACTCTCCACCATTATAAATACCTATTAAACTTATGGAATAAAGCTTTCTTTCATATTTTTCTTCCCTAAACTACTCTCTTTTTCGTCCAAAAATAGTTAAAATTTGTCATAAATTCAGCCTCATTTTCTAGTAGTTATGACGACTTAAAAAGACGATACCTCCTAGCTCCATACTCCAAACGTGCTCCAATTTTTTTTGTTAGAACCGTATCAAGGTTAGTCTTCTTATTATATAAATTATTTTAATAATTTCTAAAACTATTTTTCTAGAAAATTCTAAAAGTGCCAGCTGTCCAAAATCAGACGCATTTTCGTGTTTATGAGATTTCGGGAGATCCCGAACTCAGAATTATGAGCCGTTTGAAGTTTCAAAAATCTGACATGATAAATTTCCATAAAATTATTTTTTCAGAATTTAACATGCAAGTTTAATTTACTGTAAAATTCGTACAACATAGACGTAAATAGAAAACCACCAAAAACTATCATTTGTGTGCCCTTGTGGCCGCAACTCTTTACCGACTTATGATTTTATGAAACCGTCGATTATGGTATTAATATAGCACTAAAATCTATAGGATTCCTCACAAAAATCCAAGATTTTTGTGAAACCATCAATTTTTGGTCAACGGATTGCCTTGATTTGCGTGCCATGGATCACAAATCTGTAAAATTTACTTTCTTTGGACCAGAATTAGAGTTTAACAATAAATTCAAATTATAATAAGGTTAAAATACTATTTTAGGATAGTTTATTCAGAATTAAAATAGATTAAAATGGAGGAACCTATTCACCCACTTTTGTAACCTAACTTGTTTAATTTATGTGACAGGTAGATGGGACGACGCCTTGAGTTGCGACTTCATCTTTTTTCAGAGAAGACAAGTATACCTTGCCAAATTGTTTACAGTACCTTGCATTGCTTATTATACTCTGATATATTCATTGTATGTGTGTTTTCTTTCAATTATTACTATATATTATATATGTTGACACACACTTGACACCTAGTATCATGAGAGAGGAGGACAATCATTAGGCGTATGGGCTATAACCACTCTGGTAAACCGTTGTATCTAGTACGACTACGGTTGTGTGTCGCGCTGGTCGCTACCCTCGCGGTATATTGATTTCTGATGTCCCTGACGTGTGTGTGAGTTTTGAGATTAGATAGAGTAGCCTACCCTTGCCCATACGTCGAAAAGTTATCCTCATTATGCATTCATATAGATTGTATTATACAACGTACTTATATATTTTCTATCTATTATTCATGTTTACTGTATTCAATTGGCGTGCTTCTATATATCTTGTTATGTCCCTCTGAGGACCTGGTCCCTTGCCAGGTTTAAACGACCAGGAGTATCCGCAGGAGTACGGTCCAGGACCTGACGCACTACTTTTTGCCAAGGAGGTCTTACCCTCTGAGCATCATTGATTATCTCTAGCGATGGATCTTTTATCTGACACTTCTATCATCACCTTATTTTATATTGGAGATTCTACCCTCCTCTCTTATTTTAGTTGATATAGTCATTGGTAGTGAATTTGTCTCCACCCGACTATTATTTTTGGATTACTCAGACTTATTATTCTAGTTTAGTTATTTCTTTTCTGTGACTTATTGTGTGGATGAGATTAGTATTTCTATGACTTGTGATAATATATATACCACATGTGAGTATTATTCATAATACAGCGTACGTGTGTATTATGGTATCCATATATTGGAGTTGCCATATACATACGGCTGGCATGCTTACGTATTACTAGTCCTACGTATTTTGGGACTAGGGCGTGACACTACACGATGTGTCTTGAGCTTCTCCTCAAGTGCGGATCATATCTCTTGGAATTTCTCTAAAAATATTACCATGGACAAAGAGACTTCACTCTCCATCCAATTATAGAATTCCTTTAGCCTTGTGTTGCTTTGCTCCATTAAGTCCATGCGTATCCCTATGTCCCTCAAAACCGTCTCCATGATCTCGAGGTATTCCACAAGATCGATAATGGTATGCTCCATCGTAAGATCCTTGCTCTTGCCCCTCTTGTTGGTCTTTACATTCCTCTCCTTATGCGACATGAGCCTCTCCTAGACATTCTCGGATGTCGACATGGAACCAATCAACCTTCACAGTGATACCACTTGTCACGGACTTAATATTTTTTCTATACCTCGTTCCGTGCAACGTACGAACTTTCTCCTCAAAGACCCGTGCAAACCTTTCCTAAAGGCTTAGCTATACTAGAGAGAGTTAAGGCAAGAATAAAAAAAATATGGAGTAAAAGAGAAAGATTGGAATATTGAAAAGTTAACTATACTAGAGAGAGTTTACAACTACTTGGGTGGCGAGGAGCAAATGAGCCTTTCACTTATTTATGCTCAAAGGGATTACAAGAAACTTTTGAAATAAGGATATTCCAAGTATTATTGTAGAGAATATTCTAAAAATTATTCTAGAAAATATTCCAGGTATTATTCTAGGTCCTAGATATATTTACATAGTAGAAATGTTTTATAACTTCTAGAAACTAAGAGAAGTCTCATGAGAATTCAAGAGGACTCCGCCATATTCTAGAGAATTCTAGAGTCTTCCAATTAAACCTCTACTCTTGCAACAACGTCTTAGTGAGGCAAAAAATTTTGTGTGTTACATTAGACTTGAGTGTACTTCTCTGTTTTGGCATGCAATGATAACGTAATTGCATCCATAAATTCAATGATCTTAAAGGCCTTCGGTCTCTATTTTGGCATGCGATGATAACGTAATTACATCCATAAATTCGATGATCTTAAAGGCCTTCGGGTTCTTTGTGGGTCGACTACTTGACTGACATTTGCCCCTTTATTGACGCCCTTGTAAAGACTCAATGTCCTTGTCATCAATATCATCACACAAAGTAGGATGAGATCTAGTGCCAACATTAGGGTTGGCAAACTCGTCATCAACAACTCTTTTCTTCATCCAAATTTAGTAGTATTTATGTCGATCCCCTTGAGAGAAACTGGTGGAAGTAGACAATTTAAATATTATACTCAAAGCTTCATTGTTTGGCAAACCCTTTGTCTGAAAAACTTCTGCTTCTGGGTTCACCTACAATATAATAAATATTTAAATGATAGTGTATCTACTAATTTGTTAGACGACGTTAATTAAAATAAAGTATGTACACCTGGATGTAATTATCCCACGCATCACTGTGTTAGTCTCATTGTCCCATCCGAATCTGGATTTATGTTGATCTTTTAAATTCCTGAAACTTAATCATGAACCTGCTATGTTTGTCTCTAAGTTGTTTTACACTAAAGTTACGGTTTACTTGGACTTTCACGTTTACGACAAAGTTCTACCAAATCTTGGTACAAAAGGTGGAACTTCTCATATTGTTCTTTGTCACTTCGACATCCATCAAAGAAACAAATACATTTTCAACGGCTTACATAAACCAATATCCTTATCCATCTGGATTCTTTTCTCCCCATAAAATATCTATAAAATACATAACTTGAATTAATGAGAATGAAAAAATTGGAATTAGGGGGTTGGAAAAGGAAAGTGATTACTTTTCTATGTTTGAGAGCCAAAAAAATTGAGGAGGATAGGAAAGTGATTCCTAATGAAAATAAAATTGGAGGGGGGGGGGGATGGTTCCCTTCATCCAACCAAGGAATTACTTTCTCACCTGTAAGTATTCACTTTGTCTTCCAATTTCTTTGGCATTTCCAAACACCGAAAAGAAAAATTAATGAGAATTATAATTTCCCAAAAGAAATAAAAGAGTAAGAAATTGATTTCCTTTCATTTCTTTTCTGCGAATCAAATGAGGCCTTAAATATCTTTACTGTGCTTTAGATAGGCCTGAGGAACATATTTTCCTCATCTATTTATAACTACAAAGATGATAAACAATATATTTTTAACTTTCTTTCAGCATGTATCATTCTTAACTTGCTTTTGGAATCTAACTTCAAAATTGACTGTTTAAATAAGTGTCACATTCTTTAGGAATAAGGAAAAGAGAGATACTGAACTAACACACAATCTAAAATTTTAGCAGCACAAGAACCAACATGTTAAGTTCAAATGAAAAGCAAAGGGGCTGAGACTCATCTCCAAATTTCTCAAATGAAAACCATTATAAACCATTCAACTTCTCCTCGTACTATCAAAGACATTTTAGCACGACAATTAAAAGTGCTAGATTTTACATTTAAGATTGATGGAGTCAATATTGAAATTTTAAAAAAAAAAATTTAGTTTAATTTTAACAAACACTGGAAACATACTAATAACTATACAAGTATAAAGATACGTATTGTAATACCCCGTTCCGTTTAAGCGGACTGCCGATTCAAACGGCAAAAGTGCAATGTCCTAACCCATTTTGCTTTAGAGAGAACACTCGTTTGAGGCAGAGGATTTTCAGACTTGGCTCTTCAGGAGTTTTAGCTTAGGCTTTCAGAGGCTCGTTCGGAGTATCACTTGACCGATGCAAATTATTAAGGTGGGTGGCTATGGTGAACTTGTCTTTGCTTGGCCAGCACACTTAAAATATGGATATTTTATGCTAGTCACTAGGTGAATCACCCCCTGCATGCTAATAAGAATACAATGCACCTAGCTAAGAGAATAATTCCAATTTATATTGCTCGTGCTAGAACATGGAAAAAAGCATTGCTTATAATCAGACCCCGCTATGCCTCAAGTAGAACAAAACGTGTATGCTCTTCTTAGTATATAGTTTACTTGTTTACACTGCACGACCCTAGATCACGTCACTCGGTAAGTCCCTTTACGGTTTTAGTTTCGGCTTACCTTCGGGCCCGAGCCAACGTAAATGCTTAAGTTTCTTATGAAATGCATGCTTGCATGCTTACATGATAACTCTAAATATTGCTTCGATTTATGAACTCATGCCACAAATGTCTAACGTTATTCGTATCGTGCATGCATTCTAGTTAGCCAGGAGACTATAAAATAGCTCTTCTGTGCAAGTGAACCTATAAGTATCCGGGACCGTTAGGTCGTTAAGGCAGACCCCGCACCAGGGGGATGCATCAAGGCAAGTTGAATCACTGAATGGAAATCATGTCAAGTTTACATCTGAATGAAAATCATGTTAAGTAAATCAAGTATCACAGCTCATGGAGCAATACTCGTTCAGAGCAAGAATCAAGATTCAAGCATCTCTTATACTCGTGTTATGGATTATCTTGTTAAAGATGTGAATTTGGATAACCCTAGAGACCTGCATGTCACGGACAACTTGAAAAAGGTGATCTTCGGATCTCTGTTCCACGAACGGTCACCGGGGCACTGGGACCGATCCGATCCCGATGGAACTCTATTGTATAGTCTATTGTACTGGACGAGATGGCTTGTAGCACCCATTATACTTTCGTTACATACCATTCTCGCCATTGACTAGTGTCCTTTATGGCTATGGCAACGACCAATTATTCATATAGATAAGTCATACTCGCATAGCGGCTATTCGCGTGCGAGCCATTGCATTGCATCAAAAATAATCTGAAACACCTGAACGATCTTAAGGATAACTTGAACTCATGGAACACTCCAACATCTTATGCAACACACCTGATATTTCATGTAACTAGTGCACCCGTAGCATAAATCTCGCTCACAACACTTGTGTTTGCATATGTTATGTCCCTAAATATTTATACCTTCTCGTGTATGAAATAACTTGTTTTGCCTTGGACAGGGAAGGACAAATGGTAAGTTGGTAAGTCTCGTCGTGTTTTCACTTATATCGTACGACGCACTGCCACACGAGTTAGGCTATTCAATATTGCCATGAAACTGATCCTAAGGCAACTAGAAAGACAACCAAAATAGTTGGTGCACGAAACCTATTGATCGTGTTTGGATTTTTCGAGCTGGCGAGTAGCCTCTCCACCCGTGCATTCATGTACTGATAACCCACCAGGTTGCTTACAGAGTGTTGAAGAATCTCGTTCGGTGCGGATGCCTCCTTCGTGCGTGCTAAGACGTGAAGTTCACTTTGGAGCCTTGGAGCTCTATTTTTGGAACAGAAGTACATATACAAGACATAATGTTAGAACATCGCCTGTACATCATTCCATAATTATAGCTACTTGGCACACTTTTATTGTTTCAGAGAGAGAGGCTTGAGCGACTTATAATCTTGGCTATACGCTGCTTGTAACACTTGTTTATATCAATAAAGAGTTTGTTTTATTTCAACTTGTGTTATTAAATACTTCTGCTATTGTCGACTCAGTGAACTTGTTACCAAATCACCTATGCGTTTGAAATTCTGCTGCACTCGAACAATCAGTATGACTATATGGATTAGACCTCTTACCGCCAGCTGATGAACCACGGCCTTGTACGGGCGCAGCTCCCATTCATGCGGTATCACACCCAGATGGGTCAAAGCGATCATTCCACGGGAGCACTGGCGCGGTGATTCTCGCCTAGCGGGGATGACCAATTAGTTTGTGGGAGATCGGGGCGTGACATAATGGTATCAGAGCTTGGCTATACGCCTTTGGACTTTGTTTCAATTTTTTCAGTTTCGAAAGCTCGTTCGTGGATTATGTGCGTATTCTCTCTCAATGTCCCAAACGGAATGTTCCAACAATAAGTCTAAATACTTTTGAAATATGCATTTGAATAATATGATTGCTTGTACGAAATTGTGATACAATTGGCCTTTGTGCCAACCTGTGCAAGAAACCTTGAGATTTTTGCAAGTAGCTTGTCTGATTTCACTATCTCTAAGTTTGGTTGAATGCATATGTTTGAGGGATGCCTTGAATGTGTATACAATCCAAGACTAACGAGATGTGAAACTTGAGTGCTAAGACTTCGCTATCGCTAAGTTGGTTGGCGTGCTCATACTAGAGGTGCACTTCGAATATGCGCACGATCCAGACTCGCGATATGCTGATCTCAAATGCTAGTGCAAGTGAATATTCACCTGAACAAGTATAACGACTTGTATAAGTTTTCCTCAGGCTTAGATCATTATCGATAATACGATAGTACGGCCTGCCTTCAGTAAGTCTCGAGGCTTTTTCTGAGTGGTGTATGATGTAATACCACGTTTCGCTCAAGCGGACTGCCGATTCAAACTGCAAAATTGTAATATCCTAACCTATTTTACTTCAGCGAGAACACTCGTTTGAGGCAGAGAATTTCTAGACTTGGCTCTTCAGGAGTTTCGGCTTAGGCTTTCAGAGGCTCGTTCGGAGTATCGCTTGACCGAGGCGAATTATCGCTAAGGTGGGTGGCTACGGTGAACTTGTCTTTGCTTAGCCAGCACACTTAAAATATGGATATTTTATGCTAGTCACTAGGTGAATCACCCCCTGCATGCTAATAAGAATACAATGCACCTAGCTAAGAGAATAATTCCAATTTGTATTGCTCGTGCTAGAACATGAAAAAAAAACATTGCTTATAATCAGACCCCGCTATGCCTCAAGTAGAACAAAACGTGTATGCTCTTCTTAGTATATTGTTTACTTGTTTACACTGCACGACCCTAGATCACGTCACTCGGTAAGTCCCTTTACGGTTTTACTCTCGGCTTACCTTCGGGCCTGAGCCAACGTAAATGCTTAAGTTTCTTATGAAATGCATGCTTGCATGCTTACATGATAACTCTAAATATTGCCTCGATTTATGAACTCATGCCACAAACGTCTAACGTTATTCGTATCGTGCATGCATTCTAGTTAGCCAGGAGACTATCAAATAGCTCTTATGTGCAAGTAAACCTGCAAGTATCCGGGACCGTTAGGTCGCTAAGGTAGACCCTGCACCAGGGGGGTGCATCAAGGCAACTTGAATCACTGAATGGAAATTATGTCAAGTTTACATCTGAACGAGAATTATGTCAAGTAAATCAAGTATCACAGCTCGTAGAGCAATACTCGTTCAGAGCAAGAATCAAGATTCAAGCATCTCTTATACTCGTGTTATGGATTGTCTTGTTAAAGATGTGAATTTAGATTACCCTAGAGACCTGCATGTCGTGGACAACTTGAAAAAGGTGATCTTCGGATCTCTGTTCCACGGACGATCACCGGGGCACTGGGACCGATCTGATCCGGATGGAACTCTATTGTATAGTTTATTGTAATGGACGAGATGGATTATAGCGCCCATTGTACTTTTACTATATACCATTATCGCCAGTGACTAGTGTCCTTTATGGCTATGCCAGCGACCAATTGTTCATATAGATAAGTCATCCTCGCTTAGCGGCTATCCGCGTGCGAGCCATTGTATTGCATCAAAAATAATTTGAAATACCTGAACAATCTTGAGGATAACTTGAACTCATGGAACACTCGAACATCTTATGCAATACACCTGATATTTCATATAACTCATGCACCCGTAGCATAAATCTCGCTCATAACACTTGTGTTTGCATATGCTATGCCCCTAAATGTTTATACCTGCTTGTGCATGAAATAACTTATTTTAACTTAGACAGGAAAGGACAAATGGTAAGTTGGTAAGTCTCGTCATATTTCCTCTTATATCGTACGGTGCACTGCCACACGAGTTAGGCTATTCAATATTTCCATGAAACTGATCCTAAGGCAACTAGAAAGACAACCAAAGTAGTTGGTGCACAGAACCTATTGAACGTGTTTGGATTTGTCGAACGGGCAAGTAGCCTCCCCACCAGTGCATTCATGTACTGATAACCCACCAGGTTGCTTGCAGGGTGCGGGAGAACCTCGTTCGGTGTGGATGCCTCCTTCGTGTGTGCTAAGGCATGGAGTTCACTCTGGAGCCTTGGAACGCTGCGTCCGAAATAGAAGCACATATACAAGACATAATATTGGAACATCACATGTACATTATTCCATAATTGTAGCCACTTGACACGCTTTTACTGTATCAGAGAGAAAGGCTTGAGCGACTTGTAATCTTGGCTATACGCCGCCTGTAACACTTGTTTATGTCAATAAAGAGTTTTTTTTACTTGAACTTGTGTTATTAAATGCTTCTGCTATTGTCGACTCAGTGAACTTGCTACCAAATCGCCTATGCGTTTGTAATTTTGCTGCACTTGGATAATCAGTGTGACTCATCTTGCACGGGCATGGCTCACGCTCGTGTAGTATTACGCCCAGATGGGTCAAAGTGATCGTTCCGCGGGAGCGCTGGTACGGTGATTCTCGCCTAGCGGGAACGGTCGATTAGTCTGCGGGAGATCGGGGTGTGACACGTATAAGTGTAGAATATCTATACAAGTATGAAGATATCAGTGCAGAGGCTATAAGACCTTGCCATTTATATTGGGTGAAGTTCTTTATACCATTCAAATTTTATAATCCTATTTCGCCATTTTTCCGGGACTAGCGGAGTCCACTTGGTATGAGAGAAATCATATTGAAAATTAGCCTCTAACCAATTTTTCCATTTATTCTTCATTTATATCATTGAAGAGGCAATTCACAAAGTATCAGTATCAGTATCAGACTAATAACTATTCTTCACAAAGTATCAGACCTTTTAAAAAGAGGGTACAAGGATATTACCATCTCTTCTCCTTTGAATATGTTTTCCTTGATGTTAATTATTTCTTGGACTTATTAGGTGCTTTGAATATGTTTTCCTTGATGTTAATCACAATCCTACAAGTACTCATGGTGTAGTCACCATATAACTACAGTCACCACTTCACTACAATAATATCAGTATCAGATATAAAGCATACCAATTAATATTCCTACTATTATACTATTGTACTAAAGCAGATACAAGTAGTTATCAGGTATAAGTCATAAATTTGACACATACTATTGTACTAAAGCAGATACAAGTAGTTGTCAGTTTTTGTGTCACAAACAAGAAACACTTAATCCAGCTAATACGAAAATTATCAGTTTTAACATCCAAATCAACACATAATGCATCAAAGTTTTGGTGTCACAAACAAGAAATATTACCTAAAGACAGATCAAACAAAATTGAGATTACATCAGAGTATAACTGTCAAACAAGTACTATAAAGTAGGTGATCAAGCATGTCTCAAACAAGTACTATAAAGTAGGTGATCAAGCATGTCTCAAATAAGTCTATAAAGTTCATTCAACTGGCATATAAGTTTTGGGATTATAATCAACCCACATAGCATTAGCTATTGTATCTCTCTTGTTGGTCTACGTAGCTTCAGGTGTGATAGTGATCTGGGCATTGTCGGGGGTACTTTCGGGTAAATTGACATGCGGAGGGTTAACTTCATCTTCCACTTCACTTTTAGAATTATCACCTTCTGTATATTCATCACAGAGATCATCATTGTCAACAACCCGTAAAAAGTTGGTCAAGGCACAACATGCAAGAACTATCTTCGCTTGCGTGTCAATATCGTGGAACAGTTTGTGTCTAAGATAAGAAAATACTTTCATCAACAAGCCAATCGTCCTCTCAACAACATTATGGAGAGACAAGTGATGAAAGTTAACCAACTCTCTACTATTTTAAGGAAGAAGCCCCACAATATCTCTACAATGATAATGCGTACTTCGATACAGTATGACGAAGCTTGGAACCAAGGGGAACCCCGCATCAACCAGATAGTATTTACCAATTATTAGAAATAATTATTAATGCATCTAGATATTAATATTTAACTTGTTAAACTCATGAATAATTATGGGACGTAAAGCATACCGATTATAACTGTTAGTCTATGTCCTTGTCGTAAACGTGCACTCCTCAATAAACGATCATTAGGCGCAGACTTTCCCCCCCAAATCGGCAAGCACATAGGTAAACTTTATATCAAATGTGCATGCCACCAAAATGTTTTGAGATATTATTTATTTTCTATTCCGATACCTAGGGTGTCACGACTTGCACCTGCTGGGAGGGCACGAGTATGTAGGTACGTCCAGCATACACCGTAGCATGGACGGTAGAATGCTGTCTAGATCAACAACACTATCTAACCATCTTACAATATATATATATATAACCTGTCAATGATATCTCAACTCCATATGAAGGACAAGATGACAATATATATGATAATCAATACTCAATCACAAAGTATCAAACTAGCATGGTAGCACCTTCTTTTCCACCATGGATCCACAAATGATACCCTCGCTTTGCTCCGCTGCTCTTACGGTAATCTCAAACTCTAGCCCTCCCAACGGTCGAAACAATACCCTGCCTCCACAAAAATCTATACTAGCATGGTGCCTACTCAACCAATCCATTCCGAGGATAACGTCGTAGCTCGAACGTGATATTATGAGTAAGCATGCGCTCAACTTCCAGCCTTCCAGTGTAACTCTCTAATCCTTGCAAATACCACTGAGCAGGATAATGCCTCCCTAGTCGTGATCTTGCAAGTCCTTTCCAAGGTTTCAACCTCTAAATAATGCTTAAAAGCAAAAAATATATATACAAATTATAAGAAGCACCGAAATCAAATAAAGCTAATATTAGAATACAATCAAGAAAAACTGAACCTGTAATCACGTCCCCATTCGGCTGTCTCCTCAACCGTCATGGCGAATACTCGCCCCTGTGGTGCACCTCTCTGTTGCTGCTGCTGGTGCTGGGCGAACAACTGTTATTGTGTCAGTAATGGAGATCCCCTCTAATGAATTGCAGGTGGCCTCACTGGTACACTCTGAACTGTGTTGCACCCTGAGCTGCTCAAACCGGAGCCAACAGACACTCCCTCAACTGGTGCCCTGCTGCTCCACAATAAA
Organism: Iris macrosiphon; assembly: GCA_036927795.1. Lineage (NCBI taxonomy): Eukaryota > Viridiplantae > Streptophyta > Magnoliopsida > Asparagales > Iridaceae > Iris > Iris macrosiphon. The sequence continues at coordinate 98,451,596 of JAYESA010000009.1, forward strand.
GGCACACTCCAAGCCTCTTACTGCAAACCTCCTGTGTATGCCCAATCTTCCCACAATGAGTGCACTATAGGGCCTATTATGCTGGTCTCCATATCTGGTGTGCATGTTGTACTGGTGCCCTGAATGGCACGAGGAACTGTTGGCTTTATGGATGAAAAGTCCTCTGCTGCTGGAAATGGGGTCGCTTGCCTGGACCCGCAATGCTGCTAGCACCTCCCGATATATTTATCCCTCTCTTGGACTTAAGCTCCAGGGTGTCCTCTGCCGTCTGGGCATCTGCTAGAATCTCCTCGAACATCGCGGTACGGCGACCCGTAGTGATCGATTTGATCTCCCTGACCAAACCCTTCCTGAACTTCCTCGCTCTTACTAGTGGATTCTGTACCTCCGCAAACCTGCTCAGACGACAAAATTCGACGGCATACTCATCCACCGACATACTCCTCTGGACAAGATCCTGAAACCGGCTCACTAAGGCACTCAAAGCCACATCAGGGAAGAACTTCTCCTTGAAAAGCTCTTTAAAAGCCTTTTAAGTTAATCCAGGCATGGCAATCCTCAGATTTGTGCGATACCATGTGAGGGCAATATCAAACAACTGGCTACCCGTCGCCTCAACCTGTAAGTTCTACGAAATCTGTGCCAACCGCAAGATCCTCTTAATATCCTCTAGCCAATCATCTGCGTAGAGTATCCCTTCTGTGTCCTTGAAATCCCTAGGTAGCATCCTCTTGAAATCAACTATGGTTCCTGGCCTTGGCTGTTGTAGAGCGGGATGAGGCAGAATAACTTGCGGCTAGACGAGCGCTACTCTCTCTACTGTAGCTAGCGCTAGCTGGTAGGCATTCTTGATACCCTGTCGCATCATATCTGACTAGCGATAATGTACCTCAGCTTGGGCCCTCTGAGCCTCCATCATCCCTCTGAAGAGCGCAAACATCTGCGCATCATCTATATTTCTAACTTAGGGCTTTTATGGGTTTTATGAGTTTTTCTTGGTTTTGATCTATTAAACATGTATTTTTGAAAACCAATTTTTGTTACATGATAGAGCTTTCAATTTTAAGCATACTGACTTTTGGTTCACTTGATTTGGACCTATATGAAAATTTTATGGTCAAAAGAAATTTTTGGTTTTTGGAGCTTCCGCCATGGTCGATCATGCTATTGGAGAAGACGAAGTCTTCATACGGCCAGCAAGTTTTACGGCTTGGAGAGTGTTATGCGGCCTGAGCTTTTTGTCGCATATTGACCAGACGCATGACTGCCATCACACAAGTGTTCTGAAGCTAATCCTTGAACTCCTTGTGTTTTTACTTGCTGAAAAAATAAGAAATTCGCTAAGTCCAAAGAGCAATATGCGGCTGAGTGACTTATGCGACAAGCAGAGCATGCAGCCACCTTTCTTGGATGTATGACTCTGAACTGTTGGCACATATTTCTATGACTTTGTCCTTTTTCTCAGACATACTTTATTGTATTTCACACCAATCATTTTATGTCACATCACTAACACTTTATTTATTGGTCGTAACTTCAACACTTGTCCCAAGGAGTAGACTTTAACCCTGAGCATGCGGCCTGGATTTTATATGCATCCTAACTTCATATGCGGCCAAGTGGTTCATACGGCCCTGACTCTATATGTGACCAAGTGTTTCATATAATCCTGACTTCATATGCGGTAAGGACTTTATATGCGACCTAGAGACATATGCGGCCTAGAGACTTCATATGCGGCCTAGAGACTTCATTTGTGGCCTTGATTATTTGATTGAATATTTTTCTTATTCTTTTATAATTTATATTTGGGTTAATGTTTGTGTTATAATTCTAAGAAAGAATAAATTTAGTAACCAGACCTCATGCCAGATACGACTATGAGCTTAGATTAGCTATGAACATGGCATGAGTTGAACTGAGATTTCAGTATGAACCAAACTAAGTGGATAATGACTAACCGGTTATGTGCATGACATAAGCATTCGTGTTACAATGTGATCTTGATTCATGTGATCTAATGTATAATTGATAATTGAACTCGAATACTGTATCCGTGCTGATTTAAATTATTGCCTGAAAGTGTATATGATCGGATGTGCGTCGAGGTACGACACACCGTATAACGTGTTAAGTAATTTATATTTGGGTTATGGATCAAGAATTCCTCCAAATTCCTAAATGCATGATATTATAAATATATATATATTATTTCCCCAGCACGGTCATGATATGCGAGTCAACTGCCAAAGCGTGGCTAGGATATTGATTTGACTGAATGTTGCATACACGCTTGGGTGAATCCAGATTGAACTTCCATAGATTCGTATCTAGCATGCCCGTACTTTGTACGACATCTTAAGAAAATTCTCATGTGACCATGCCTTGAGATTTTGAACACAATATAGGGCTAATTAGGTAAATAAAAGTGGTAGTAATATTGGAGAAAAATGTATCCCGAGATCATGCCAACGACCTTCACACAGAGATTCATTCTAAGTGTGATGTGGGCTGGCCACCACAGATACTGTATATCATCCACCTTAGTGGAGTACAGTATCTGACCTATTGTAAATAATGTCGAGCCATTGTCTCCCTATAGGAGCATTGGAACCGCTAATACCGTTGTTTTAGCGCAGTGGCCCTACAGGAAACTGGTGCATCATGCAAGTGCATGTATATTCCTTATTTATCTCGGTTAGCTCATGTTTGACACTGGCATGATCTTAGGATACCTATTATGTATTATTTCTGAGATAACCTCATACTCCACAAATAGCAAGCCATACAAGTGATTTGCCGATATAAGAAAATAGACTTGGTTGTGATTGTATTATTCAGTTAGTAGCCTAGGAAAATAAACTATCATAGTGTGATGGTTCAACTCTTATCCTTGTTTGGTTGTAGGGTTGGGCCTTTGCGCTAGGATATGCCATGGACCTAAGTTAGGACACTGAACCTATGTATTATTATATAATTATTTCTTGGATTTTTGTTTCTCCATTTCGTGCTTCCTTTGTGGTAATTGCAATTTGGGGTCTAACCCTACTGGTTTAGCACGGCTAGGTCTCGAGCTAGCACCCGAGGATCCAGCGTACTATCCTCCTACTCATGGCGAGTACCAGTAATATGGTCGCAGAGGATAACGAGTGGATTTTCTTTTACCCTGCTCCTCATTTTATATTTACTTCTTTTGGGTATTTAGCCACATGCACCTGTTAGCTGGTACATCTGAACATTAGTCTTCTTATATGATTGTATTAAATTAGACTACAGCTGATCACTGTTATGTACTTTTGATACTCTGTCAGCTTCTTATTTTGCACAGTTGGTCCCTAGAATATTTTAAGAAAGTGTTTGGGATACCTTATTACTTTATCATATATGCTCTATGTTTACTGTTTCTTGTTTGTATGATTGAGACCTAGATGTTTTTGACCATAGGAGACTTGATTGTAGCATGTACCCCCTTGTCTTATTACAGCAGGGATCGCCGTATGACATATAGTACCTTGTACAGGATATCTGGTCATGTCCGTCTTCGTATTCCAGTACTAGAATGTGATAAGATTTTAGTGGTGGCCTATGCAGGTATGTTCTTCAGACTCATGGGGTATCATGGTCATAGGATTCTCAATCAAACATTATCCTTCTTGAAATTCCGAATTCGTCCCATTCGATACTCAGCTTGAAATTTTCCAAATTTGTTGCTTCTTTGTTCCTTCTCATCCTGTATTTGATATTTCTTGTACTCTTCTTTAGGGCTTCTCCTTCCCCCGATGCTGCAGCAACAAGAGAGGCAGAGTTGCCAGAAGAACGAGATCTTGTAGAACCCCAGCCAAGGATCTGAGTTGAGGCCTAAATGGGATAGAGGAGCAGGTTCCCGATATTCCCGTACCTCCCGCAGTTCCGACAATACTGGATACCCCAGCCTTGCTAAAGATTATACGTAGGTTATTGGCTACTCAATAACACAAAATATTGGTGCAACAACAACAACAACAACAATATCAGCAACAACAGCTTCAACAACAGGAACAAAATATCATGTTAAACCAGGGGTTGCAGACGGCCCTAGAACGAGACAGAAGAACAGATTTTGGGGCATCTGTTAGATTTTATAGACTGAACCCCAGATATTTTGATGACAGGGAGGACGCAATCATGGCAGATGATTGACTCCAGGATATTGAGACCATTCTGGCAGCAGCTAAAGTTTCGGTCAAGGAACAGGTTGACCTGGTTCGCCTACAACTCCAAGATCTGGCAAGAGATTGGTGTCCACCATAGAGGTAGGATTAAGGCATCATATTTTATGGGATGATTTAAGGACCCAGTTCAGGGCAAAGTACTTTGGGATTGTGGCTCATTGTGAGTTACAGAAAAGGTTTATTAACCTCAAATAGGCTGGAAGGACAGTAGACGGCTACGCGACAGAGTTTGTCGACTAAGCAGGTTTGCTCCAACCATGGTGGCAACAGAGTTGGAGAGAGCAATAGGGTTTCAGTAGAACAGTTTCCTGCATTGCCCGCTCTAAGGGCAGTACAGCAAGGAGGACCAACAGCAGCAGTACGACCCTTAGCTCAGCGTCCATTACCGACGCTGGCCCAGCTTTATAGACAGCAACAACAACAGAATCATCAGGGACCGCAACAATGGTAGCAAGGAAGATAGCAACAAGGAGCCAAACAAGGCCAAAGGTAGGCATTCACCTTGTCTTTGGAGGAAGCTATGGCGTCGGGTGACGTAGTGGCAGGTAACATTTTTGTTACAACTTTTTCTGCCATAGCTTTAATTGATTCTGGAGCTTCGCACTCATTTATATCTGCACAATATGCGACACATATTGGATTAAAGTTTAAGGCATTACCAGAGATGATGAATATACTCACTAACAATGGATCATAAAAGTTAGTAGGGTGTGCCTAGCATGTCCAATCGTAGTATGTGGACATTTATTACCTGCAAAGTTGATCGAGTTTCCTATGGTTAACTTTGACGTTATCTTAGGCATGGACTGGTTGAGAGACAGTCATACAACGATAAACTATTATGAGGGTAGAGTATTATTTATAATTTCCGGTCTAGAAAAATTTGTTCTTTACAAAATAGCAAGAGATCAGCATAAGGGAGGAGTCGCAACAGTAGCAAAGAAAGAAGTTCTGATACCCAAGATAGTTGAAAATTTTATGGATATCTTTCCTAACGAGCTTCTCGAATTATCCCCAGTTAGAGAAGTAGAGTTCTGTATATAGTTGATGCTAGGAGCAGAACCAGTATCCCAGAAGGTATACCCAATGTCACCTTCAGAGCTTGATCAGTTATATCGACACGTGAAAGAACTGAAGGCGAAGAAATTTATTCGGACCAGTGGATCACCGTAAGGAGCATCGACGATATTGGTGAAGAAGAAGGATGGATCAACGCGGTTGTGTAAGGATTATAGGTGGTTGAATGCAGTGACCATGAAGAACAAGTACCCATTACCCAGGATTGATGATTTGTTTGATCAATTAAGCGGAGTAAGAGTCTTCTTCAAGAGAGATTTTATGATCAGGATATCATCAGGTGTGAGTTCGGGAGCAGGATATAACGAAGATAATATTTAGGTCACGATATGGGCATTACAAATTCCTAATTATGCCATTCGGACTGACTAATGCTCCAATGGTATTCATAGATTTGATGAACCGTATCTTCATGCCATACTTGGACCAATTTATGGTAGTATTAATCGATGACATTCTCGTGTATTCTCACAATGAGGAGGAGCATGAAGAATATCTCATGATAGTACTACAAACTTTGAGAGAGCGCCAGTTATATATGAAGCTTAGTAAGTATGATATTTGGCTGGATCATGTATCTTTTCTTGGGCACATTATTTCTGGAGCAAGAGTGTCAGCTGATCCCAAGAAGGTAGATGCAATAGAAAACTGGCCAGTTCTAAAGATTATAGCAGAAGTACGTAGTTTTCTGGGTTTGGCTAGATAGTGCAGAAGATTTGTGTCAGACTTTGCTAAGATCTCGACACCTTTGACTCGGTTGACGTGCAAGAAAGTTAAATTTGTGTGGTCAGTGAAATACTAGATAGCCTTTGAAGAGTTAAAGAAGAAGTTAATCTCTGCACCAATCCTTACTATTTTGGCATGCTCCGAAGGATTCACAATATATTATGAGGCATCTGGAAAAGAACTTGGATGTGTTTTGATGCAACAAGAGAGAGTGATAGTGTAGGCTTATCGATAGCTCAGGGATCACAAGAAGAACTATCCAACTCATAATTTGGAGTTAGCAGCAGTAGTGTTCGTACTTAAGTTGTGGAGTCACTACTTATATGAAGATCAAGTAGAAATATTCACAAATTATAAGAGTTTGAAGTATGTATTCACGCAGAAGGACCTGAATATGAGACAAAGAAGGTGGATAGAGTTGTTGAAAGACTATAATGTAAAACTTCAGTACCATCCAGGCAAGGCTAATATAGTAGCTGATGCACTTAGAAGAAGAGGTGGTAAATTTATGTTGACTACTCAGAAGCACATTCTAGAGGACCTACGAGAGATGGGTATCGAGATAGTACTTTCACAGAGTATAGAAGTTCAGGCTAGCCTACAAATTCAGTAAACTTTGGTAGATAGACTCAAGTTAGCTCAGGTAGAGGACCCGAAGATTGAAAAGCTATGAGAAGAATGTGAGTCAGGTCTTCGGAAGGAGTTTGACAATACATGTGGATGGAACGCTAAGGTTTAAAAATTGTCTATACGTACCAAGCGGGAATATTCGACAAGAAGTTATAACTGAAATACATAGTTCCCAGTATTTTATTCATCCGGGAGGCACAAAGATGTACCAAGATATCAAGAATCACATTTGGTAGAACATAATGAAAAGAAAAGTAGCACGTTTCATATTGCGATGTCTGATATGTGAGCAAGTGAAGGTAGAACAACAGAGATCGGTAGAATTATTACAGCCGCTCTCTATTCCTAAGTGAAAGTCGTAACACATCACTATGGACTTTATGACCGGTTTACCTAAATTACTGACTGATCAAGATACAGTTTGGGTGATAGTGGATCAGCTCACAAAAGTGAAAAGAAAATTTCCTTCAGAGTGGAACAGTCTACAGAGCAGTTGGCATATTTGTAGATACGACAGATTGTAAGACAGTATGGAGTGCCAGTAAGTATAGTATCAGACCAAGATACGAGGTTCACTTCTCATTTTTGGAGAAGCTTGCACGAAAGATTAGGTACCATGTTAAGATTCAGCACAGTTTACCCCCCCAGACAGACGGACAATCAGAGAGAACTATCCAGACCTTGGAGGATATGCTACGAGCATGTACCTTAGACCGTGGCGGATCTTGGAAGAATTACCCTCACTTAGTAGAATTCTAGTATAATAATAGTTATCAGGCCAGTATTCAGATGGCACCTTTCGTAGCACTGTACGGCAGGAAGTGTAGATCACCGTTGGCTCGGGATGACATTGGTGAGCAGAAGATGTTAGGCCCCAAAATGATTATACAGATAGTAGAAGTTATCAGGCAGATCAGAGAGCGACTTCAGGTTACACAAAACCGGCATCGCCATTGGACAGATCAGTATCGTAGGCCTTTAGAGTTTCATATCAGCGACCTTGTATTTTTGCAGATTTTGCCTACCCGTGGAGTCATTAGATTCAGGGTTTGCGGAAAGCTTAGTCCGTGATACGTTGGGCCGTTCGACATTCTCAATCTGGTAGGCGATGTGGCATATCGTCTTGCCCTTCCACCTTTGCTATGTAAGGTGCACGATATATTTCATGTATCTTAGTTGTGTAGATATGTCCCAGATCTGAGTCATATCCTCGACCATTCTGAATTAGTCATTGGTACCGACTTATCTTACAAGGAGCAACCCGTATCCATTCTAGATCGAAGAGAGAAGATACTCAAGAACCGAACTATTTCTCTTGTTCGAGTTGCCTGGGGACATCACACTCTTGGAGAATTGATATGGGAGCGCGAGTACGACATTCAGTCTCGGTACCCGCACATGTTCGATTCAGAAGGTATATTCTTTCTTATGCCTTCGTATCTAGATTTTATGATCAGGTGATCACCAATGTGTTATGATGATATTGCTTGCATGTATAGTTTTACTAGTAGGATTATATCGTGCTTGTCCTGACTTTTCTAGTTTACTTAGATTCGAATTTTGAGGATAAATTTTTTTTAAGGTGGATAGAGAAGTCACTCTCCATTCCCGATATATATATTTGGAACGTATTTTATTTTAGCATGGTTGCATGTGCATGGAGACTAGACCAATTCTTTGGTTTAACCTGGTTCATAGTTCATTTTGTGGGTTGGTTCAAGTCTTGAGAACTCTTGGTTCAACCCTCAACCCTACCATATATAACCCAACCTTCTCTCTCTTTACTTCTTCATTTCTTCCTCTCTCTTTAGTTTTCTCTCCCATTTTCCATAGGCAAGTATACCTTGCATGAGAAATAGAGAAACCCTCTATACTAATTGATTATTATGTTCTTTGAATGATTTTAAATACTTTTAGAACTTGGAGTTTTTGGATTTGGTGGATGGATTAGTGCATATTTATATTTCTAACTTAGGGCTTTTATGGGTTTTATGAGTTTTTTTTGTTTTGATCTCTTAAACATATATTTTTGAAAACCATTTTTTGCAACCTTCCCAACTCTTAAACACACAGGAAACACATACAAACCCACATACCTGATACTGCACCTCACCCTCTGATGATCTGTGCTCGAGATCTAAAACCAACACGGGAGTCCCCTTAATTTTTGTATATTACAACCCATTCTACATGACTGTATCCAGCAGCCACACCCCCACTTATCTGCCCTGACATAGACTCACCACTCCTTCACAGATCACACACTAAATACAACACCACACACTATAGGCAATATATCAAACACAAGGTGCACCTCTCATGATACACTAAGATACTCTCCACTACCTCATGGTGCACTAACCTATAATGAAGGAGCACTAATATATATATATATATATATATATATATATATATATATATATATATATATATATATATATTAATTATATCATATTATAACTAAAATAATTAGTTACATCACAAATCAAAGAGAATTACACTAACATACTCAAAACCCCCGAATTGGCTCACGTATCATAGCATATCACAACATATCATGATACGTCCTACTCGTATTCAATTATGGGCACATAGCTAACCTCAAACAATAAATCTAAGTCTAATTAGACCTAATTGACCAATGACAGAAACTTGATGCACCAATATTAGATTTTTTCTAAATTGGACACAAAACTCAGTGTAACATTCACAATAGGGGTCATTAAAAGCTAATTCTTCTTCCTATAGGTAGCCCTAATGCATATGTGGGTTCCTAATGCTCAAATATAATAATTAGAATAGAATTAGAGAGAAAATTTAGGGTTGTACCTATTGGGAGATGGATTCCCAATGCAATGCTCAATATGACACAATTTGGACACAAGCTTCTAGCTAATCCTTCCTCTCAAAGTGCTCCTTACAATCCAAGCTCCTAGGCTCCTTAGATGGTAAGAATAAAAGGGATTGAGAGTGATTTGAGATGAATTGGTTTAGGAATGGGTTGATTTGGGGAAGAACTCAAATTGGGGATAAAATTTAGGATGAATAATAAAGAGGAGAGAGAAAGACTCCCCCTTATAGTGGCCGGCCATGTACCCCTTATCCAAGTAATATAAATTGACAAGATACCCCCATTGGGTTGTCATACTGGATATTTAATTAGTGGAAAGCTTATATTCCTAATGAAGTGATTAAACTAACCTCTAATTAGTAAAGGGAATGACTTAAATTGAGCCTAAAGTGACTAGTCTAAAAGTTGGGTCTATGGGTCATGTCAAGTCCAATTAGGTCCACTAACATCAAGTCTAATAAATAGTCTAGTCTACTTAGGACTGGAAATTGAATGAATGAGTTCGAACAAAGAGTGTTGGAGCTTGGTTTACCTAACCTATCAAACGAGTTTTATTCGAGCCGAGCTTAAGGTCGAGCCAAAGAATGGTGTTTGAACTCAACTCGATTTAAATCGCGAACTCGGACGAACACGAATCGAGCCCGAGGCAAAATCAAGCCAAAGCCCCCATTAAACCTGTTATATAAATCATCACATTGTTGTTATCATATTTTAAAGACTTTTTTGAATTACTTATGTCATTTACATCATAAATTTTTTATCAAATAAAGAACAAAAAAAATTCCAAAGATAATTTATTTTCTTCCATAGAAACAAACATAATATTTGTTTTAAACTAACTATAAGTAAAGCAACTCATAAAGTAATCAAAGCACCCTTCTTGGTACCTAAGGTTTGGAAATAGAAGAAGTTATATCTTTAACATATGCACAGGAGACTATGAGTCATTTGTATCTGGGCTTGGCTATGCCTACAACCAAATGCTTACAATCCCCTTACAACCACCACATGTCGGGCTTCGATTGGAGAGAGGGAAAGTGGTGGGGTCTGGTGGAGCCCATGTAACAGGGGGTGAGAGGGGAGGTGGGACCCGGTAGGACCGATGTGTAAGGGGTGGGAGAGAGAGGTTGTAAGAAGGTTGTAAGCATTTGGATGTTTACTTAGCATTTTTCTTTGTGTTTTTACTGCTTTTAGGACCAAGTCATGCCAACTTGCCCAGATATATAATATACTAACCATTTATGACAAAAGTAATAAACAAAAACAAAAATACAAAAATAAATAAGGAGTGATAGTTAAAATTTGAGTGAGAATCAATAAAAAAAAGGATCAAGACTCTATTGCATCAAAGCGTCATCTGGATGTAATTATTAAATTTTGAGAGAGAATTGATACAGTATAATGCAAAACACATATACTAGGGGAAGCCCTAATATGAGAAACTGAGCCGAGCTCGAGCCTGTTCGCGAACAAGACCGAGTCGAATAACCTATGGTTACAAGACCGAGTCGAACAAGACAGATACCGACCAGCCCACGAACAATCTTTGAACCGATCTTGGACCGAGCTGAACACAAGTCAAACGTGAACTGTTTGAATCATTTTATATCCCTAAGTCCACTAACTAATAAATAATAAATATAATATATAAAAATTATAAAATTATATAAATAATGTGAATTGACAAAAATATCACTATCTAGGAAAAGTGATGATTACAATCCTACCATCCTTAGAAAAAAAATTTATCCTCAAAATTTAAGGAAGAAACTAGCACTACAACAATCACTCACAGCAAGTCTATAAGCCACGACTGATCCTGAAAGGTAATGAATGGAAAAAATAGCATGCCGTAATAATAAAAAAAAATAAAGAATGATACCTCACGGTTCAAAGAGATAAGGGTATCGCTCGCGCATATAGGCTTCCCTCTCCCAGGTAGACTCCCAAATAGTGATGCCTCCAAGCGACGAGTACCAAGGAAATTGTCTGGTTCAAGCATACGAAAGTCTTATTTATACAACACAAGGGACAAGGGTGACCCACAGCATCCGGTTGGGCAACTGGCACCTTGAAGGTAGGTGGTTAAACGTCATGACTTATTTTTCTCAGTGGAGTGTAGGTGGAGAATCTCTTTTTATACGCTATCACCGTCGTCTGAATGGGTGTTGTTGTCTGAGTCTGAGTGGATTTTGTTATTGCTGTCATTATTATCATCAAGCCAGATGGAGATTCCACTAACAAAAAGTAGGTTAAATCTGTCATGGTGGGTCCCCATCATTTATTCTCTTTCTTCAATCAGTGAGCCAACCATTATTTCTCTTTCTATAATAGTTTGCCTGAGCTGTTCAATCTTCTCCTGTAGTGGTCGTCTTCTTTTAGCTATTGCTTCTTTGAGTAGTGTGAGCTGTCTCTGCCATTTTTCTGTAAAGTAACCTTAGTGCATTTTCTTTTACCAACTTTTGTCCTTTGTGCCAATCTTCTTTATCTTTTAGAATATTTTTATAATAGATTTACTTTAGAGTCTTCATGATGTATTAAAATAGTAGAAAAGGTGGTCCATCATGCTTTTTAATCATAGTTGTCGTCAGGGTCGATGTGGATCCGGGATGGAATATCATTTTTTGATAGGTTATCATCATTCCTAGCAAGTAGGCCAATACATCCTAGGGCTATATTGTTGAGTAAGTCCCTGATCTTTGAGGGCGCGTCGCTGTCGGAGCTTGTCTAGCAAAATAACATGTTTAGAAGTAGAGATTTAAGCATTATTCCCTGAGGCCCACCTGTCCATTTCAAAGAATTTTCTTGTCGCCATGTGTCTTTCTTGTTCCTCAATGAACCCCTATTTTAAAATTTTGATACAATACATGGGCCAAGGGTGACCCATAATATCTTATTTGAAAATTTTATACAACACAAGTCTTTGAAAATTTTGAAGAATTGTCTGGTTCAAGCATACGAAGTTCTTATTTATACAACACAAGGGCCAAGGGTGACCTACAGTATCCGGTTGGGCAACCGGCACCTTGAAGGTAGGTGGTTAAACGTCATGTCTTTTTTTCTCATTAGAGTATAGGTGGAGAATCTCTTCTTTATTTGCTATTACCGTCGTCTGAATGGGTGTTGTTTTTTGAGTCTGAGTGGATATTGTCATTGCTGTCATTAATATCATCAAGCCAGATGGAGATTCCACTAATAGAAAGTGGGTTATTTCTGTCATGGTTAGTCCCCATCATTTATTCTCTTTCTTCAATCAGTAAGCCAACCATTATTTCTCTTTCTGCAATAGTTTGTCTGAGTTGTTCAATCTGCTCCTGTAGTGTTCGTCTTCTTTCAGCTATTGCTTCTCTGAGTAGTATGACCTGTCTCTGCCATTTTTCCTGTAAATTACTTAGTTTTTTTTTTCTTTTACCAACTTTTGTCTTTTGTGCCAATCTTCTATATCTATTTAGAATATTTTTATAATAGATTTTCTTTAGAGTCTTCATGATGTATTAAACTAGTGGGAAAGGTGGTCCACCATGCTTCTTAATCAGAGTTGTCGTCGGGGTCGATGTGGATCCGGGCTGGAATGACACTTTCCGAGAGGTCATCATCATTCCTAACAAGTAGGCCAATACGTCCTAGGGCCATATTGTTGAGGAAGTCCTTGATCTTTGAGGGCGCATCGCTGTTGTGTGGTTCCGGAAGAGGTCGGATCTTGTTTAGCAAAACAACATGTTTAGAAGTAGAGATTGAGGCATTAGCCCCTGAGGCCCACCTGGCCATTTCAAATAATTCCCTTGTCGCTATGTGTCTTTCTTGTTCCTCAATGAAACCCTATTTTGAAAATTTGATATATTCAAAAAAGGGTTCTTTAATAAGTCTATTGAGTTCCCAAATTTGGTAAGAAGGGAAGAGCTTTATATATTGTCTTTCTTCCAAATACTCCAAACATGGAACCTAAAAATTGTCTGGAACTTTATTGCAAGAGAGTGTTATCTTGATGCAAATTTCTGGAAGACAGTCTCTGTAATCCTCTTCAAACATGGTGTTGACGTAGACTTCATGAACCAACTCCTTTTTAATGTGGGGTTTAAACCTCTGGATATCTCGAAAATAGGCAAGAATTCTTGGCTGTCTGTTAGCGTTGAGAATAAGTTCCTCATTTTCGAGGAAATTGATAATCTCAGTATCTTCCAATTTTTTGAAGAAAAGGATAAGTCTGGAGTCCTCAATAAGTTGCTGCTGGTACATAGTGAGCATTTCTTGAACTATAACTTCCGTATTAAATTCTTCGATCTTTGCCGTCTTAACTTCAAGAGTTCGAAGGAGCTGTAGAACGTCCCCCATTCTGAAGTTCACCAGGTCATTCGTCTTGATTTGAGATAAAAAAATTCTTAAGTCTCTCTATTCTGCAAAGGTACCCCAAAAAGATTCTTCTCTCTAGTAGCTAGCACCATGGATCTGGATGTTGAAGAGAAAATGATCATCTTGGAGACCAATTGATGGGTTTCGAGAACCTTCTTTTTGAGCAAGGCGTTCTGCTGCCTTTCGGCCAATAAGGTTCTCTCGATCTGGGTCAGCCAATAACTTGCTCCCTTCTATATCAGGAGCCTGAAAAGCCCAAAATTAGCCATTAAATCTTTCTCATACTGCCTTGTCTTTATTTTCCATATATATATATTGTACCAGTTTTTAATTATTACGTTCGTGTATTGAACGGGCATTGCTGGAGGCCGTAGTTGGCTAATAAATGGTGGAGGTGCTACCATTGGTCTAATAGGAACCATCGTGGGTCTCATCCTAGTTCTCATCCACGCTGGACGTGAGATCACTACGCCAACACTCCCGCTGGATAATCGTCCTAATCCGGATATGACGCATATATGAGCATGGAGTTACGCTCACATAAGACAAGAATATCGAACGTTGTGGTTATCATCAAAATGATTGAGACACCATATCATTATACTTTATTCCTTTCAAGTTATACCATGATCCACTAAGTCATGTTCATCCATGTCCTGATCATAATTCGTCTAGCCAAATCATCCAACTTTAGTGTTACCGTTCGATCAATCCGTAGTCTACTTCTAGTATTCCTCAAACAACTAAGTTACAATCCTCAAGCCAAAGTCTATCCACTTTGTTACGTTCTATTTCATCGAGTTCTTCTGAATAATCATCGAACATATTTTTGCAAGTTCGATCATCCCCGTTGGACGTGAAATCACCATGCCAAAGCTCACGTAGAATAATCGTTCTCAGCCGAACCTGATGTCGAATGTTATTCTTCGAACTAGATTCAAGATCGTTCTTTCAAACTCCAGATCGAATCCGTTATCGCTTACCTCAATTCATTGAACCACAATATTTCTTTACTTCTATAAATCCATGCTATCTTCCAATTATCGATACCATATTAAGTCTATTTATTCGAAACCACAATATCCATTCTCAAGCTAACTTCAATTGAGAGATATCCTACTCAAGTTCAATCTGTTTTGATTCAATTCAAAATCGCACACACGATCCACCAAGTTTTTACGACCAAGATATTGATCACATTACCTTGAATCCCTATTCGATATAAGCCTTATCACTTTTTAATACATTCTTAATCGTTTGAACCAATTATCGCACGAGATCTTTGAATTCACTCAAAAATTTCCTAAATGATCCATACACCACTCAGGAATCGAGTCATCTAATTAAATCCTCAATCATTTTTGCATCACTAGCTCGCATATCCACCAAGTCATTCCTTAGAACTTTCGTGCGATACCTAATCGTCGCCTCGATAAATCTTAGTCTCGTATATGCCCTTGTTGATAGTCATCCAGTAAACCATATTTGATTTGTATCTGCCGACATGAAATACCATCTGAACTATTTCTCAAAATTCAAGCACGATCATCTATATTCGCATTAGAGATAATCTGATAACGTTCTATCGGTTGTTATTCTTGGTCTGACTTATCCTTATCTGAACGACATCCCAATCTTGCTCGCAAACTAGCTTGCACCAAAGGGTCTTGGCACACGATACTCAACACAACTTAGGCGAAAGACTGAGTGCATAGATAACCGTCTGAATGATATTCTTTCTCGCACACTAACCCGCTTGGTAATGACGTATAGGTATTCGAGTTCCCACATAACTTGCCAATAATAGCACGAGTCTAATCTCCCAAAGTATAACACAGGTTGGCATAAGAGTCTTCGCATAGCTATCCAGTTCAAGAAATCATATCATTCACATGCAATTTTGAAATTATTTAGACTCATTGTATAGAATATTCCGATGGGACAACAAAAGAGAGAGTATGTACATAACCTACGAACGAGCTTTCAAAACTGAGATTTGATACGAAGTCCAAAGAAGTAAAGCCTTGCTCTGATATCAATATGTCATACCCCAATCTCCCACTGGCTCGAACGTCCTAGCTAGGCCTGAATCACAACGCCAGCGCTCCCGCAGGATGATCGTTCCCATCATGACGTAATACCGCGCGAGCACAGGCTGCGCCCGTGCAAGTCCATGATCCGAATAGGCGAAGAAATAGTTAAGCCACAGAGTCGCACAGATAGTCCGAATGCAGCAGAATAAGAAACCGAATATGTGACAGATAACAAGTTCACAGAGTCGTCATAGCGGAAGCATTGAATAACATAAGTATGAAAGTAAAATAAGAACTTTATTGATATTGAATAACTATTACAAACGATGCTAGGCTAAGATTATAAGACGCTCAAGCCCTCTTTCTCAAAATAATAAAAGCATGCCAAGTGGCTACAATTGTGGAATGATACATAGACGATGTTCCAATATTATGTCGTGTATATGTGCTTTAGTTCCGGACGGAATGCTCCAAGGCTCCAGAGCAAACTAAATACCTTAGCTCACACAAAGGGATTTTTGCACCAAACAAGGTTTTCCTGTACCCTGCAAGCAATTTGGTGGGTTATCAGTACATTGAATGCACTGGTGAGGAGGATTCTGACCCGCTCGACAAATCCAACACGTTATAAAGGTTCCGTGTATCATCTATTAAGTTATCTTTCTAGTCTTACCTTAGGATCAGTTTTATGGCATAATGTAAAGTCTAACTCATGTGGCAGTATGCCATGCTATAAAAGAGTAACACGCAAGACTTACCAACTTACCATCCATTATTCCATGTCTAAAGATAAAACCATATTAAACCAAGCATGATGTCACGACCCGCACCCGATTTAGGGGTACGAGAGCGTGGGTACGTCCAGCCTACGCCGCAGCATCGGCGGTAGAACGTTGTCTAGGTCAAGCACTATCTAAACAATCTCGCACTAGTATCCAAGTCCATAAGGAGACACGGATAATAAAATATAAATGAACAACATACTCAATCACATAACTACAGCACGATAAGAATCAAAGAAAAAATGAAATACAACACAAGTCTAAATTGTAAATAATCTAACTCAACATAATCCAAGTCTCAAATAAGATGGCCGGAGACAAATCCGGTACCAAAATAGACAACTGAGAAACTAACTAGATAACTAGTGATTCCGGCTAAACCTTCCGGAATCACGACTGCACTACTAATGTCCAAGACTGCAGCTACTCACCCTGTGGTCCACAAGTGTCGGATACCAGTCCTCTAGGCATAGTCTGAAAAATGTTTTCCAGTCAGGAAGGAGCAAAGTACATTTCTAAATAGCAGTTCTATATCAATGATATAAACTATGTAGCAGCATATAGATGAAAATATATAAGATGCATGTATATGTATGAGAAATATAAAATAAAGAATATACTAGAAATACTGTAAGTAAATGCAGGAAAGGAAACAATATGTCAATGAGCAAGAATTCTATGACTAAGTGTGTGAGTACTAGTTTAAATATGTGATCGGCTTGGGAACTTGATTAGGCTGGTTACATATGATTAGCTATGATTCATGTAAGGTCAGGCTAACCGTTGTTTAGCTATGATGCATGTAGAGGTCAGGCTAATCACATGTAACAGCTATGAAGCATGTAAATGGTCAGGCCGCACCCGACGTGAGATGTGGGGTGAGCTATGATGCATGTAGAGTTGGGTATGATCACATATCTACACTAAAATACTCCCCACCCCCGACTGGTATAGTAGATACAATCATGGTACGCTATGGCACGGGATTCCCTAGGGAGGTAGCAAATCTCCCCGGGAATCAGTGTTTGTACATGCACAAGATAACAAGGAAACAAGTCTTGTACAAGCTACACCATGAATAAGGAATAACATCTCATGACGAGATCCATGTATACCAATCCGTGTAACCAGCGTATCGAGAATATGGATATTTATACTAGATACAATGAACATAGGGGATATCATAAACAAGAAGCTAATCAGAGAATGTACTCGCCTTGGGTCCTTAGCTGGTAAAACCAATGTCCTGTCCCAGAGTATCGTCTGGAGGATCCAACAGTCCTATAAACATATAATAAATGTAACCTTGCATCAGATGCTACACTAACACAACACAAGTGTATTGAACTCAGGGGCTATGCCAGGTATGATATTGGTCAAATAGGGTCATCTAGTAGACAGACATCTATAACACATTACACCTATTTAACTATCATATACATTAATGTATATATACATATATACTGATTTTGAGGATGTACTATATATATATATATATATATATATATATATATATATATATATATATATATATATATATATATATATATATATATATATATATATATATATATATATTTATATATATACTAAGTGAAATTACACATATACCATATACGTATATCTGTACATATTTATACCAAAATAAATATGTATATTATGCTACACATATATATATACTAAAATACGTTTTTATTAAACATATAACAAAATAAATATGTATATTTATATTTATATATTCACCAATTAATAATTACATACATATACTAAAAATGTATGTATACATATATACCAATTTTATATATAGAAAATATATTAAGTATATATACAAAATATATATATATACATATATACAAATTGTATTAAATATATACATATACATACATGTATACCAATTATATTAAATATATACATGTACATATACATTATTTAAATACATAATTTACATATATATATATATATATATATATATATATATATATATATATTAGTATATGCATATACGTATATACGTATGCATATATACATGTATATATATAATGAAGAAGGAGGGAAGCTCACCGGGGTGGTGGTCGGAGGCCACTGGCCGGAGTGCAAGGAGGAGATGGTGGAGGAGCTTCGGGTGATTGGCCGGGGAGGCAGCTCGCCGGATTGCGGCTCGACGCCGGATGTCGTGAAGAGGGGAGGAGGATACAGGGAGCTGCGGGAGGAGTTGCAGGGTGGCTCGGGCCGCTGGAGAATGGAGAGGGAGGATGTCGACGGGGATGCAGGGAGTCATAGAGGAGCAGCAGGGAGGAGGAATAGGGGAAAGTCGGCTGACCGTGAAGATGATGGTGGAGCCGGTGGGGAGCTCGACCGAAGTCGAGGGGAGCTGCTACAGACGTGAGAGAAGAACAGCGGCCGGAGCTCGGGACTTGGCCGGCTGCGAGGGTGAACGGAAAGGTGGAGCGGTGGTAGTGATGACAGTTTTGGCCGGGCTTGGCCGGAGAAAATAGGGGCTGGAGGGAACGAGGGGAGTGGAGAGGAGAGCCGGTGGGTGGAGCTCGACGCCGGAGTGAAGCTGAATAGTGGGAGATCGTGATAGGTGTAAGGAGGGGCTGTCAGTGAGAGCCGGATGCAGGCGGGGTGGTCAGAGGTCGAGCTCGAGCGGGGTGCACCGAGTCAACCGGAGCTGAGGACAGCAGGTCCGTGTGCAGCGAGGGCTGCCGGGCCGGAGTTGAGGTGCAGGCCGGGGGTCGGGGTGACCTTCGGTTAACAGTAGATGTATGGGTTGGGTTTCCTCCCTTCAAATTTTTAAAAAGGAAAGAAGAAGAAGAAGAAGAAGGAAAAAAGAAAAATGGAGGGGGGTGGCTACGGTTGGGTGTGGGGGCTTTGGCTAGGTTTTGAGGATTAGGATTTTCTTAGGGAAGAGTGTGGATGATGTGATGTTTTATAGGGGATTGGTGAAAGGATGGAGGGTGGAGATGCTCCTATTCAAAATGGAGGGATAGGATTTGTCAAGAAAAAAATAATTTCTTCATGAGGAGTGGTGAATGGATGAGTGTAAATTGGACCCAATTTTGTGACCTCTCCATTTGGTTTTGGCCAATGGGGTGATGGCACATAATGTAATAATTACAAATTAGCCCCCTTAAATTCGAGAAATTGCACGAACACATAAAATGATGAAAATTTGGTGGACGATTCGGTGTTTGGCGTTTTGTAGGGTGAGGGGGCGTTGTGTGCTTGGTATGGGCTTAATTAATAGGGTACTGGAATTAAATTAGGATTTACGGAATCAGTCAAAATGGTATCCTCAATTTAATTAGGAATAAAATACAAGCTGTGTTCTAAAATTAATTAGGAGTACATGGAACTAAAATTAGGTCGGGTCATCAATATCTTTACTGAAGAAGACTCAGAGCAGAATATTACCCTAATTTGGGTCGTATGAAAAATAGGTCAAGATTGCCTCCAATTTCGATTGGAACGCATAATGATACAAAAATTAGAATTTATTTAGAATTTAAATAAACGTCCGCGACGATTATTGTGCGGCTAAAATGAAGCACAAGAGAGCATAATTATGAATTATAAAAAGGCAGAATGGAAGGCGGGCATGTCTATGGCAAGGCTACCAAATTTGTTGGAAGACAAAAGCTAGGGTAGCGCTCCAAATATCGAAGTAACGGCAATGCGCAACAATTAAATAAATTACGGTAATTAATTATGACCTCCAATAATTAAATTCTAAATAATACAAATTAAATACAAAATCCTATAATTCTGACAGGTGTTCTTCCAGTGGCTTCTAGGTCAAGTCTACCAGCTCAAACGTTAATGAACACTGTAAATAATAATATATTTAATTACACATCTCACGAAATTATTAAATTTAAATACACGAAATATTAAATACATAAAAAGTCGAAAATACCCCTGTTTTTGGAATGTGGTAGTGACAAGTCTACCCTCCTTAAAAGAATTTGGTCCTCAAAATTTAAAATCCTCATAGTAGTGTTTATTCATTATATTGTTTCCCATCAATAGTTAAATTCACCAACCCACATAATCCTGAAATAATCCACCTTGTCATTTCATAATTTTCAGTAATTTTGAAATTACTGCATTCCTGAAAAATCCTCGAAATAAAAATTAGTTTCCATTTTCCTCACAATTTCCTCCGAATTTATATTAAAAATTAAATACTCAGAATTTGACATCCAATCCTCTAATTCACTTAATACACATTAAGACTCCCATCTAAAAACATAATCCATAAATCTAACCCTTTAATTTAATTAATCAACGATATTCATAAAATTTGAAATGTCATCCGAAAAGTTTAAATTTAACACCAATCCATTAATGATTTTTACTCCTCAATTTAAATCCAATCGATGCATATTCAAAATCTAAATCCTCATCCCGAGAATTGAATTCGACACTATTCCATTAATGATTTTATTTTCTGATTTCCTTTTTCCTCAAAATACTTAACGATACGATACTTACGGAATCTTCAAATGCAACATTCATAATATAAAATTTTAAATTCCTATCTTGCAATCAAATAGATATAATAATAATTTCCCTAATTTTCTCAAATTTTTAATGATAGATATATCATAATCAATAATTATCAATCCTACCATATTAAATTCTTTACCTCTCATTTAAATTAATATTTATCCTCAAATTTTAATGGTAATTTAATCATATCTCAATCTTGACAAAATCAATAATTTATCAAATCTGCCATATTAAATCCTTAACTCTTTATGCTTATCTTCCAAAATTTTAGCATCTAGTTTATCTTGTCAAGTCATAACCTCTTCATAAATCTACTATGGTCAAACTCCACTAATCATGGTTTAAGAAAATTCTACCTACAGCCATGTAATCTAAGAAAATATGTAGGTCATGTGTCTTTTGTCATGGTATTGCAGTCTCTGTCAGGATATACTACTAGCTATATTCTAACAAGAAAATCATGAATCCAAGCCACGGTACTAGGGAATCAATAAATCAAAAGACGAAAACAAACATGAGGAAAAGAAAAGAAGGAACCTGCTAACATATGTCTTGCAGTATCTTCTATCTCTAACGTACACTTAACTCTGGCACATTCACTAACTAATTCCTATTCCTGTACACTGATATCCCTATCAACTAATCATTAGTCCACAAGACATCCATGAATACATCCATATTGCACACACATGTCTATTAATACCAAAATCTGATACCAAGAACCTCTAACACGATTATAGGTCAAGTTTGATACCTCTATCTCTTTAGGTACCATACTCTACTACAAGTACACTCACTGCTAGTTCTCGTTCCTACTACATCTGTTCATACTAGTTGTACTCATCACTCAAGTGCACACCAAGTGCAACACATTATACTAAATACTGTTCTCCCTAATACAACTCTAGATGGACACCCAAGTCTGTTTGCAGTGCCATCTCAATCATGCTCAAGTCAACAGATCCTTACACATGTATATCATCTACTCATATACTAATATATATTTCTCTTCCACCATAAAATTTTATCCTTATAATAAAATCATCAAAATTTAACCTTTGAACAACAAAAAATGTATACTTCCTCAAGGGTCAAATATTCAATATTTAAATCAATTTTTTTTCACTTCCCAAAAATCCTTATAGCTTTGACTATGTTTACTGAATCAAACTTGGAATCCTCAAAATTTCATTACATAGAATCTTAACTCCTCAAAATTCTTAAAAATTGAAATTCATTTTCACTCTTCAATTTTTTTTTCCATAAATATACATATAAATGCTCACGGTCTCTAATACTCGAGGTGCACTCAAAACATCTATTGTCTACAACTCTTAATTGGGTACTAAAATTGTACTGTCCGAATTACTTGCACTATTACCTCCAAAAGATCAAAGTTATCATCACATGTATTTTTTTCCATGATTTTCCAATCTATATCAACTGGTATATCATCTAATTATCATCATGCAAAGTGCTTACTGTTATTATCATCATTCTCGACTAATACTCGATATAGAATCATTAGTACCCTTGGTATGATATCACTAGCTTCATTAATTATTGGATCATCTCATCAAACTTATTAGAACTCATGATTATCTGTACCTTCTATAACACTCATGTTTCTTTACTCTCATGGGCAAGTATGTGGTTCTTCATCTCGATTGATGTATAGGTGTTTTCCTTTAATCTTTTATAGCCTGTTAAACTAATCTGTGATACGCTTCACCAGTTTTATTACCAATTCTGATATTTTTTTACTCATGATATCTCATAATAACTCTTTATGCATATATATTTTCTTACCTTTAACACTCTCGATATCAATTATCAAATTGAACAGCATGCTCCATTAATCCTCAACACAATTCTTGGATACTTAATTGTTTACATAGATCATCCGATTACATAATTATGATTATCCAAGACGGGTATGTTGGCTCTGATACTAACTCTTGGAACTATCACTAATACTCTATACTCTCTTTTACTCACAGTGCTATAATAACACCTATCCTAGTACTATTGCCATAAGGTGCTATGCTATGGGTTAACTCTAGATTAAGGCCTACTGCTCACATGTCCAGCTAGGAAACACTTACAAGCAATACTCAGTCAATACTAATACTCAAGACAGCCATAATTACAAGTCATTAATTATCATACTTAACAAGGAATTCTCAAGGAATAGGAGCTCAAAAAGACTGGATTGAGGATTAAAGGTGTTTCTACTGCTAGTAACAAAAGATCGATGGAATAAAGTCTTGTATTAACAGAAATAGATAAGTGTTGAGATGATACTTTAAGAACCGATTTAAGATACAACCTGATAATCATACATGTCTGCATGACACTTAGAATCCTCGCCACGCCAGTAAGCATAGGTGCGATAAACGACAAGTTCCGTAACTAAAGTACGCAACCCTATAGTCATGTCATCTAGAATCTTTGCCATGCCAATCGGTACGGCTGCGATAAACTCTAGGTTCCATAACCAAAGTAGACGTTTTATCTTTCTCACTGTTCTTATCAATATATGTCATCAGATGATATCATAAAGTTTAGTCCGTAAAATTTATCTCGATGAGAAATGAACTCAACAACGATACCAAAAATTAAATTTAACAACTGGTCAACAAGAATCAAACTCAATATCAACGAGTGAGGACGGACGAAAATAAGGCGAAGGATTTAAATTGGAAATTATAATAAGATTCTCAAGGGGTCGTCCCAGAAATCTTTCAAGAATTTTGTGATTGAGTATCCTCTCTCATCCTAGTATCCTATGTCCTATATTCTATAGCAGGCACGCAGTAGTACAACTAATACGTCGCACTACCACAATATCGCACAACTTGCGAAGTCTGACCTGCATGGGCCACCACTAAAAATGTGTCATGACCCGTACCCGATTTAGGGGTACGAGAGCGTGGGTACGTCCAGCCTACGCCACAGCATTGGCGGTAGAACGCTGTCTAGGTCAAGCACTATTTAAACAATCTCGCACTAGTATCCAACTCCATAAGGAAACACGGATAATAAAATATAAATGAACAACATACTCAATCACATAACTACAGCACGATAAGAATCAAAGAAAAAATGAAATACAACACAAGTCTAAATTGTAAATAATCTAACTCAACATAATCCAAGTTTCAAATAAGATGGCCGGAGACAAATCCGGTACCAAAATAGACAACTGAGAAACTAACTAGATAACTAGTGATTCCGGCTAAACCTCCCAGAATCATGACTGTACTACTAATATCCAAGACTGCAGCTACTCACCCTGTGGTCCACAAGTGTCGGATACCAGTCCTCTAGGCATAGTCTGGAAAATGTTTTCCAGTCAGGAAGGAGCAAAGTACATTTCTAAATAGCAGTTCTATATCAATGATATAAACTATGTAGCAGTATATAGATGGAAATATACAAGATGCATGTATATGTACGAGAAATATACGATAAAGAATATACTAGAAATACTGTAAGTAAATGCAGGAAAGGAAACAATATGTCAATGAGCAAGAATTCTATGACTAAGTGTGTGAGTACTAGCTTTAACATATGATCGGCTTGGGAACTTGATCAAGCTGGTTACATATGATTAACTATGATTCATGTAAGATCAGGCTAACCGTTGGTTAGCTATAATGCATTTAGAGGTCAGGCTAATCACATATAACAGTTATGAAGCATGTAAATGGTCAGGCCACACCCAACGTGAGATGTGGGGTGAGCTATGATGCATGTAGAGTTGGGTATGATCACATATCTACACTAAAATACTCCCCACCCCCGACTGGTGTAGTAGATCTAATCATGGTACAATATGGCACAGGATTCCCTAGGGAGGTAGCAAATCTCCCCGGGAATCAGTGTCTGTACATGCACAAGATAACAAGGAAATAAGTCTTGTACAAGCTACACCATGAATTAGGAATAACATCTCATGACGAGATCCGTTTATACCAATCCGTGTAACCAGCGTGTCAAAAATATGGATATTTACACTAGATATAATGAACATAGGGGATATCATAAACAAGAAGCTAATCAGAGAATATACTCGCCTTGGATCCTTAACTGGTAAAACCAATGTCCAGTCCCAGAGTATCGTCTGGAGGATCCAACAGTCCTATAAACATATAATAAATGTAACCTTGCATCAGATGCTACACTAACACAACACAAGTGTATTGAACTCAGGGGCTATGCCAGGTATGATACTGGTCAAATAGGGTCATCTAGTAGACAGACATCTATAACACATTACACCTATTTAACTATCATATACATTAATGTATATATACATATATACTGATTTTGAGGATGTACTATATATATATATATATATATATATATATATATATATATATATATATACTAAGTGAAATTACACATATACCATATACTTATATATGTACATATTTATACCAAAATAAATATGTATATTATGCTACAAATACATATATACTAAAATACGTTTTTATTAAACATATAACAAAATAAATATGTATATTTATATTTATATATTCACCAATTAATAATTACATTCATATACTAAAACTGTATGTATACATATATACCAATTTTATATATAAAAAATATATTAAGTATATATACAAAATATATATATATATATACATATATACAAATTGTATTAAATACATACATATACATACATGTATACCAATTATATTAAATATATACATATACATATACATTAATTAAATACATATATATACACATTCATATTAAACATTAATTAAATACATAATTTACATATATATATATATATATATATATATTAGTATATGCATATACGTATATACGTACGCATATATACATGTATATATATAATGAAGAAGGAGGGAAGCTCACCGGGGTGGTGGTCGGAGGCCACTGGCCGGAGTGCAGTGGGGAGATGGTGGAGGAGCTTCGGGTGATTGGCCGGGGAGGCAGCTCGTCGGACTGCGGCTTGACGCCGAATGTCGTGAATAGGGGAGGAGGATACAGGGAGCTGCGGGGGGAGTTGTAGGGTGGCTCGGGCTGCTGGAGAATGGAGAGGGAGGATGTCGACGGGGATACAGGGAGTTGTGGAGGAGCAGCAGGGAGGAGGAATGGGGGAGGATTCGGCTGACCGTGATGATGGTGGTGGAGCCGGTGGGGAGCTCGACCGGAGTCGAGGGGAGCTGCTACAGACGTGAGAGAAGAACAGTGGCCGGAGCTCGGGACTTGGCCGGCTGCGAGGGTGAACGAAAAGGTGGAGCGGTGGTAGTGATGACAGTTTTGGTCGGGCTTGGCCGGAGAAAATGGGGGCTGGAGGGAACGAGGTGAGTGGAGAGGAGAGCCGGCGGGTGGAGCTCGACGCCGGAGTGAAGCTGAACAGTGGGAGGTCGTGATAGGTGTAAGGAGGGGCTGTCGGTGAGAGCCGGATGCAGGCCGAGTGGTCAGAGGTCAAGCTCGAGCGGGGTACAGCGAGTCGACCGGAGCTGAGGACAGCGGGTCCGTGTGCAGCGAGGGCCGTCAGGCCGGAGTCGAGGTGCAGGCCGGGGGTCGGGGTGACCTCCGGTGAACAGTAGATGTATGGGTTGGGTTTCCCCCTTCAAATTTTTAAAAAGGGAAGAAGAAGAAGAAGAAGAAGAAGGGAAAAAGAAAAATTGAGGGGGGTGGCTACGGTTGGGTGTGGGGGCTTTGACTAGGTTTTGGGAATTAGGGTTTTCCTAGGGAAGAGTGTGGATGATGTGATGTTTTATAGGGGATTGGTGAAAGGATGGAGGGTGGAGATGCTCCTATTCAAAATGGAGGGATAGGATTTGTTATGAAGAAAAATAATTTCTTCATGAGGAGTGGTGAATGGATGAATGTAAATTGGACCCAATTTTGTGACCTCTCCATTTGGTTTTGGCCAATGGGGTGATGGCACCTAATGTAATAATTATAAATTAGCCTCCTTAAATTTGGGAAATTGTACGAACACATAAAATGATGAAAATTTGGTGGGCGATTCGGTGTTTGGCATTTTATAGGGTGAGGGGGCATTGTGTGCTTGGTATGGGCTTAATTAATAGGGTACTGGAATTAAATTGGGATTTACAGAATCAGTCAAAATGGTATCCTCAATTTAATTAGGAATAAAATGCAAGCTGTGTTCTAAAATTAATTAGGAGTACATGGGACCAAAATCAGGTCGGGTCATCAATATCATTAATAAAGAAGACTCAGAGCATAATATTACCCTAATTTGGGTCGTATGAAAAATAGGTCAAGATTGCCTCCAATTTCGATTGGAACGCACAACGATACAAAAATTGGAATTTATTTAGAATTTAAATAAACGTCCGCGACGATTATTGTGCGGCTAAAATGAAGCACAAGAGAGCATAATTATGAATTACAAAAAGGCAGAATTGAAGGCGGGAATGTCTAGGGCAAGGCTGCAAAATTTGTTGGAAGGCAAAAGCTAGGGTAGCGCTCCAAATATCGAAGCAACGGCAATGCGCAACAATTAAATAAATTACGATAATTAATTATGACCTCCAATAATTAAATTCTAAATAATACAAATTAAATACAAAATCCTATAATTCTGACAGGTGTTCTTCTAGTGGCTTCTAGGTTAAGTCTACCAGCTCAAATGTTAATGAACACTGTAAATAATAATATATTTAATTACACATCTCACGAAATTATTAAATTTAAATACACGAAATATTAAATACATAAAAAGTCGAAAATATCCCTGTTTTTGGAATGTGGTAGTGACACATGATGTTATACTCAGGTGGGCTACAACAAGTTGCTCAGGTGTTCAAAATAAACAGATATTTATACTCATATTCATTCAGGTATTCCATATTACTAGATGCGATACAATGACTCGCATGAGGATTGCTGCTAAGCGAGGATAACTTAATCTATATGAATAGGAGGTCACTAGCACGAGGCAATAGAGAACGGTATAGTCTCAGGGCAGAGATGGTATGCAAGCAAGAACATGGGACATTACACACATCTAGTCCAATGCAGGCAACTATAGTCAGGAGGTTTCGACCGGACGAATAGTCCTCGGTTCCCCGGTGACCATCCGCGGAACAAGATTCCAAAATCTTCTTTGTGCACCAAGTTGTCCATGACCATGCAAGTCTCTAATCTTTTAGGCCTCTGGTACAGGTTCAAATCAGGATCTTATTAGGTACAAGTTCAAGTTAGGATCCTCTCAGGCACAAGTTTAAGTTTAAGGCAGGATTGTTCACAAATATATCGACTCCCCGAGCCATCAAATTCAGTATATTATGAGTATTGCTCTACGAGATGATTCTTGCTTTACTTGATATGATACAATCCCTTAGTTGTGGGAAATGCCTTGGCGACCTAACGATCCCGAATACTTTAAGGTTCAAACATGCATGGAATGACTATTAGATAGTCTTTCGGTGAACTAGATGAATGCAAGACAGTGATTATGTTGTTTGATTGTGGCATAAAATTATGTGACAAGCAATTAAATGAGGCAAACGAGTACAAGTTAGCATGTAAGTAGGCAAGCATTGCATTTGTAGAAACATAAGCATAAGAAAACGAGCTGTATAGTCTACTTTAGGACATAAGCCTTTATGTTAGTACGGTCTACGGGGTAGTGCGAGGAGTAAAACAGTACAGGGGCATATCGGACGGCATAATCTATGAGATAAGCCATATAAACATGTGAATCAGTGTACTACGATGAGTATATAATGATATACTCGAAGCATTAGTGGAGTCTACTAGCATTAAGCTAAGGTAGCATGCGAGGGTCCAACTATAAGCCAAGTTTTATTTTCAAGTTCTAACACAAGCAGTACAATATGGGATTATTCCCTTAGCTAGTTGTGTTGTATTCTTATTAGCATGAAATGGGTGATTCATCTAGCGACTAGCATGTATTGTCTGTATTTTAAGTGTATAGGCTAAGCAAAAAAAAGTTCAACGTAGCCACCCACCTTAGCGATGATTCATCTCGATAGAGCGATACTCCGAGCGCGCCTTTGAAAGTCTAAGTTTGAACTCCTGAAGGGCCAAGTCTGAAATTTTTTGCCTCAAGCGAGTCTTCTCACTGAGCAAAATAGGCCGGGTCGTCGTACTAGTGCCATTTGAATTGGCTCTCCATTTTAGCGGAATGGGTCGTTACAGATAGAACTATACATGTCATAAGTAAGCATATAAAAAAATTTGAGAAAATAAACCTGAAAAATCTGTCCATTTTGATTATTCTATTGATCTTTCTTTTGATGACACTTTAGAATTAGAAATAGCTAGTATTTCTCTTGATTATACGAATCTTGCTATAGAAGATTGGAAGCTTTTGATTATACAGATCTTGCTTGGAATGAGGTATAAAACCTTCCAAATACCCCTCCAGATATTAACATGATTATAGATCTATTGATTTGAATGTAATAACCCAGTTATATATATACCCAAAAACAAAGAATTTACTATTCATGCTCTTGTTGATACTGGAGCATAAGCTAGTTTATTACAGAAAAATTTTATACCACAAGACCAGTGGCTAAAGCTTGATAAGCCAGAAAAATTAAACAATTTTATGGGACGTCAAGTTCCCGTCAACCACAAAGTGCAAAATCTTAACGTTCATTTTTCTGATTTACAAGGACAAATTAACACTTATAAGTTTGATTTTGTACTATTACAAAAAGAATTTGATAATGATTGTATTATTGGGATGGACAATCTACGGCATTATTCGCCATACAATACTTACACATTTGAACTCGATGGAATTTATATCCCTAGAGTTCATTTTTCTGTATGATTAGCCCCACAATTTACTCATACAGCACATCATGGTAAAAAATCCGTCTTCCTTATTAACTATACAAAAGTCTGTACCTACAATCTTCTTATAATAATAATTTGCAGAAAACTATTTATGGTATGTTAGAACCATTATTTTTAGATAACCCTTTAAAATCTTTTGATAAAGCTCCGAGATATTGCAAAATTGAATTATTTGAACAATATATAGAATCCAAAATTAGAGTAAACAGTATTATGGTCTCCCCATATGATAAAGAGGAATTTGCCAAAAAAATTAGAGAACTCCTTAAGCTTATCCAAAAAATCTTCAGTACACATTCCTCTTCCGCCTTTCTTGTCCGAAATCACGCTAAAATTAAAATAGCAAAACCTAGAATGGTTATTAATTATAGAAAATTAAATAGTTATACTAAGTTAGATGGTTATTTTATTTCTTCTACGGAATATCTGATTAAACAAATCCAGGGTGCAAAGTATTATAGCAAGTTTGATGCTAAATATGGTTTTTGGCAGATAAAACTAGCAAAAAAGAATTCTATTGAATTAACCATTTTTAGTTGCCCACAAGAACATTTTGAGTGGTTAGTAATGCCTTTTTGGTTTGAAAAATGCACCACAAGATTTCCAGAAATGGATGAATGCTATATTTGGACATCTTTCTAATGTAGTAGTTTAAATTGATGATATTTTAGTCTTTTTTATACAGAAGAAGTGCATAAAGAAAATCTTTTGCATATTTGTAAATTACTATTAGAGAAGCAATAGTTGAAAAAAGATGAACACTACATGAGCAGATTGAACAACTCAGGCAAACTATTGCAGAAAGAGAAATAATGGTTGGCTCACTGATTGAAGAAAGATAACAAATGATGGGGACCTACCATGACAGAAATAACCCACTTTCTATTAGTGGAATCTCTTGGTGATAATAATGACATCAATGACAGCATCCACTCAGACTCAGACAACAGCACCCATTCAGATGACAGTGATAGCGAATAAAGAAGCGATTCTTCACCTATAATCCACTGAGAAAAGAAGACATGACATTTAACCACCTACCTTCAAGGTGTCGGTTGCCCAACCGGATACTATGGGTCACCTTGGCCCTTGTGTTGTATAAATAAGGCCTTCGTATGCTTGTTTAGGCATCGAAGTTTGTGAGTTCTTTGTAGTGCTTGTAACCTTTTGAGGGTTCTTGTGAATCTTTAAGCTTTTAATGGTCAGTTTTACTATTAATAATTCTTTATCATTGGTAGCATATTTTATCGAGGTTTTAGTAAAACTCCCAGATGTATAAGCTTTAATTTTCTTATGTTTAGCAATCAATACACCCGTCCAGAAGTTGTCCGAGGCATCGGTTTGTAGAATTAATATATCACTATCAAGTAAAAAATAAAGGATAGTTTCTTTTTTTTACTAATTCATTTATTCTAGCAATCTCTTCTAGCTCGCCCTTTTTCTAATGAGATAGTAATTCTATATGCATTCCATTTTTTTAGTTGTTCACCTGTAGATTCTTTATATTTGGCTTGTTCCGCAGTAAGTCTATCTTGAAGATGTTTTATTCAGGCCGATAGATGGGGAAAAACTTTCTTCCATAATTAAGTAAAACCAAAAAACTCTGAAGCTCTTTAAGGGTTTTAAAGTTTTCAGGAAAGTCCTTAATTTTAACATATATATGCTGTTGTAGAATAATTTATCCATTCTTGATGGTTTTGTCCAAAAAATCAATTTCTATTTTAAATAGCTCAATCTTTTTGGGACTAAGAATGACGCCATTATCTAATAGTAATTTACAAATATGTAAAAGATGTTCTTTATGCTCTTCTTCTGTATTAGAAAAGACTAAAATATTATCAATATAAACTACTACAAAAAAAAGATGTCCAAAGATAGCATTTATCCATTTCTGGAAAACTTGTGGTGCATTTTTTGAACCAAAAGGCATTACTAACCACTCAAAATGTCCTTGTGGGCAACTAAAAGTGGTTAATTCAATATAATTCTTATTTGCTAGCTTTATCGGCTCGACCTCCTCCATCTTCTCCTTTGTCTCCATGGTGTCGTCAGCTGGAGGAATGCTGGATGAGAGAGTAGTCTCTGGTTTAGAACTACTTGTCTTAGGAGTACTGCCATGTCGTATCGTCAGCGGAGTCAGAGATGCTAAAGATCGGTACACTGGAGTACTCTGCAACCAGGATCTTGAACCAATAGCCTATACCGGAGGAGCACTCCATCTAGAGGATCGACCTCCAAATGATCCACATTATCCGGCCATACTTGATAATAATATATGATGATAAAACAAATACACAGACTTATAACAGTTCATAAAAAATAGACAGACCCGGAGCAACCCTCCGTAGAATTTTTTGGGTACGAAATATCACAAAAGTATACAAAATATTACAGTCACACAATAAGCACAATATAAAAGTATTCCAAACACACAATAAGCACAATAAAAGTATCACAGTCACACCAAAAGTCCTATCCAATTTCTCAATCTCTCAAGAAAATCTAATACACTGGAGCAGAATCCAGTCCCTCAGATACTTCGCATAAGCAATGTCTAGGTGATTAATCTCCGCTATAGGTGCTGGATGACTGAAACTCCCCCTCTGAGCTGGTGTCTTCCCAACAGAAAGAGGTACCACTTCCTCCTTAATAGTAGGAGTTACCATTTTCTTCTTAATAACCGCTTCCAATTTAATAGTAGGAGGGGTCACTTCCTCCTTAATAGTCACTTACTCCTTAACAGTAGGAGGTACAACTTTCTCCTTAATAGTAAGAGGTGCCTCTCTCAAGCGACGTGCACGTGCTTGGGTCATGGGTATCATCTGGTAAGATAGATAAAAATAAAGAATATAATTGATAACAGATATAAATATATGTATCCATACAGTTAAAATAAATGCTACATTCCACATTAAAAATACAGTATATGACTAGAGTTCTAAATAGATTTTATTTTATTTTTAATCTTTTTCTAAAAATTATTTTTCTTCGTTTTTCTCGTCCTACTCTTCCTCTTCCTCCTCATCTTTACTTTTATCTACTTCGTCTTCCTCTTTGAATAATTTTACCTCTTCCACATGATTAAACGTGTAATAAGAAACTTCCGTTGAGTCCATATCTACAATATTTTTTATAATAGGTAGCTCATCCTCCTGATAATCTATTTCATTAACATCAAAGATATTTCTAACTTTTGTCTTGCATACTGTCCACCAGTCCAATTTTGTTGTTCTCCGTTTAGGATAAGTTATGAAGTACACGAGCTGAGCATGACTTGATAGGACAAATAGTTCATAGCCTTGATATCAACGCCGGTAGTTTATATCCACAATATCATGCTTGTCTATTTTCCATCCTTGATCTTGGATCGGATCGAACCAATCACCTGAAAACATGAGCTTAGCAGGCTCTATTCCATAATTATATGTCAACTCCATAATCTCCCGTAAGACGCCATAGAAATTATTGTTTGGATCGACATCTTTAGAGTTCGAAGATCTGATACACAAAAAACTATTTTTCGTAGAATCAAGATCCAAGAAGATCTCTTATCGGGGCTTTTGTTGACTTGAACCTAAATCATTCACACAGTAGCTTGAACAGATTTTGACGGCATATATTGGTCCCTTGGCTAGAGTTATAATAGACTCATTCTCGAGTGTTGTGTATGGACGATCGACCTAAATACCAAGGAAACGATATTAAGTTCAATGTTATATTAATTATTGTGCATAGTATATACACAAAAAGATCCTTACATATGCACTCAACCAAGAAGGAAAATAAAGTCTCATTTTCTGTTCTACTTCTTTATCTGTTATGTATGGACTCATCGACATCATATCATCATTAAATGTGCTAAAAATAATAAAATATTGTCCGATTAGTGTAATAATATTAGCATATACTATTACATTAAGATGACTTAAATGTTAACGTATTAATTACTTATCCCAATAGCTTCTTCACTTCATCCTCGTCGCAGTTGAGTAATATATACAACTGAGCAGCCCTTAGTTCATCGTCATTCAGATATATCTTATTTATTTTTCCTGAAGGCTTACCGAAAGTATTAAATACTTTCAGTATTGCATCATTAGATTCCTGATATCCGTCATCGTTTCTGGGAACTCTTGTTATATTAGTAGCAATATGCGGCTTGAAATACATCAAGCAAAAGTTTATAATCTTCTCAAGAACATAGGCTTCACAAATATAACCCTCGACCCATGCCTTATTTTTTACTTTTCTCTTTAGGTGGTTTAGTTGACGCTCGAACGGGTACATCCACCGATAACCGACAGGCCCACCACTACGTGCCTCGTAAGAAAGATGAATTGACAAATGCTCCATGGAGTCAAAGAATCCAGGAGGAAACACTCTTTCAAGCTTGCACAGTGTTACTGCAATATCCTTCTATTATTTTTCTAGACAATCGACGATCAACTTTATAGAACAAAGATTCCTGAAGAATATGCTAAGCTCAGTCAATGGATCCCAAACTACCTGTAGTAAAAATTCCCAAAATGCAATTGGAATTAAGTTTATGAAATCAAGGATTTTTACTCAGAAGGAGTTGAACATGAGGCAGCGTCTGTAAGCCCCCTAAATTTCAGAATTATTAATTGGGGATTTTTCTGGAAATTTTTAGGATTTTTCTGATGATTAAAACCTAGGCGTTGGTAATTAAAAGATTTTTTTATTTCGGTTAATTCATATTAAAATATTATGGAAATAATATTTTATGGTGTGAAATGGAAAACCGGACATAGGGTAATTTTTTGTGAATTTATTGGACTCCGAAAACCCGTTTAAAGTCCTGAAGACCCATGTAGATTTTAAACCGAATTAAATCCGTGCCAAAGCCCGACATCCCCATGAGAGCCGAAGCCAAGCCCGAGGAGCGTTGGCCCAGCCCAAATTCTAGGTCTAACCATAGTCCAATTTCGGTTTGTACAAATACATATTTTCCTAAGTTTTCTCCACAAAGAAAGAAAAAAGAAAAGGAGAAAAATCCCTATTACACAAAATTCCCCAAATCCAAATTAACCCTAACCCTAACCCTAATCTAGCCGTCGGCTACCCCCGCCGGAGCAGCTGACCTTCCCTCCTCTGCCTCGAGCGCGACCCCGCGGCTGCCGTCTCCCTCTGCACGACCCCTCGACCGTCGACGACCTCTCGATGACTCCTCCGCGCCGCTGCCTCGCCGCACCACGCCGCCGGCAACGCCTCTCCTTACCGCCAACCAATCTTCTTCCTTCCTCCACCATCTTCTCCCAGCCCTAACGCCGCCGTACCCGACCCCGACTCCCCCTAGACCCGCCGCCGAGTCCAGCATCCTTCCCGACTCCCCCAGCGAGCCGCCGCAGCCCTGACTCGAACTCAAGACGCCACCGGCTTCCCTATCACCGCCGCACCCCTGACCCGCAGCCCCTGACCTAAACCCTAATTCCCCACGGTCTTCTCCGCCACCCTAAACCTCCCTCCTTCCTCTTCCGCCCGTGCCTCCGCCGACCTCCATCACCCTGCAGCACCCTCCGGCCGCTCCTCCCCGCCTTAGTCGCCGTGCCCGAGCCCCATCCTCCCCGCTACCGACTCATTTTCCAGCGCCGCAGCACCGACGACGGAGCTGACTCCCTGACCTACTGCACTCATTCGCCGTTGGCCGCCTGAACCCTAGCACGGCAGGATACCGTTTGTGTCGGACACAGCAACAGAACCGTGGACACAGGACACATGACGCAGGACTCGAAGTAAACGACTCGGACACGCCTCGGACACAGGAAATCAGATTCACGGGGCCCTGTTCAGGTAGCATTTTCTCTCACCTCATAATTTCGTTTTCAATTACGTCAGTTGCGTCACGTAGACTATATGACCCTCTCGGTGCCCGTGCAACCCGCTCGGTGCATCGCGTCCTGTGGTGATCGCACACCGCGTTCCAAAAACAGGAAAACCAATGCCCTGATTCACCCCGGAACTGAGTACGCTCCGCCAAACGGGACGACTTGGTCGTACGCGGTCTTTACTGAACCGTGGGCGATGTTGATACGGTCGTGTGGGATTTCGCAGAAGTTGATTCGGATGTGCGTGCACACCGGAATCAACGCGTATCCGCCGACGACACCCCGTATCCGTCGATTCTGGAACACGCTGTAACTTTGTGTACACACGTCGAATCGAGATGAAACTTGCGCCATCGGACTCGTAGCAATACGCTGGTCCTGTGACCCAAGTTTGGTGCGATTCTGAGAACGTTGACAAAATCGCGTATCGTGGGCCCCATAGGCTCCACTTGACGGGCGATTTTGTGATCGGCTCATCGGAATCCAATTCTGGAAGTTCTATTGGGTTCGTATCATCGTTCCTGACTTGTTGACACTAAGTTTGGCAAATTTGGAGACCTTTGACCCTGACACGTTTTTCGGTGCAAAGTGGCCCACATGTGGACCCCGCTTTGACCCAGAAATGTCGTTTTTGCCCTTGTGTCCAAATTGGACTCAAGGACAGGCATTTTTAGCTATTTGATATTTTCTGAATCTAATAGTGATGTTTATTTCAGCAACCGGAGTAGTACCTGCAGATCACACTGAGACCAGAGCCACAATTGGAGCCAGGACCCCAGGCAAGTGTACCTTGCCAAACTCTGCAGTATTATTACATATTTTCCTTGCTTTATTTATATTGCTGTGCATGCTTAACCTAGGACCGTGTGACGTACTTAGCGTTCGATTATTAGTCGGGTGCCAACACTGTACGTGGTGTTGAGTACGGTCATCTAGAGATGGACATTCGTGACACTATATATTCTCGTACTGGTCTTACCAAGT
Source organism: Iris macrosiphon (assembly GCA_036927795.1). NCBI lineage: Eukaryota > Viridiplantae > Streptophyta > Magnoliopsida > Asparagales > Iridaceae > Iris > Iris macrosiphon. The sequence continues at coordinate 98,488,448 of JAYESA010000009.1, forward strand.
ACACTTTGGCCCAGGATACTTGACACTACTCATGAGACAGGATCTTTCCGAGATATTCGTGGTGATTCTGTATAGGATACAGGACATGGACATTATATTCTTAGATATAGTATGACTTGTTGCATTAGATATGATCCCGCTTGACATGGACATGAGACGTTATGGTCATGAGAGGCGTGGTTACATTGGGTGGGGAGAGACACACAGGCTACAGGCTATTTCATATATCTATCTACTACTATTGTGAGGCCTCAGACTCTCGTAGCAGAGCTAGGCACATTACGTGTTTATTACCGCTACCGGCTCTCCGACACAGAGCTTGTAGTGGCTTCGGCCTGAGCACTAGTGATGCTCTCACTTGCATTTTCACATAGATGGTTATATAGCTTACCCTATTTATTGCATCTTCTGCTGTACTGCATTTATTTTGGCTTGTATTTTCTGTACCTTGCTGTCCCCTGAGGACCTGGATCCGGACTTTGTCCCCAGGACTAGCAGAGGAGATCCACTTAGAGTTATACAGTACATGAGCTTTATCAGGAGCAGAAGCAGGAACAGGAGCAGATACAGGAGCTGTACCAACATCTGAGGACGAGTTCATACCCGAGGACTTCTCCTGAGTATTGGCGTGAGATTTTCTTTTATTTCTGTTTCTAGTTATTCTCTTTCCAGTCTATTTCATTTGATGTATCAGACATGTTCTCGGATTGTTCTCTGAGACACTTTTTATTGTGATTTATCAGTTTATTTATTTACATTATTCTGGCATTTGATCTGTGATTATCTGTTGTGGATGAGATTAGTATAGACTGTGACTCATATCATTAGACCTACTTATTATTGTATTACAGCTTAAGCATGCCCCGATGGATCCATTAAATTGGGTTTGTCCATCGGTGTGTGCTGCTGGCCATTGCCACGCGTCCGGTCCCTCGATATTTTGGGACTGGGGCGTGACATGGTTTTTGTTGTGGCCCATGCAGGTCTACGACTAAATTGTTCGATTTCAACTTAGGGACCGAGCAAGCCTGCAATAAGAATAGGATAAGTTCTAGGATCTCATCCACTTGCTTGAAACGTTCTTGATATCTATATCAGATTCGAATTTAAATTCTTGACTTGCATCCTGCCTTGATTCTTGTGCGGCTCTTATCGTTTATTTTGGTTGCAGAGTTATGGATTCACGATCAAACAACGAGACTCATCCAGAAATACCACAAGGTGCTGTGATAACCAACAGAGATAAAGTAACACCAGTTAGTGAAGGTCCATCATCACAGCAAGCAAGTCAGCATGCCTCGAGAATCCCGGAAGATGACGTTCCACCATCAATGCAGTTAGCTCCACCGATGCCTACCGTTCCCCAAGGGCAGGCTATGGACAAACAACAAATGTTTCGAATATTCTACGCGATGATGCAAGCCCATCAGAAGCTTCAGGAAGAAGCTCAGCAAATCCAAGCGGAGAAGTTCATCGACAGATTCAGCTCAGAGTTACGGAAGTTAATCAGCCCCGCTGCAACTACCTTAGACGAGGGTGTACTTGCTGCAGCACGACCCATGGAGAGCATCACAAGGATAGAGTCCAGCCAGAAGTGGCCGTATGCATCAGCACCAGACCAAGCACAACAAGAAAGAGCAGCAAAGCGACCACAGATGTATCCACCACCAAGAGCAGCACCCAGAGCCTTAGTTCTTCCTACTTGTCACTACTGTGGCAAAGTAGGCCATTTCGCTAAAGAATGCCGACGCAGATTGGGACTATGTTTATCCTGCGGATCCAAAAAGCATTCGGTAAGGGATTACCCTGAACGTCAAGAGAAAGCAGTGATGATTCATCAACCAGCCACATCAGCACCAACCGGAGCACCACAGGAAGAAGTTGCCAAGAAGTCTCACATGCACCAGCCACCAGAAGCACCTCCGCAAGTACTACCTGTCTGTCAGCATTGTCGCAAGCAAGGCCATATAGAGAACGAGTGCAGACGCAAAAGGAAATTATGTTTAGCTTGCGGATCCAGTCAGCATCTAATAAAGGAATGCCCCGAGCGTCGAGAAGGAGCACCGAGGATAAACAGACAAGCATTACCAGCACAAAGGCCAGCCTCTCCAGCATTGGAAATACTGCAAGCGGAAGTTAAAGAAGTCCTACCACCAGCTCCAACAGGGTATCAGCCGAGGCCACCTTTGATACCACAAGCAGCACTTTTCCAGCAAGCCCAGCAATAGCAGAGGAATCGACTACGAAGACGTGGACAAGCCCTGGCTATGACTTTAGAAGAAGCACAGACCCATGGAGTAGCTGATGCACATAATTTTTCGTAGTTTTCTGTTTCTAGATTTGTTTTATCTCGTGCCTATTGATTCGTGACCTCAGACTTAACATATGTAATTTTGAACTTGCTTATAATTGATAACAGCGGAGATTATAAAGTCTTTTGTTATTGGCTTATTTTGTTTTGTCTTTGTGAACTTGAAATAAGTGGTACCTCCTTTCATCATCATCTAGCGTACTTAAATTTGCTACCTTGACTTATGCTGCTGTTACAGCCTAGTTTTGCAAGCTTATCCTTTTATCGAGCTTGTTCATGACATATGTATTATTCGGTCGACACACTAATATAATTGTCTATTCAGAATCAGTGTATTACGGTCTGATCAACCTTAGTGCATTTTGGTTCGCTCTTCGTATGACTACTTCACGTGGATTGAGATATAGTTGACTAGTATACTTGCCCTCTAAATATGTCTGAGCATATCGTATCAGTTACATAACTATACTAATACGAGCATGCGAATAAAGGATTACCAGAATAGGATTTCAATCCATAATTGTCTTGACAAATTCTATTTGAATTCTTTAAACGCCTTGATCCTGATACTTCTATTACCTCACCCTTGAACTCTTTATTATTGATCTTCGTTTTCCCTTATTTCGGAAAGATGAAACCTCGTACTTGGTATAAGTTGATATATAGACAGTGCTGGATATACCCCACAGGCCGGTCGCTTTGTTGATGACCCTTTTATAAATGATTAAGGGAATATCATAGGTGATGTGTTGGGTGTTAAAGACTTGAGGATTCAATAACATTATTAAATAAGTTGGGGCATAGCTTTATTGGATGTATAGCCTTAGATGATAGATGGGTAAATTCTAAGATTGGTAGAGACCGCAATGTTCACTTGAGAAGAATCCTATAGACTGTAGTCAAGTGAGATTGGATAGAGAGCACCCTACCATATTTTAATTTTGAGGATAAAATTTTTATAAGTTGGGTAGATTGTAAGCCCCCTAAATTTTAGAATTATTAATTGGGGATTTTTCTGGAAATTTTTAGGATTTTTCTGATGATTAAAACCTAGGCGTTGGTAATTAAAGGATTTTTTTATTTCAGTTAATTCATATTAAAATATTATGGAAATAATATTTTATGGTGTGAAATAGGAAATCGGACATAGGGTAATTTTTCGTGAATTTATTGGACTCCGGAAACCCGTTTAAAGCCCTGAAGACCCATGTAGATTTTAAACCGAATTAAATCCGTGCCAAAGCCCGACATCCCCATGAGAGCCGAAGCCAAGCCCGAGGAGCGTTGCCCCAGCCCAAATCCTAGGTCTAACTATAGTACAATTTCGGTTTGTACAAATACATATTTTCCCTAAGTTTTCTCCACAAAGAAAGAAAAAAGAAAAGGAGAAAAATCCCTATTACACAAAATTCCCCAAATCCAAATTAACCCTAACCCTAATCTAGCCGTCGGCTACCCCCGCCGGAGCAGCTGACCTCCCCTTCTCCGCCTCGAGCGCGACCCCGCGGCCGCCGTCTCCCTCTGCACGACCCCTCGACCGTCGACGACCTCTCGACGACTCCTCCGCGCCGCTGCCTCGCCGCACCACGCCGCCGGCAACGCCTCTCCTCACCGCCAACCAATCTTCCTCCTTCCTCCACCATCTTCTCCCAGCCCTAACGCCGCCGTACCCGACCCCGACTCCCCCTCGACCCGCCGCCGAGTCCAGCATCCTTCCCGACTCCCCCAGCGAGTCGCCGCAGCCCTGACTCAAACTCCACGACGCCACCGGCTTCCCCATCACCGCCGCACCCCTGACCCGCAGCCCCTGACCTAAACCCTAATTCCCCACGGTCTTCTCCGCCACCCTAAACCTCCCTCCTTCCTCTTCCGCCCGTGCCTCCGCCGACCTCCATCACCCTGCAGCACCCTCCGGCCGCTCCTCCCCGCCTCAGTCGCCGTGCCCGAGCCCCATCCTCCCCGCTACCGACTCCTTTCCCAGCGCCGCAGCACCGACGACTGAACCGACTCCCTGACCTACTGCACTCAGTCGCCGCTGGCCGCCTGAACCCTAGCACGGCAGGATATCATTTGTGTCAGACACAGCAACAGAACCGTGGACACAGGACACATGACGCAGGACTCGAAGTAAACGACTCGGACACGCCTCGGACACAGGAAATCAGATTCACGGGGCCCTGTTCAGGTAGTATTTTCTCTCACCTCGTAATTCCGTTTTCAATTCCGTCAGTTGCATCGCATAGACTGTATGACCCTCTCGGTGCCCGTGCAACCCGCTCGGTGCATCGCGTCCTGTGGTGATCGCACACCGCGTTCCAAAAACAGGAAAACCAACGTCCTGATTCATCCCGGAACTGAGTGTGTCCCGCCAAACGGGATGACTTGGTCGCACGCGGTCTTTACCGAACCGTGGGCGATGTTGATACGGTCGTGTGGGATTTCGCAAAAGTCGATTCGGATGTGCGTGCACACCGAAATCAACGCGTATCCGCCGACGACACCCCGTATCCGTCGATTCTGGAACACGCTGTAACTTTGTGTACACACGTCAGATCGAGACGAAACTTACGCCATCGGACTCATAGCAATACGATGGTCCTGTGACCCAAGTTTGGTGAGATTCTGAGAACGTTGATAAAATCGCGTATCGTGGGCCCCACATGCTCCACTTGACGGGCGATTTTGTGATCGGCTCATCGGAATCCAATTCTGGAAGTTCCGTTGGGTTCGTATCATCGTTCCTGACTTGTTGACACTAAGTTTGGCGAATTTGGAGACCTTTGACCCTGACACGTTTTTCGGTGCAAAGTGGCCCACATGTGGACCCCGCTTTGACCCAGAAATGTCGTTTTTGCCCTTGTGTCCAAATTGGACTCAAGGACAGGCATTTTTAGCTATTTGATATTTTCTGAATCTAATGGTGATATTTATTTTAGCAACCGAAGTAGTACCTGCAGATCACACTGAGACCAGAGCCACAATTGGAGCCAGGACCCCAGGCAAGTGTACCTTGCCAAACTCTGCAGTATTGTTACATATTTTCCTTGCTTCATTTATATTACTGTGCATGCTTAACCTAAGACCGTGTAACGTACTTAGCGTCCGATTATTAGTCGGGTGCCAACACTGTACGCGGTGTTGAGTACGGTCATCTAGAGATGGACATTCGTGACACTATATATTCTCGTACTGGTCTTACCAAGTACACTTTGACCCAGGACACTTGACACTACTCATGAGACAGAATCTTTCCGAGATATTCGTGGTGATTCTGTATAGGATACAGGACATGGACATTATATTCTTAGATATAGTATGACTTGTTGCATTAGATATGATCCCGCTTGACATGGACATGAGACATTATGGTCATGAGAGGCGTGGTTACATTGGGTGGGGAGAGACACACAGGCTACAGGCTATTTCATATATCTATCTACTACTATTGTGAGGCCTCAGACTCTCGTAGCAGAGCTAGGCACATTACGTATTTATTACCGCTACCGGCTCCCCGACACAGAGCTTGTAGTGGCTTCGGCCTGAGCACTAGTGATGCTCTCACTTGTATTTTCACATAGATGGTTATATAGCTAACCCTATTTATTGCATCTTCTGCTGCACTATATTTATTTTGGCTTGTATTTTCTGTACCTTGCTGTCCCCTGAGGACCTGGATCCGGACTTTGTCCCCAGGACTAGCAGAGGAGATCCACTTAGAGTTATACAGTACATGAGCTTTATCAGGAGCAGAAGCAGGAACAGGAGCAGATACAGGAGCTGTACCGACATCTGAGGACGAGTTCATACCCGAGGACTTCTCCTGAGTATTGGCATGAGATTTTCTTTTATTTCTGTTTCTAGTTATTCTCTTTCCAGTCTATTTTATTTGATGTATCAAACATGTTCTCGGATTGTTCTCTGAGACACTTTTTATTATGATTTGTCAGTTTATTTATTTACATTATTCTGGCATTTGATCTGTGATTATCTGTTATGGATGAGATTAGTATAGACTGTGACTCATATCATTGGACCTACTTATTGTTATATTACAGCTTAAGCATGCCCCGATGGATCCATTAAATTGGGTTTGTCTATCGGTGTGTGCTGCTGGCCATTGCCACGCGTCCGGTCCCTCGATATTTTGGGACTGGGGCGTGACATGGTTTTTGTGGTGGCCCATGCAGGTCTACGACTAAATTGTTCGGTTTCAACTTAGGGACCAAGCAAGCCTGCAATAAGAATAGGATAAGTTCTAGGATCTCATCCACTTGCTTGAAACGTTCTTGATATCTATATCAGATTCGAATTTAAATTCTTGACTTGCATCCTGCCTTGATTCTTGTGCGGCTCTTATCGTTTATTTTGGTTGCAAAGTTATGGATTCACGATCAAACAACGAGACTCATCCAGAAATACCACAAGGTGCTGTGATAACCAACAGAGATGAAGTGACACCAGTTAGTGAAGGTCCATCATCACAGCAAGCAAGTCAGCATGCCTCGAGAATCCCGGAAGATGACGTTCCACCATCAACGCAGTTAGCTCCACCGATGCCTACCATTCCCCAAGGGCAGGCTATGGACGAACAACAAATGTTTCGAATATTCTACGCGATGATGCAAGCCCATCAGAAGCTTCAGGAAGAAGCTCAGCAAATCCAAGCGGAGAAGTTCATCGACAGATTCAGCTCAGAGTTACGGAAGTTAATCAGCCCCGCTGCAACTACCTTAGATGAGGGTGTACTTGCTGCAGTACGACCCATGGAGTGCATCACAAGGATAGAGTCCAGCCAGAAGCGGCCGTATGCATCAGCACCAGACCAAGCACAACAAGAAAGAGCAGCAAAGCGACCACAGATGTATCCACCACCAAGAGCAGCACCCAGAGCCTTAGTTCTTCCTACTTGTCACTACTGTGGCAAAGTAGGCTATTTCGCTAAAGAATGCCGACGCAGATTGGGACTATGTTTATCCTGCGGATCCAAAAAGCATTCGGTAAGGGATTGCCCTGAACGTCAAGAGAAAGCAGTGATGATTCATCAACCAGCCACATCAGCACCAACCGGAGCACCACAGGAAGAAGTTGCCAAGAAGTCTCACATGCACCAGCCACCAGAAGCACCTCCGCAAGTACTACCTGTCTGTCAGCATTGTCGCAAGCAAGGCCATATAGAGAACGAGTGCAGACGCAAAAGGAAATTATGTTTAGCTTATGGATCCAGTCAGCATCTAATAAAGGAATGCCCCGAGCGTCGAGAAGGAGCACCGAGGATAAACAGACAAGCATTACCAGCACAAAGGCCAGCCTCTCCAGCATTGGAAATACTGCAAGCGGAAGTTGAAGAAGTCCTACCACCAGCTCCAGGAGGGTATCAGCCGAGGCCACCTTTGATACCACAAGCAGCACTTTTCCAGCAAGCCCAGCAACAGCAGAGGAATCGACTTCGAAGACGTGGACAAGCCCTGGCTATGACTTTAGAAGACGCACAGACCCATGGAGTAGCTGATGCACGTAATTTTTCGTAGTTTTCTGTTTCTAGATTTGTTTTATCTCGTGCCTATTGATTCGTGACCTCAGACTTAACATATGTAATTTTGAACTTGCTTATAATTGATAATGGCAGAGATTATAAAGTCTTTTGTTATTGGCTTATTTTGTTTTGTCTTTGTGAACTTGAAATAAGTGGTACCTCCTTTCATCATCATCTAGCGTACTTAAATTTGCTACCTTGACTTATGCTGCTGTTACAGCCTAGTTTTGCAAGCTTATCCTTTTATCGAGCTTGTTCATGACATATGTATTATTGGGTCGACACACTAATACAATTATCTATTCAGAATCAGTGTATTACGGTCTGATCAACCTTAGTGCATTTTGGTTCGCTCTTCGCATGACTACTTCACGTGGATTGAGATATAGTTGACTAGTATACTTGCCCTCTAAATATGTCTGAGCATATCGTATCAGTTACATAACTATACTAATACGAGCATGCGAATAAAGGATTACCAGAATAGGATTTTAATCCATAATTGTCTTGACAAATTCCATTTGAATTCGTTAAACGCCTTGATCCTGATACTTCTATTACCTCACCCTTGAACTCTTTATTATTGATCTTCGTCTTCCCTTATTTCGGAAAGACGAAACCTCGTACTTGGTATAAGTTGATATATAGACAGTGCTGGATATACCCCACAGGCCGGTCGCTTTGTTGATGACCCTTTTATAAATGATTAAGGAAATATCATAGGTGATGTGTTGGGTGTTAAAGACTTGAGGATTCAATAACATTATTAAATAAGTTGGGGCATAGCTTTATTGGATGTATAGCCTTAGATGATAGATGGATAAATTCTAAGTTTGGTAGAGACTGCAATGTTCACTTGAGAAGAATCCTATAGACTGTAGTCAAGTGAGATTGGATAGAGAGCACCCTACCATATTTTAATTTCGAGGACGAAATTTTTATAAGTTGGGTAGATTGTAAGCCCCCTAAATTTTAGAATTATTAATTGGGGATTTTTCTGGAAATTTTTAGGATTTTTCTGATGATTAAAACCTAGGCGTTGGTAATTAAAGGATTTTTTTTATTTCAGTTAATTCATATTAAAATATTATGGAAATAATATTTTATGGTGTGAAATGGAAAACCGGACATAGGGTAATTTTCCGTGAATTTATTGGACTCCGGAAACCCGTTTAAAGCCCTGAAGACCCATGTAGATTTTAAACCGAATTAAATCCGTGCCAAAGCCCGACATCCCCATGAGAGCCGAAGCCAAGCCCGAGGAGCGTTGGCCCAGCCCAAATCCTAGGTCTAACCATAGTCCAATTTAGGTTTGTACAAATACATATTTTCCCTAAGTTTTCTCCATAAAGAAAGAAAAAAGAAAAGGAGAAAAATCCCTATTACACAAAATTCCCCAAATCCAAATTAACCCTAACCCTAACCCTAATCTAGCCGTCGGCTACCCCCGCCGGAGCAGCTGACCTCCCCTCCTCTGCCTCGAGCGCGACCCCGCGGCTGCCGTCTCCCTCTGCACGATCCCTCGACCGTCGACGACCTCTCGACGACTCCTCCGTGCCGCTGCCTCGCCGCACCACGCCGCCGGCAACGCCTCTCCTCACCGCCAACCAATCTTCCTCCTTCCTCCACCATCTTCTCCCAGCCCTAACGCCGCCGTACCCGACCCTGACTCCCCCTCGACCCGCCGCCGAGTCCAGCATCCTTCCCGACTCCCCCAGCGAGCCGCCGCAGCCCTGACTCGAACTCCACGACGCCACCGGCTTCCCCATCACCGCCGCACCCCTGACCCGCAGCCCCTGACCTAAACCCTAATTCCCCACGGTCTTCTCCGCCACCCTAAACCTCCCTCCTTCCTCTTCCGCCCGTGCCTCCGCCGACCTCCATCACCCTGCAGCACCCTCCGGCCGCTCCTCCCCGCCTCAGTCACCGTGCCCGAGCCCCATCCTCCCCGCTACCGACTCCTTTCCCAGCGCCGCAGCACCGACGACGGAGCCGACTCCCTGACCTACTGCACTCAGTCGCCGCTGGCCGCCTGAACCCTAGCACGGCAGGATACCGTTTGTGTCGGACAAAGTAACAGAACTGTGGACACAGGACACATGATGCAGGACTCGAAGTAAACGACTCGGACACGCCTCGAACACAGGAAATCAGATTCACGGGGCCCTGTTCAGGTAGCGTTTTCTCTCACCTCGTAATTTCGTTTTCAATTCTGTCAGTTGCGTCGCGTAGACTGTATGACCCTCTCGGTGCCCGTGCAACCCGCTCGGTGCATCTCGTTCTGTGGTGATCGCACACCGCGTTCCAAAAACAGGAAAACCAACGCCTTGATTTGCCCCTGAACTGAGTGCGCCCCGCCAAACGGGATGACTTGGTCGCACGCGGTCTTTACCGAACCGTGGGCGATGTTGATACGGTCGTGTGGGATTTCGCAAAAGTCGATTCGGATGTGCGTGCACACCGGAATCAACGCGTATCCGCCGACGATACCCCGTATCCGTCGATTCTGGAACACGCTGTAACTTTGTGTACACACGTCGGATCAAGACGAAACTTGTGCCATCGGACTCGTAGCAATACGCTGGTCCTGTGACCCAAGTTTGGTGTAATTCTGAGAACGTTGACAAAATCGCGTATCGTGGGCTCCACAGGCTCCACTTGACGGGCGATTTTGTGATCGGCTCATCGGAATCCAATTCTGGAAGTTTCGTTGGGTTCGTATCATCGTTCCTGACTTATTAACACTAAGTTTGGCAAATTTGGAGACTTTTGACCCTGACACGTTTTTCGGTGCAAAGTGGCCCACATGTGGACCCCGCTTTGACCCAGAAATATTATTTTTGCCCTTGTGTCCAAATTGGACTCAAGGACAGGCGTTTTTAGCTATTTGATATTTTTTGAATCTAATGGTGATATTTATTTTAGCAACCGGAGTAGTACCTGCAGATCACACTGAGACCAGAGCCACAATTGGAGCCAGGACCCCAGGCAAGTGTACCTTGCCAAACTCTGCAGTATTGTTACATATTTTCCTTGCTTCATTTATATTGCTGTGCATGCTTAACCTAGGACCGTGTGACATACTTTGCGTCCGATTATTAGTCGGGTGCCAACACTGTACGCGGTGTTGAGTACGGTCATCTAGAGATGGACATTCGTGACACTATATATTCTCGTACTGGTCTTACCAAGTACACTTTGACCCAGGACACTTGACACTATTCATGAGACAGGATCTTTCCGAGATATTCGTGGTAATTCTGTATAGGATACAGGATATGGACATTATTTTCTTAGATATAGTATGACTTGTTGCATTAGATATGATCCCGCTTGACATAGACATGAGACGTTATGGTCATGAGAGGCGTGGTTACATTGGGTGGGGAGAGACACACAGGCTACAGGCTGTTTCATATATCTATCTACTACTATTGTGAGGCCTCAGACTCTCGTAGCAGAGCTAGGCACATTACGTGTTTATTACCGCTACCGGCTCCCCGACACAGAGCTTGTAGTGGCTTCGGCCTGAGCACTAGTGATGCTCTCACTTGCATTTTCACATAGATGGTTATATAGCTTACCCTATTTATTGCATCTTCTGCTGCACTGCATTTATTTTGGCTTGTATTTTCTGTACCTTGCTGTCCCCTGAGGACCTGGATCCGGACTTTGTCCCCAGGACTAGCAGAGGAGATCCACTTAGAGTTATACAGTACATGAGCTTTATCAGGAGCAGAAGCAGGAACAGGAGCAGATACAGGAGCTGTACCGACATCTGAGGACGAGTTCATACCCAAGGACTTCTCCTGAGTATTGGCGTGAGATTTTCTTTTATTTCTGTTTCTAGTTATTCTCTTTCCAGTCTATTTCATTTGATGTATCAGACATGTTCTCGGATTGTTCTCTGAGACACTTTTTATTGTGATTTGTCAGTTTATTTATTTACATTATTCTGGCATTTGATCTGTGATTATCTGTTATGGATGAGATTAGTATAGACTGTGACTCATATCATTGGACCTACTTATTGTTGTATTACAGCTTAAGCATGCCCCGATGGATCCATTAAATTGGGTTTGTCCATCGGTGTGTGCTGCTGGCCATTGCCACGCGTCCGGTCCCTCGATATTTTGGGATTGGGGCGTGACATGGTTTTTGTGGTGGCCCATACAGGTCTACGACTAAATTGTTCGGTTTCAACTTAGGGACCGAGCAAGCCTGCAATAAGAATAGGATAAGTTCTAGGATCTCATCCACTTGCTTGAAACGTTCTTGATATCTATATCAGATTCGAATTTAAATTCTTGACTTGCATCCTGCCTTGATTCTTGTGCGGCTCTTATCGTTTATTTTGGTTGCAGAGTTATGGATTCACGATCAAACAATGAGACTCATCCAGAAATACCACAAGGTGCTGTGATAACCAACAGAGATAAAGTGACACCAGTTAGTGAAGGTCCATCATCACAGCAAGCAAGTCAGCATGCCTCGAGAATCCCGGAAGATGACGTTCCACCATCAACGCAGTTAGCTCCACCGATGCCTACCGTTCCCCAAGGGCAGGCTATGGACGAACAATAAATGTTTCGAATGTTCTACGCGATGATGCAAGCCCATCAGAAGCTTCAGGAAGAAGCTCAGCAAATCCAAACGGAGAAGTTCATCGACAGATTCAGCTCAGAGTTACGGAAGTTAATCAGCCCCGCTGCAACTACCTTTGACGAGGGTGTACTTGCTGCAGCACGACCCATGGAGTGCATCACAAGGATAGAGTCTAGCCAGAAGCGGCCGTATGCATCAGCACCAGACCTAGCACAACAAGAAAGAGCAGCAAAGCGACCACAGATGTATCCACCACCAAGAGCAGCACCCAGAGCCTTAGTTCTTCCTACTTGTCACTACTGTGGCAAAGTAGGCCATTTCGCTAAAGAATGCCGACGCAGATTGGGACTATATTTATCCTGCGGATCCAAAAAGCATTCGGTAAGGGATTGCCCTGAACGTCAAGAGAAAGCAGTGATGATTCATCAACCAGCCACATCAGCACCAACCGGAGCACCACAGGAAGAAGTTGCCAAGAAGTCTCACATGCACCAGCCACCAGAAGCACCTCCCCAAGTACTACCTGTCTGTCAGCATTGTCGCAAGCAAGGCCATATAGAGAACGAGTGCAGACGCAAAAGGAAATTATGTTTAGCTTGCGGATCCAGTCAGCATCTAATAAAGGAATGCCCCGAGCATCGAGAAGGAGCACCGAGGATAAACAGACAAGCATTACCAGCACAAAGGCCAGCCTCTCCAGCATTGGAAATACTGCAAGCGGGAGTTGAAGAAGTCCTACCACCAGCTCCAGGAGGGTATCAGCCGAGGCCACCTTTGATACCACAAGCAGCACTTTTCCAGCAAGCCCAGCAACAGCAGAGGAATCGACTACGAAGACGTGGACAAGCCCTGGCTATGACTTTAGAAGACGCACAGACCCATGGAGTAGCTGATGCACGTAATTTTTCGTAGTTTTCTGTTTCTAGATTTGTTTTATCTCGTGCCTATTGATTCGTGACCTCAGACTTAACATATATAATTTTGAACTTGCTTATAATTGATAACGGCAGAGATTATAAAGTCTTTTGTTATTGGCTTATTTTGTTTTGTCTTTGTGAACTTGAAATAAGTGGTACCTCCTTTCATCATCATCTAGCATACTTAAATTTGCTAAATTGACTTATGCTGCTGTTACAGCCTAGTTTTGCAAGCTTATCCTTTTATCGAGCTTGTTCATGACATATGTATTATTGGGTCGACACACTAATACAATTGTCTATTCAGAATCAGTGTATTACGGTCTGATCAACCTTAGTGCATTTTGGTTCGCTCTTCGCATGACTACTTCACGTGGATTGAGATATAGTTGACTAGTATACTTGCCCTCTAAATATGTCTGAGCATATCGTATCAGTTACATAACTATACTAATACGAGCATGCGAATAAAGGATTACCAGAATAGGATTTTAATCCACAATTGTCTTAACAAATTCCATTTGAATTCGTTAAACGCCTTGATCCTGATACTTCTATTACCTCACCCTTGAACTCTTTATTATTGATCTTTGTCTTCCCTTATTTCGGAAAGACGAAACCTCGTACTTGGTATAAGTTGATATATAGACAGTACTGGATATACCCCACAGGCCGGTCGCTTTGTTGATGACCCTTTTATAAATGATTAAGGGAATATCATAGGTGATGTGTTGGGTGTTAAAGACTTGAGGATTCAATAACATTATTAAATAAGTTGGGGCATAGCTTTATTAGATGTATAGCCTTAGATGATAGATGGGTAAATTCTAAGTTTGGTAGAGACCGCAATGTTCACTTGAGAAGAATCCTATAGACTGTAGTCAAGTGAGATTGGATAGAGAGCACCCTACCATATTTTAATTTCGAGAACGAAATTTTTATAAGTTGGGTAGATTGTAAGCCCCCTAAATTTCAGAATTATTAATTGGAGATTTTTCTGGAAATTTTTAGGATTTTTTTGATGATTAAAACCTAGGCGTTGGTAATTAAAGGATTTTTTTATTTCAGTTAATTCATATTAAAATATTATGGAAATAATATTTTATGGTGTGAAATGGGAAACCGGACATAGGGTAATTTTTCGTGATTTTATTTCACTCCGGAAATCCGTTTAAAGCCCTGAAGACCCATGTAGATTTTAAACTGAATTAAATCCGTGCCAAAGCGCGACATCCCCATGAGAGCCGAAGCCAAGCCCGAGGAGCGTTGGCCCAGCCCAAATCCTATGTCTAACCATAGTCCAATTTCGGTTTATACAAATACATATTTTCCCTAAGTTTTCTCCACAAAGAAAGAAAAAAGAAAAGGAGAAAAATCCCTATTACACAAAATTCCCCAAATCCAAATTAACCCTAACCCTAACCCTAATCTAGCCGTCGGCTACCCCCGCCGGAGCAGCTGACCTCCCCTCCTCCGCCTCGAGCGTGACCCCGCGGCCGCCGTCTCCCTCTGCACGACCCCTCGACCGTCGACGACCTCTCGACGACTCCTCCGCGCCGCTGCCTCGTCGCACCACGCCGCCGGCAACGCCTCTCCTCACCGCCAACCAATCTTCCTCCTTCCTCCACCATCTTCTCCCAGCCCTAAGGCCACCGTACCCGACCCCGACCTCCCCTCGACCCACCGCCGAGTCCAGCATCCTTCCCGACTCCCCCAGCGAGCCGCCGCAGCCCTGACTCGAACTCAACGACGCCACCGGCTTCCCCATCACCGTCGCACCCCTGACCCGCAGCCCCTGACCTAAACCCTAATTCCCCACGGTCTTCTCTGCCACCCTAAACCTTCCTCCTTCCTCTTTCGCCCGTGCCTCCGCCAACCTCCATCACCCTGCAGCACCCTCCGGCCGCTCCTTCCCGCCTCAGTCGCCGTGCCCGAGCCCCATCCTCCCCGCTACCGACTCCTTTCCCAGCGCCGCAGCACCAACGACGGAGCCGACTCCCTGACCTACTGCACTCAGTCGCCGCTAGCCGCCTGAACCCTAGCACGGCAGGATACCGTTTGTGTCGGACACAGCAACAGAACCGTGGACACAGGACACATGACGCAGGACTCGAAGTAAACGACTCGGACACGCCTCGGACACAGAAAATCAGATTCACGGGGCCCTGTTCAGGTAGCGTTTTCTCTCACCGCGTAATTCCGTTTTCAATTCCGTCAGTTGCATCGCGTAGACTGTATGACCCTCTCGGTGTCCGTGTAACCCGCTCGGTGCATCATGTCCTGTGGTGATCGCACACCGCGTTCCAAAAACAGGAAAACCAATACCCTGATTCATCCCAGAACTGAGTGCGCCCCGCCAAACGGGATGACTTGGTCACACGCGGTCTTTACCGAACCGTGGGCGATGTTGATACGGTCGTGTGGGATTTCGCAGAAGTCGATTCGGATGTGCATGCACACCGGAATCAACGCGTATCCGCCGACGACACCCCGTATCCGTCGATTCTGGAACACGTTATAACTTTGTGTACACACGTCGGATCGAGACGAAACTTGCACCATCGGACTCGTAACAATACGCTGGTCCTGTGACCCAAGTTTGGTGCGATTCTGAGAACGTTGACAAAATCGCGTATCGTGGGCCCCACAGGCTCCACTTGATGGGCGATTTTGTGATCGGCTCATCGGAATCCAATTCTGGAAGTTCCGTTGGGTTCGTATCATCGTTCCTGACTTGTTGACACTAAGTTTGGCAAATTTGGAGACCTTTGACCCTGACACGTTTTTCGGTGCAAAGTGGCCCACATGTGGACCCCGCTTTGACCCAGAAATGTTGTTTTTGCCCTTGTGTCCAAATTGGACTCAAGGATAGGCGTTTTTAGCTATTTGATATTTTCTGAATCTAATGGTGATGTTTATTTCAGCAATCGGAGTAGTACCTGCAGATCACACTGAGACCAGAGCCACAATTGGAGCCAGGACCCCAGGCAAGTGTACCTTGCCAAACTCTGCAGTATTGTTACATATTTTCCTTGCTTCATTTATATTGCTGTGCATGCTTAACCTAGGACCGTGTGACGTACTTAGCGTCCGATTATTAGTCGGGTGCCAGCACTGTACGCGGTGTTGAGTACGGTCATCTAGAGATGGACATTCGTGACACTATATATTCTCATACTGGTCTTACCAAGTACACTTTGACCCAGGACACTTGACACTACTCATGAGACAGGATCTTTTTGAGATATTCGTGGTGATTCTGTATAGGATACAGGACATGGACATTATATTCTTAGATATAGTATGACTTGTTGCATTAGATATGATCCCGCTTGACATGGACATGAGACGTTATGGTCATGAGAGGCGTGGTTACATTGGGTGGGGAGAGACACACAGGCTACAGGCTGTTTCATATATCTATCTACTACTATTGTGAGACCTCAGACTCTCGTAGCAGAGCTAGGCACATTACGTGTTTATTACCGCTACCGGCTCCCCGACACAGAGCTTGTAGTGGCTTCGGCCTGAGCACTAGTGATGCTCTCACTTACATTTTCACATAGATGGTTATATAGCTTACCCTATTTATTGCATCTTCTGCTGTACTGTATTTATTTTGGCTTGTATTTTCTGTACCTTGCTGTCCCCTGAGGACCTGGATCCGGACTTTGTCCCCAGGACTAGCAGAGGAGATCCACTTAGAGTTATACAGTACATGAGCTTTATCAGGAGCAGAAGCAGGAACAGGAGCAGATACAGGAGCTGTACCGACATCTGAGGACGAGTTCATACCCGAGGACTTCTCCTGAGTATTGGCGTGAGATTTTCTTTTATTTCTGTTTCTAGTTATTCTCTTTCCAGTCTATTTCATTTGATGTATCAGACATGTTCTCGGATTGTTCTCTGAGACACTTTTTATTGTGATTTGTCAGTTTATTTATTTATATTATTCTGGCATTTGATCTGTGATTATCTGTTGTGGATGAGATTAGTATAGAATGTGACTCATATCATTGGACCTACTTATTATTGTATTACAGCTTAAGCATGCCCCGATGGATCCATTAAATTGGGTTTGTCCATCGGTGTGTGCTGCTGGCCATTGCCACGCGTCCGGTCCCTCAATATTTTGGGACTGGGGCGTGACAGCGTCGGAGGCTATAACTGATGAAGAATTTTGATATATTCTTACAGTATTATCCGGAGAAAGCCAATATAGTTGCCGATGCCTTGAGCAGGTATCCAATAGCTATATTTTTGACGCAGGACCGGGATTTGTTAGATGATCTGGAAGGCTTAGGCATTGAGCTGATAGTTCCTGGGTTTGTAATGCAGATGTTTGGGTTACAGATACACTCAGAGTTGATGGACAGGATCAAGGCAGCCCAGTATAAGAATATGTCTCTAAGGAGCATTAGAGCTCAAGTGAGAGCAGGATTGGAGAATAATTTTACCATTGCTGAGGATAGTTCTTTGTAGTACGGTGTAAGACTGTGTATCCCTAGTGGGGATCTGCATGAGGAGGTATTGCATAAAGCACATCGCTCTCAGTATTTCATGCATCCAGGTGCCAACAAGATGTATCGGGATATGCAAGAGTGTGTATGGTGGTATGGCATGAAGAGGGAGGTGGCACAGTTTGTATCTAGATGCTTAATGTGCCAGCAGGTGAAAGCCGAGAGGCAGAGGCCAGGTGGTTTACTTCAGCCATTACCCATTCTAGAGTGGAAGTAGGAGCACATTACTATGGATTTGTATCCGGACATCCACGATCTCTAGGAGGGAAAGACGCGATTTGGATCATCGTTGACAGGTTGAACAAGTCGGCCTACTTTTTGCCTTTCAAGGTGGGTTTGTATATGGAGAAGCTGGAAGAGATGTATGTGAGGCAGATTATTATGATACATGGGGTTCCCGTCAGTATAGTCTCAGATTGGGATAGTCATTTTATTTCTCATTTTTGGAGGAGTTTGCAGGCGAGCTTGGGCACCTAGCTCAAGTTCAGTACTGCATATCACCCTCATACAGATGGACAGTCGAAGAGGACTATTCAGACTCTCAAAGATATGTTGTGCACCTATGTACTAGATCTTGGGAGATCTTGGGAGGATCATCTCTATTTGGTAGAGTTTGCTTGCAACAATAGCTACCAGGCAAGGATAGAGATGTCACCATTTGAGGCTCTGTATGGTTGGAGATGTCGCACTCCCTTGTCATGGGACGATGTTGGAGAGAGAAAGCCTTGCTAGGACCAGAGATTATGGTGGATGCAGTAGAGAAGGTTAAGCTGATCAGAGATAGACTTCGGGTGGCGTAGGACAGACAGTGTCATTGGGCCGATAGCCACCGGAGACCTTTGGAGTTTAAGGTATAGTTTTGGATTTTGTTTGTGATTGATATTGGTTGTTTATTATAGATTAAGTTCTTAAGGTTTGTTTTGTCTTAGGTTGGTAGTCTGGTATTTTTAAGGATTTCTCTGACACGAGGTACGATTCGCTTCGGTGGAGGCGAAAAGCTTAGTCCGTTATTCATCGGACCCTTTAGTATTCTTGAGAGGGTCGGTACAGTTGATTACAAACTAGAATTGCCACCTGCATTGGAGGGGGTGCACAACATATTTTATGTATCACAGTTGAGATGGTACATGGCGAATCCTAATCATATATTGGATCACTCGGAGATAGAGGTGGACCCTACTCTTAGCTATCCAGAGTAGCCAGTTGAGATTTTGGATCAAAGAGAGAAGATGTTGAGGAACCAAACCATTCCCTTGGTAAGCATCGCATGGAGGCATCACTCTCCGGGTGACTCTACCTAGGAGAGGGAGGATGAAATACGAGAGCGTTACCCATATCTATTTATGCCTTGAGGTATGTTCTTTCTTATTTTGTTTTGCTTTTCTAGGGGTAGTTTCATCTTTGAATTTTGAGGACGAAATTATTTTAAGGGGGTAGACTTGTCACTACCATATTTTCTAGAAAGGATATTTTATTCATTTTTATAATTTAATAATTTATTGTATATATTAATATTTAATTCTTGTATTATTTATTTATTGTTAGTAGGCTACATGATATTTTAGACTTGTGTTAGTGGACCTAACTAGTTTAGATTGGACTCATGGACCAACATTATTTCTAGTTAGACTTGAGCCCAACAAACAAGCCTAATTCATTAAGTTGGAGATTAATTAGTCAAACCATTAGGAGAAGAACCTTCCTTCCTTAATTACCTTCTTAATGACAAGCCCATAGGGGTATTTTAGATTTTTTTTCTACTTGCTTGAGGGACAAGAAAGAGGTCGACCATAAGAGGGTGGGGAGAGCCTCTCTCTCTTCATTCATTCCATTTTAATTCTAGATTTAGAATTTCTTTCTTCTAAATTCCTTCATCCTTACACAAATTCCTACCCAAATTCTCTTCTAATTCTTTCTCTACTCACCATTCGAGGCTATTGGAGCAAGAAGGAGGCAATGATCTACAAGGAGGTGAAGAGTACAGAAGTTGAAGGCTCTTTGCATCCATTTGAAGACTTGCATTAGAAATCCATATTCCAATAGGTATAATTCAGTTTTTCCCTTCTAATTAGACTCTAAATCTATAGTTAAGTCATTAGAAACCCTTCCATGTACTAAGACTACCTATAGAAAGTGGAATTAGGTTCATAGGAGGCCTATGGAGAAAGTTATGATGTATTTTGTGCCAATTTTGGAAGAATTTTGAGATTGGCACATCTTGTGTTTGTCAATAGGTCGATTAGACCAAATTGACATATGCTTAATAGTGTGAGACTAGTGTCGTATCCATAATTGGATACGTGTAGGATGTATCATGGTAATTTGATGATATGGTTTAATTTTGGGGTTGTCCTTCGACACAGGGGTGTGCACAAGTCATATTTTGTCATGAGCACGTAGATGAGTAGCTAGCTCTTCGTATTACTTCTAATTATGATTCTTGACTTGCTTGTATCCTTTGGGATATATTTGGTAGTATGGTGGAGCCGTATCGCAAGCGTATCATAGATTGAGTGTGATACGGGTGCGGTGTACTCCATATGTTTGATACTTTATATTCTAGTTCAATTTGACTTGGTTATATCTATTAGAGTATTATATTTGAGTTGTTATATGCTATATATATTTGTATATGAATTATATATATATATATATATATATATATATATATATATATATATATATATATATATATATATATATATATATATCAATGTTTCTATTATATTTAAGTGTGTGTTGGTTGTCTTATGGAGAGTGGGAAGTTCATTTTGGATATGAGGCTGGTGCTTACTATTTTGAGTGGTTGGACTGTATGATTGAGGGTGGCTTGCCTCGAGTTCATTCTTGAACTAAGATGAGTGATGGTTAGTGAGAGAAAGAGAGAGGGGGAGTTCTTGAATGTGCCATATCTGCTCAACAGGAGCAGTCGAGTGTGGCTAGGGCCTGTGCACACAAGTGTTCATAATGGACTGTTAGGCAAGGGGTCAGACTGTTCTGCCACAGAATAGCAGCAGCAGTAGGTTGGGGGGGAGGCACTTGGAGTAGCTCAGGAGGAGCACAGCAGCAGCAGTGCTGCTAGGGGCAGCAGCAGCAGTAGCAAGGCTGCTAGTAGTAGCAGCAACCATGGTAAGGGGGTCGGGTTTTGTAGGTTGGAGTTTGTGTAGTTAGTTTTTAAGTTAGTTGTTAGTTTGGTGATAAGTGTATGTTAGTTAGAGTATATGCTTGATAAGTTTATGTGTATTAATAAGGTATAACTGTTAGTTGTTTAAGTTACTGATTGGAGTTAGATATTGGTAAGTAGTTGTATGTTGATATGGTGGTGGTTATTAGTGTGTTATGTAAGTTGGATATATATTCGAGAATAGTATATGTTAACTGTTAGTTGTTAGTTGATATATAGGTGTATGTTAGCTATGGTTGTGAGTAATATATGATATGGTACTTTGTTAGTATATATATTTTTGGGTATGTATAGTTATGAGATAGCTAGTGGATTAGCTAAGTTAAGTGTTACCAAGGTAAGGTAAGGTTAAGGTTATGGGTATTGAGTCAAGATGTGTTAGATAGTGTCATACCAAGTTGACTCAAAGCTAAGGTATCCAATAGTACTAGTTTAGCTAGAAATACTAGTATACATTATATTTGTTTATCGTATATAGTACTTTCTTATATATCAACCATTATGTATCTTACGATACGGTCTAGTACTAGTATCCTAATATAACTAGTATAACCTTGATACGTAGCGTGACCCAATATCCTAAAGATGGACTCATATAACCTAAAAATAGCTAGTTTGACCTAGAGTTGACCTAGTTTGACTATTTTGACTTAGAAATGACTTTATGACCTAGATTTTGATCAGTTTGACTTATTTTTATTCAAAAACTAGGTATCAATATAATATTCCATATTTAGGTCTCCGAGGTTCTATTTCGGACATCGTTGATACTGTTCATCGGATTCCAGATGAGTACATTCTCTAATAGTTTTCTGTTTATGATATTCTCTATGTTCTTGTATTTACTTAGATATCCTTGATTTTCTGACACTTGGTTACACGGACTGGTACTTTCGGATCCCGTCATGAGATATTATTATTCTAGTGATTCTTGTGTATGTGATATGATTCTTATGCATGGGTGAGACACTATTCCTGAGAAGGTTGGCCCCCTGCTCTATGATTCATGTATCCTAACGTGTCATGGTTGGATCCACTATACCAGTCGGGGGCGGAGAGTGTTAGTGTAGATATGTTATTATACTCTTCCTGTGTAGTTCATGTATTCCTGTGAGTGTTAATCATATACCTTACATATGATTAATTAGGCCATATTCCTTTGTAAGTTCCTAAGCCGGTCACATGTTGTCATTGGTACTCACTCACTTAGATAGTCGTATCTATCTATTTCATATATGATGTTCATATCTCTTGTATGTATTCCTGTATTTCCTTATTCCTGCATATTCCTGCCATGCTCTATTCATCTTATATATACTCTCTATTTACTGATACATAGTTTTTATCATTTATTGGAACTTCTATTAGAGGTGTACTTTGCTCCAATCCTGACTGGATATATTTTTCTCAGATGACACTGAGGAGTGGTATCCCACTCATTACGGGCCTCAGGATGTAGTTGGTTTAGAGCTAGAGACTACGGCTCAAGAGAGACTCATCCTAGTTGAGATAGATGACATTTTACCTGTAGCTCAGTAGATATGTTTATTTATACTGGATTTGTCTCCAGCTTTGACTATTAGTCTTATATTATATTTGGTGACACATTGGATATTATTTCTATCTTATGAGTTGTATCTTGACATTTTAGTTCCTTATATCATATTTGTGCGTTGTTCCATCTTATAGTTCTGTGATTGAGCATTCATATTTTATTGGTGACAATATATACTTCAATGATCATTATTGTTAGATAGTGTAGTTTACCCAAACAATATTCTACCATCGATGATGTGGCGTAGGCTGGACGTTGTTCACTACTCGTGTCCCTACATCGGGTGTGGGTTATGACAGTTTAGACCATGGGTTCAACTCATGATCAAACTGAACCAAACAAATAAACCAAGAGCCAAGTGAACCAAAGAATGGGTCTGGTCTCTGTACATACAACTTATGCTAGCAAGAAAACTAAATATGCTCCAAATACGAATATCGAGAACTGGGAGTGACATCAGGGGACCGAGTTTGGCCCGAGTTCTGTCACCTTATGTCAAGAATGGTTTTTAGTTTGGGTCATGTTTGTATTTGTGGACTAGTTTATATGGTGGACTGAAATATAGTAGGTATGATTGGGTTTAAGCTCTCTAGTGGCAACTACAAACCCGATTTATATTTGTTCTATAAGCAAAGGATAAAATTCATAACAAATGATAAATCAAGAGCACTATGATGAAGCCAAAATTCTGACATTTACAGCGGAACCCCCGAGTACGAGGTGTCACTACCACATTTATAGAATAGGGGATTTTTTGTCATTTACAATATATATATATATATATATATATATATATATATATATAATTTATAATTATATAATATATATTGTATATATATTATAATTATTAATAATATGGGTTAGTGGACTAGACTTGATGTAACCATTGGACTCAATATTAGACTAGTCATTGGGACCCAACTAGTCATTTTTCTTCATTCATTAGGAACTAGTTAAACCCCTCATTAGAACATGAAAACCCTACTAATCAAACAACTCTTAATGACAATCCTAAAGGGCATATTGGACATTATGCCTTAGCCAACCCTAGGTTGTAGTGGCCGGCCCTATATAGGAGAGGGGGAGCCTCCCTCAAAGCTTCATTTATTGTTCATGAAATACTAAGTGAGTTCTCCCCAAACTATTTCATTTCTCTTCTAAATTTCAGTAAACAAATCCCAAATTTCTCTTATTTCTCTCATCTAAGAAGCTAGCAGCTTAGGTTTCAAGGAGCATTAGAGAAGAAGAAGTTTGGCTAGGAAATTCTTGGCTTTGTATTGGAAATCTATCTCCTAATAGGTAAAATTCTAAAATCTCTATTTTAAATTCTGTTTTTATTATTTTTTGGACCATTAGGAGCCCATCCATGGTTTTGGAATACCCACAAGGGGAAATAATGAGTCTCTATTGGTTTCCATAGTATTTTCTTCATGGTGTTGTGTGCATATTTAGGGTTTTTGGTATTTATGGGTATTTTTCTCCTATTTTTTCATAACAACTAATCATATTATATATATGTATATATATTTGATATGTATATATGTTATTAGTTGTATATTAGAAATTTTGGCATGAGTGTATCATGAGTATCATATTATGCACTCAAGGTGTTTGACAAAATAACCAAGGGGTGTGCACCTACCCATAATATCATGAGGGTATGTTTATATATATATATTAGTGATTATATGTTGTTAGTGTGTGAGGGGTGTGTTAGTGCTCAGTTGATTGGTCGGGCATGAGTGTTTGGAGAGTATCAGTTGAATAGGTGGATGTGCACTTCATAGTAGCAGTTGGCTTGACAACAAGTACAGATTCACTTGTTTGTGCAGCAAATTTTCTCCAAATGTAGGTCCTATGCATAGTATCAGAGGTTGGATCGGGTTTCTAGTGTGAAGGAGATAGTGTGTAGTGAACTAATGTGCAGGAGCTAGTGTGCAGTGAACTAGTATTGCAGTGGTGTGCACAGTCGTATAGGAAGACTTGTGTGCATAGTGATGTGGGTATCAGTTGTGTCATGATACTTGAGTGTGGGGAGAAATAAGTAGCAACAACAGCAGTGGGTTCCAGGTAGGTTCAGATGTAGGGATACTACCACTGGCAGTTGCTATTGGCAACATTGCCACCATTGGCTCGGGTATGAGGAGCAATGAGGAGAAATGTGTTGTATTATAGGGGAGTAGTACACATGATTTAGGTATTTAGAATTTAATAAGAGTGAGTGTCAAATTAGGTATCATGTAAATTTATTGTGTATCAGTGGGTTGTGATATTTATATGTCTAGAGAGTGTGTTGTCTTGAGTGACAGTTTGGGGTAAATTGGTGATAGCTCACCCATGTTTATGCAACAAATATTGCACTGTTAAAAGTTGTATACTTTAGGGATCGCTGTATTGGGGGTTGGTTGTCTGTTATGTGTGTTTTGTGGGAAGATGTTGTAGTGTGCGGAGTCGAGGAGTTTGGTATCAGTTTAGTATTCAGGTTGATGGTAGGGGATCATATTAGTTGTAGCTAGGTGCTATTTTGTTGCAGGTTTGCAACATTTATAATGCTGTTTAGTCCAGATTTAGGAATAAGAGATAAGCTCAGGTACTGCGCATAGTATTAAGATAGGGATGTGTCATGTGGGTTAGTGTGGTTAGTCAGTAGGGTGTTAACTTGGTTAATAGTAAATAAGGATGGGCACTTGGTATCAGTCAAATGACTGGATCTAGGAATAGGTGCCAGGTGAAACACAGTGGGGGTGCACAAGTGTTTGAGGTATCCGCAGTCAGTGATAGTATGGAGGACTAGGTAATTGCCAGGTGCAAGAAATTGGTTTGGATATTATCAGTTATCCAAAAGGAATGGAGTTGGTGAGAAGTGCGGGGAGTATCATTGTGTTTCAATTGTGGGTTAGCTATTGTGATAACTAAATTGCATATGCAATCACTAGTAGGGGATTGGAGTATCAGTTGGTTAAATTCATCAATCTAGTATTAGGTAGTTAAGGTTAGAGTTACTTTAGAAATTAGAGTGGTGCACATGAGGGTGATATCAAGGTATAATGCCCTATTAGGGAGATAGTAATTTGGGGCAGAGGTCAGAATAGGTAATTATTAGTATATCATTAAACACTAGGTAGTGGGTTATAGTATGTGTATGTATATATGATATGATTAATGGTATCTAGTATAGTAAGTATTAGCTAGTAATAGTGGCATTAGTTAGACATTAACTAATATAGACTAGATACCTTAGTATGTTATAGAGATTGACCTAGTTAGCCTAGTACAACCCTAGAAGTGGCCTAGAAATATCACAACAAGCTAGTTAACCATGTATATCACTTCAAATCATTCTTGACACTTATATTTTATATTTAGGTCTTCGTGATTCTATATTGGACATCGATCCTCATTTGTTGCCCAAGACCACAGGTGAGTACATTCTCTGACAGTTTTTATTATTTTGATCATTACTATTATTTTAGTTATAGTGTATACTTGATTCCGACACAGTAGATACACGGACTAGTATCATAGATACCTGTCATGAAAAGGAGTCATGATTGGATCCATCATACTAGCTGGGGATAAAAAAATATTAGCAAGTTATGTGATCATACCTGACCTTACATATATCATAGCTCACCCCACAAATCACGTAGGGTATAGTCTGACCAATTACATGTCTCATAGCCTATTATATATGATTGTTTGTAGTGTTAAACGAAAGAATGAAAGTGTATTTCAATGACGGGATTTATACGAAACCCGCGCCCTTTGGTTTACAAACAAACTTATACAATTTGATCCTATACGAGGATGCGGGAGTACAATTTAATTAATCTGTGTATAAATTGCTATAGATGTCTGATCTGCAGTCGATCACTTTAGCCCTTGGACCACACGATGTTGAAGAAGTGTCGTGGAAGACAGGTAGCAGCTTCGAAGGTTGCAAAGGAGGGTGGATGCACGATGCCAAAGTCGTCGATCCCTACTCTTTGCCCGAGCTCCGGGTGCTTCTCTCTCTCTCTCTCTCTCTCTCTCTCTCTCTCTCTCTCTTGACCTGGTATAGGTTTTTTCTTGGCCAATTTTCCGACCTTGTTCGATCTTCAATCTTCAAGTTTTTCGACCATGTTCGATCTTCAATCTTCAAGTTTTTCGACCATGTTCGATCTTCAATCTTTAAGTTTTTTGACCTCGTTCCCCATTGATAGGGGTCTCTATTTATAGAGTTTTGGTGACAGTGACCACTCTATCGGCGTAGAAACTGAGGAGTGGATAGTACAGTACCCTTTTACACAACGGTTAAAATAACCAATGCCTGCATATAAATGACCTTTTGAGTGAGCATGTGACGCGTGTCCAACTAAGGGGACAAAATGCGTATATCTGCTGCGAAGATCACGGCGTAGAAGCCATGTAGGTAGGTATCCCTTGTGTAGAAGAGGTTAGCGTAGAAAACAAATAACTGTCACCCTGGCGTAGAAGCCAAATAGGCATGAAAGCCGAGTAGGCGTAGAAGCCGAAGAGGCATAGAAGTCGAATGGTCGTAGAGACTGAGAGGGCGTTGAAGCCGAATTGTCGTAGAGACTGAGAGGGCGTTGAAGCCGCTGCGTACCGTGCCAGAGTGCTGATATGGACATCTTAGCCGGAATTACGGCTTTTGAAGATATAATCAAATCTCTTGCAGAGATTTGCCACCATCTTATGCATTAAATACGGAGGCATATTTTAAAGGTCTGCAGCCCTTCTGTGCATCCGTCGCAGAGACGTGCCTCAAGAGAAACTGTCACTGCTCTGTGCAATTTAACGTAGAGACGTGCCTCGAGCCCCGTACGAAGTGCAGCTTTTTGACGTGGCAGGCAGTTTGTCTACTGCGGAGCGTAAAATAGCTCATGTTTGCCTGTGTAAAATAAGACAGCGTATCCCCTTGTACGCGAAAGAGCAGTTTGTGCTGAGGAGACGTCAGTAAACGATGGTTTGGTGATATTTTAACCAAATTCTCTGCATTAAATGCAGAGATCCGCCATCATATCGTGGGGTGCGTCCCGAGTGGTCTGCCATCGTTTCTGGCCGTCGTCTGGGTAGCCGTGCAGCACTTTTTGTCAGGAGTCAAAGGTCAGGTTCACTGCGTGACTTTGACAGGTTTATTTCGGGGAAGATGAAGCGTTCCTCGTACGCTTTAATGCTGCTTTGAGAGCGGCTGAGTTTTACGCCATGGAGGCGATGAAGAACCATGTCTACGCTGAAGCGACCTTTTACGCGGATGGTCCTTTGAGCTTTATACTTTATGCTGTGTTTAGCGGAAGAAACTCCGTTGTACGCTTGATGGCTCTTGAAGGCCTCTGTTTACGCTGCTCTGCATCAAAATGCTGCGTAGATCCACCAGCATATTTTTCATGCTTCTACAAGACCCCCTTCAAAGCTTTTAAATTCCTCGGAATTTGAAACGCTTTGAATGAAGCACGAACGGCCCCTCGTAACTCGAAATATTTCTGAATGGAGCGTTAAAACGGTCGATGCTGACTTTATGGTGGATTTATTGGGGACCGTTGTGATCTCTTTCGCCTATAAAAAAGGCTGGGGGGGTTAACCTGTTTTCCCCATATTCCCATCACCATGCAGAGATGATCGCCGGAGTTCGTCGGGTCGACCTGAGGAAGAAGGAGATCATGTTCTTCCAGCATGTAGGAAGCCGAAAAAGATGGCGTCTTCGAGCAAGTGTCCACTGCAACGATGGATCATGGAAGGATATCTTAGCCTCCCTTGCTCGGAATAGGCAGCAACTTTATGTGGCGGTTCTTCTGGAAGAGAGGAAGGGTCGCATTGGACCACACTGCTTGCAAGTGGCGCCTTCTCCCGTTACCTCCGGGGATGAGAGCAGCAACTAGCTCTGACCTCGGGCATTGAGTTGGGTGAAATACCTCAACTCAATCTACCACGGCGCTGGGCGTAGGAAAGCAGTGTCCTGCTTTTCTATTGGAAGATGGGTCTATGCCCAGTTTTGTATCCTCCCGCCGCTGATCATCTTCTTGGAAGAAGAGGAAGATCACCAATACGCGAACCTATCAGAACAGCTTCTGGGCGATCTTCAGACGAAGGTGGGGGAACTCCTTTTGTAGACGGAGTTTCCCTCAGATGTAACCATAAAAAATGGAGAAAATCCTTGTAGATTGGATTTCCCTCATATGTAATCATGATTTTAATCTTTAATAAAATCATCTTTTTCCCCATATGATCATCTTGCCATACGTTGCTGTGAAGTCTGAATATGTGTAGCTTCGACACGTCTGATTCTTTACGCCGAATCTGATAGAAGGAGTGCTAGGCCCTGTCCTTTATGCATAGCGAATAGTCCATAGAACGCTGTTGAGCATTTTGAATATTTTAGAATTGTCCTGTTGCTTGGACTGAGGGACCGTGTAGAGCTCTGAACTGTTGCTTTTCTGATGAAAAGAACTTTTGTTTAGACTTCGTCTTCAAGAATGATCTCTCGAAACTCCCTTAGAACAGGGTCGAGGTTTTGGCTGTCAAACTGAGTTGCCACCTTGATAGACGAGATGTTCAGACTGGAGTCTAGATGAACCTCCAATTTTGGACCCGAGAAGAGTAATTTCTCAATGTTTGAACTCTGTATGCTTCGGGTACTTGGGATACTTTGGGGTCGAGAACGAGTATCTTCTATGTGAAATCTTTGTAATTGACCGCTTTGGAGACTGTTTGGATATACGGAAAGTCGTGGAGTATAAAATCATCAGTCTGTAGCCTCTGAGCGTAAAAAACTATCGAGCGTGAAATTGTAGACTTGTGGTTCTTAAGCGTGAAGTCGTAGGTTTGTAGCCTCTCGAGCATAAAAGCTACCGAGCACAAAGGCATCCGGGCATAAAACCATAGACTTATAGCTGTCGAACGTAAAGCCGTAGATCCGTAGCTGTCGAGCGTAGAAAGCTCCTTTAGCGTAGGACTGTAGATCTGTAGCCTGTGAGCATAAAAACACCATCGAGCGTGAAATCGTAGACTTGTGGTTCCTGAGCGTGAAGTCGTAGGTCTGTAGCCTCTCGAGCATAAAAGCTACCGAGCACAAAGGCATCCGGGCATAAAACCATAGACTTATAGCTGTCGAACGTAAAGCCGTAGATCCGTAGCTGTCGAGCGTAGAAAGCTCCTTTAGCGTAGAACTGTAGATCTGTAGCTCCTGAAAAGAAAATTTCTCCGAGCGTGAAGTTTGCGGATCTGTTGCTTCTGAGCGTAAACTAAGCGCCACCGAGCGTGAGATCGTCGATTTGGTATCTGCTGAGCGTGAAGTCGTAGGTTTGTTGCCACTCGAGCATAAAAGCTACCGAGCACAAAGGCATCCAGGCGTAAAACTATAGACTTATAGCTTGCGAGCGTAAAACCGTAGATCTGTTGCTGTCGAGCGTAGAAAGCTCCTTTAGCGTAGAAACCATTGAACCGTCTTGCACGAAAAACTTTTCGAATTTGCTGACTGTCCGTCTTTCGAGGGTAGTGGGATGACGTAGCATCCAATCATAACCAACTGTTAATTGCGAGATTTGGTTAGGGTCTCGAGGAGTCCGTCCGAGGATCCGAGGAGTCAACCCAAACTCTATATATATCCCAAGCTTTTGAGAGAAAGACTTTTATCTGTCTTCCGCGAAAGAGAGCTTTCGACTGTTTTTAAGTTTTCTCTTCGTTCCTTCTCCGAGCACTTCGAGTCTTCAGAAATGGCGCCGAAACAAACCCCCTCCACTAAGGGAAAGAGTATAGGTTCTTCTTCTCATTCTTCTGCCCCAGCGAGAGAGTCTTCGGTCGGGCAAGGTGAACTTCCTTCTGAGCGAAGTATCCCGCCGACGAGCAGCGCACCCGGTCTTAGAGGTAGAGCCTTTGGGATGACAAAAACGACAAAAAATCCTTCGCACATGTTGAACGTGACCGCGCTAGGTCATCCTCTGTATTGATAGCCTCTTTGAGGCAGATGACGCATGGAGACGTTTTCATCTTTTACGCCCATATTTCTAATGTGCCAGCGTAAAAACTCCATATTCTCGTAGTTCTGAGCATAAAAGCTCTGGCTATCAAAAATTGACGTATATCGTAAAATTTGAGTTTTACGCTTGTGGAGGGGACTTCCGGCGTATAGTGACCAAATTTGTACAATCTTGGCGTAAAGCACAGACTGTCGTTTCTTTGGTTTGTCTGTTTGTGCAAGATTTGTAGTGACATATTTTCCTTGCACTTTTGTAGTTAATTTGGGTGAGTCTCCATTGGCCGAGGTGATGGGTTCCGCTGCCGGGATGCTACACTCGAACTATCTGGAGGATCTGTCCCACGTGGCATTTCCCATCTTCGGACCCCAGTATCCTGAGGGAAGGGAGTTTTTGATATCGACTCAGGGCGAGCGGACGCTGCTGAACATGATCAACGGAGAGCCCCTGACATATGTAGATGGGGAGCAGTACATAAAGCCAGCTTTCCTCTTCAGGGACATGATAGACAAACAGTCCCAGACGAAGCCCAAGAGGGAACCCTGGGTTTTCCCTGCCGGGAATTTGGTCTTGTATCTGCCAACGATGCCGAGGGATTATCCCATCTTGGCTTTCTTCCATGCGACGCACCCCAGGAGGATGTCGTGGACGCTGACTCCCGATCTTCACGGTAAGCCAGGGAAGATCTTTCATCTGAAAGGAGCTGACCAGGGGTCGTTTGTCAGTCGCCCTTCCGGCGTTGTGACGTTGTTCAGGGGACTGTGCCCGGGCAGTGTCCCGAGTGAAGACAGCTCAGTAATCCAGCCGGTCCAATTGCCGACCTTTTGCAATGACTTTATGGGACGAGGTGGGGTATATTCCAAGGAAAATCCTCGGTGCAATGGGTGGATCACCCCAACCAACTCCCGATGGACTTGCCTAGTTGACTGGGCCTTGAAGCACTTTCGGAGAGAGCTGGAGGGCATTGGACTATATGCCGCTGTGAGTGCGATGAGTGTTGGGTTGCCTCCCAACCCTAACTTATTTCTGGCACTGATGGAGCGATATGTTTCGCTCACCGGGACTTTCGCCACTCCACGGGAGGAGTTGGGATTGGCCCTCCATGAGATGGCAGTTGTCTCGAGACTGCCGATGGGGGATACCCCATATGAAGAGTATGTTCCTACCAACCGGGAGTTGGGGAACTTGGACCCTCGGGTGGCGGAAGTATATCAGGAGCTGATGTGTTAATACTTCGCGTGCACCACTTTTTACAACGAGTCTTCTGATTTGGCTCACACCACCAAGTGGATGTCCTACCTCTTCTTCCACCGAGCCAGGGCCGCCAAGTTGGAGAAAGCCTCAGGGGGCAAGAACGAGCCCGTGAACTGTTTGGGCGTGCTCAGTGCCCAAGACGTCGAGGATCTTATGGATG
Source organism: Iris macrosiphon (assembly GCA_036927795.1). Taxonomy (NCBI): domain Eukaryota; kingdom Viridiplantae; phylum Streptophyta; class Magnoliopsida; order Asparagales; family Iridaceae; genus Iris; species Iris macrosiphon. The sequence continues at coordinate 98,520,460 of JAYESA010000009.1, forward strand.
ATGCTAAGGCTCCAGATCAGATTCTCGTTGAGGGGGTAGGAAAGTATCCTGAAGGCACCAAGGCCTGTAGTTACTTGAGGCGCTGTCGCCGGCCTTTGTCTAAGGAAGCCAAGCCGGCCGGTTTCCTCTCCATATGGCTGCGTCGAGTAGTAGTGCCCGGTACTGCGTCCGCGGACCGCATTCACCGGAACATCCTATGGCCTGCAGTGCGTCTGGTGTTCGGGGCAAGACTGGGCTTGCTTTCCGCCATGGTGTACCGTATCCAGGCTGGCCTGAGAGCCATGACTGATGGGTTGCTCGTCGATGAAGCCCGGCGTGAGAGTTTTCCCAGGGTGGAATTGCCATACCTGTACTTGATGGGATGGTTAATTCTCCACAATCCCCGGGTGATGTCTCCTGGCTCTAGTAGCAGCTCGGGGGGTATATTTTTACTGAATTACAAAGACTCTTCCTGGAATGTGAGCACAGTTTTAGACTGTCGGCTGGTGTTGAACCTCAGCCACGGCTGGAAGCTTCTCTGCGTCGTCCCCTCCATACATGGCAATCAATCAGGGATGAGGCTTGAGGATTCAGGTGGAGAGAAGACTGATCTTTCTCCTGAAGCTTTTAACTGGCTGGTCTGCATTAGACCCTCCCATCTGCTGTACAGGAGCGAGGATCATTGCTTCTTTGAGCCCTACTTGCCTAGTCGGTTCGCCAGGCAGTTTGGGTACGATCAGTTGCACGTGGGCAACGCCGTCACCAGCTTTAGGTCCAGGGGCGGACTCATTGATGGAGCCAGAGGGTGGCGATATTTTATCATGGGTTGTACGGGAGCAATTTTTATTGTACCGGTCGTTATAACCTCCACGGAGCTGCGCATCCTCCATTCTTACGCCCAGTTCTATGTGGCGATTAACACCTTCCATCGCAATTTTGACATGCGTGGAAGCTTCAGGGTGCCTTCTCCCAAGCCTGGGGGAAGAGTTGAAGTCCCCTCGGTTTCTTCTGACGAGGGTGAGGAGTCTGGCACTCCGGATGAGCCTCTGGTGTCAGTGTCGAGGTATGAAGTACCTCCGCCTGCGGGGGCTCTGGTCGTCTCTTCTGGGAAGCGACGGGCTTCTGCTCCGAAGGAAGCTTTTCTTCGTAAGAGGAGGAAGGAGACGATTGCTCGTCCTCTCCGCATTCTTGGTGTTGAGGCTCCCGGGAGTGAGCCTGCATCTCCCCATATCAGGGATGATTCTTTGGCTGGAGGTTCCTCACTTTTTAGAGAGGGACCTTCTACAGCTCTGGATGGCGGCGCCGGAGAATCCTCATTAGAGGTTGATGTCGTTGCTACTGCTCCAGGTAGCGGAACAAGATTGCCTGTATGGCCGAGGCAGATTGGAGAATCTTTTCCCAGACCGGCAACGGATGAAACTCCCGCTGTGTTAGTGAGCACGACTAGCAAGATTCCAGCTGACGAACCTCGACTGCGTTTTGGTGAAGGCTTGTCCAAACTCCTGGCGATGTCGGTCGGCCCACCTCCTTCCCCAGGTATGACAGTTCGTATTGCATCCTTAAGGCGTAGTTTAGCTACATCGGCTGCAGATGTGTCGTATATGCCGTTGGCTCCGGGTAAATGTTATCTTTATGTCTTCCCTTAGAAAGATTACCATCATATTAATATTGACTTTCTTGTCCCCTTTTCAGGGGACGGCGTCCACGGGGAGTATAGCGTTGAAGCGCCTTCTGGCTCTGCTCCGGCTCCTAGCGACGATACGGAGGCACCCGACTTCGAGGAGGAAATACCTTAGGGGGCTAGCTCGCCTGGGGTGGTTTCGTCATCTCAAGAGGAGGACAAACCTGTCATCATGCCCTCGCCCCTCGTGAGTATGCCGATGACTTCGACCGTTGTCGTCGTACCTCCTTTGGTCGCACCACCCGCCGAGGCGACGGGTGTGGCCACCTCGTCTGCAATCATCCCTGGAGAGGGACTCGCTAGTATCGCGGCCACTCCTGGCGTTCAGTCGGATTTAGTTGCGTTGATCGAGCAACATACCAGCCTCTTTTACACCAGTTTGGAGACGATGATATCAATGGTGTTGGCGAAGAGTCTAGACTTCGAGCGCCTGAAGAAGACTTCTCAGTTTTCGATCGGGGCCGTCAGGGAGCTTGGCGATCCTGGGGTAGCTGATGCCCTGGAGGCGGTGGTCAATGGTTTAGAGCAACCTATTAACGACTACTTGCAGCTGACTGGGGGCAGCTTTGATTCTGATGTCCAGGCCAGATACGACCTCATGACTGCGCGGCTCGCTACACAGCTGAAAAGCCTAGACAACTCCATCAAAACACATAAGCTGGAGATGGATGAAAGAAAAGCTGTCGTGGAAGAGGCTCTTGCTGTTGAGACAAAGTGTCGATCCGAGCACGAAGGGAATGCAGCGAGGGCCCGCAAGCTGAGGAAAAAACTTGCTCTGGCAGAGGAGTGGGCTTCTTAGTCGTTGACAGGTCTAGATGTAGCGACTGGTCGACTGAGCGCAGCGCGACGGGACTTGGAGCGTGCAGAAGCTGCCCGTGCGGGCTGTTTTCGGGCAAGGGCAGAGCTGTCCTTTACAAGTACCCCCGAGGCACGGCTGGAGTGGGCTCGTGCCGATGCCTTGGTTTCCAGGAATGAGAGGATAGCTGCACTGGAGCGGCTGATTCGTGATCTGATTGCTCCCCCATCATGATGTATCCTTTCTCCTTTTGCTTCCCCAGATGTAATTCTGCTCTCTTTTGGGAATAAATAAAAGTGACTCTTTTCTGACTTTTGTGGACCCATCATTTCGGAATGTGAATGACAGTTTTCAGGCGAGAGTGATGTCAGAGGTAGTATGGACATGATAGACTCTCGATAAACTTTTTGGCAGGATATATCTATTCAGAGGTCATACAGACATGATAGGATATGACCCAACTAGTTTCATTTTGGAAGTAGTTTTGTCAGAATTGAGATTCTCGCTATATTCCACTTGAGTAGGGGGGATTAAGCATAGTACCTTTTTAGGAATTTACCGTTGATAGGAGCCATTAACAGGTCTCTATTAGGCTGGGCCAGCCTGTAGGCGCCGTTTGAGAACGTTGTCTCGATCACATAAGGGCCTTCCCACTTGGGCTAAAATTTGTCTTTACTTCTGTGAGTAAGAATCATCGGCCTTCTTACGGCTAAAACTAGCTCGCCGACTTTGAACACCCTTTCCTTTACTTTATGATTGAAGGCTTTGGAAATGCGTGCTTGGTAGAGCGCGATGTATTGTTGAGCTTGGAGACGTTTCTCGTCTAATCCTTCTAGCTCTTGGAGCCTTAATAGGTCATTCTTTTCTCGAGTCAGCTCATTAGTCACGGCTATCCTGAGTGACGGGATCTGGATTTCAATAGGGAGAACTGCTTCGCTCCCGTAGACCAGCGAGAATAGGGTACAACCTGTCGATGTTCGTACCGTTGTGCGGTATGCCCAGAGACATTCGCCCAGCTTCTCATTCCAATCTCTCTTGTTCGAAGAGACAAACTTCTTCAAGAGTTTGATAATGGTTTTGTTGAAAGCTTCCGCCAAACCATTAGCAGCTGGATAGTATGCCGTAGAGGCAATATTGTGTATCCGATTTTTATCGCAAAATCGATAAAATGCTTGGCTGATGAACTGAGGCCCATTGTCGTGAATTATCCTCCAGGGTACCCCGAAACGATAAATGATGTGATGCTTGATGAAGCCGATCACATTAGACGCCTTTACCTCAGCAAGAGGGATCGCCTCTGCCCATTTGGAGAAGTAATCCATGATGGCCAGTATGAATCGGTGACCTCTGGAAGAAGACGGGTGAATAGGACCGATAATATCCATACCCCATGCTTCGAAAGGCCAGGATGCGACCGTAGGATGTAGATGTTCAGACGGTTGATGTATGAAGTCTGCATGAACCTGACAGGCTCTGCAATGTCTTGTATACCGTATTGCATCTGCGATCATAGTAGGCCAGTAATAGCCCATTCTCCTGATGCGGTCCTGTAGCTTAGGACCGGGTTGATGTGCTCCGTATATGCCGTCATGAGCTTCATGGGTAATCTGTTGTGCTTCGTCGTTAGAGAGACATCTCAATAGCAGTCCGTTGTAGGTCCAGCAATATAGGCATTGTGAAGATGCATCAAAGTAGAAGCGTAATGATCGCCTCTTGACGGATACTGCTTCTTTGAGGTCCTCCGGCAAGATTCTGTATGCCACGAAATCTATGAAGGGACTTCTCCAATCTCTCATAGGAGGATCGGTGTTTACAGCGTAGCTGCGTTCTATGTGAAAGTTGTTTTTCACACAGAATAAATCTCTATTAAGAAGGATTACCGAATTCTGCCTTCTTATAGGAGTAGCTAAATCTGCTGCTAGACTGGCTAGGGCATCAGCTTCCAGATTCTGAGATCGAGGTACATGCTCTAGGAAGAACCCCTTGAATGTCATGGCTATCTCGACCGTTGCTTGGTGATAGGGGATGAGGTCTGGATTCCAGACTTCATATATTCCCCTAACTTGATTGACGATAAGCAGAGAATCACCAAAAGCTTCCAGGGACTCGACCCCCAGTTCCTTAGCGACTTGGAGCCCAATTAGTAGAGCGTTGTACTCTGCCACATTGTTGGAGCAAGGCTCGCTAAGAGAATATGCTCGGTAGATGACGAGCTGATCAAGGGTGACCAGGACGACTCCTACTCCTGAAACGACGTTTCCCCTAGGACCGGTTCGGGAGGCACCATCGAAGAATAGTTGCCATGCGTCACCTTTTCTTGCAGAATTACATTCTGCGACCTTATCAGGGATGTCTTCGTATAGTCTGGAGATCTCCGGGATCGGATGAGCAACTAGGAAGTCGGCCAATGCTTGGCCTTTGATGGACTTCTGTGGGACATATACCATGTCATATGGTGTTAACAACATCGTCCAGGTCGCGAGTCGGGAATTAAGAGCACTTGGCTTGCTCATCAGTACTCAGAGGGGGTTGATCCGGGAGATGATATGAATAGTCTGGCCGGTGACATACTGCCGCGTCTTCTGGATAGCGAACATCAGAGTCAAGCATTCTTTCTCCACTGGGTTGTACCGGTGTTCGGCTCCGACCATCATCCTGCTGAGGTAGTAGATAGCCTGTTCATGACCCATATCGTTCTTCTGTGCGAGAAGAGCTCCTAGCAAATGATCCATTGCTCGTACGTACAGTAAGAATGGTCTTCCCATGACGGGAGGCACCAGAACTGGCGGACTAGTGAGGTAGCGATTAATATCTCTGAACGCTTGCTGACAGGTCTCGTCCCATACGAAGGATACACCTTTCTTCATGAGATGAGAAAAGGGCTGACATCTCCCCGAGAGGTTGGATATGAATCACCGGATATAAGCCAGACGTCCTTGAAATCCCCTGAGTTCCCTCAGATTACGGGGCAGTCACATTTCTACGATTGCCTGGACTTTGTCAGGGTCCACTTGGATGCCTTTGGCGGTAATGATAAATCCCAGGAATTTGCCACTAGATACACCCAGAAAGGATTTCGTAGGGTTCATTTTGAGTTGATGTTGGCGCATTAACTCGAATACCGTCCTCAGGTCTTAATTGTGATTACCTTTGAGGTGACTCTTGACGGCTATGTCGTCCACGTAATATTCTACTATTTTGCGTAAATGCTCATGGAATATATTACTCATAGCCCGTTGGTATGTAGCCCCGGCGTTCTTCAATCCGGAGGGCATGACCGTATAGCAATATACCCCCAATGGTGTCCGGAAGGCGGTGTGCTTCTCGTCTTCAGGATGCATCTTGATCTGATTGTATCCTGAGAACCCGTCCATGAAAGACATGCGTTCGAAGTCGCAGGTGTTGTCGATCATGATGTCTGTGATGGGAAGAGGGAACTCATCCTTGGGGCAGGCCGTATTCAGATCTCGATAATCGATGCAGATACGTACCTTCCTATTTTTCTTCATGACTGGGACAACGTTGGCGACCCAGTCGGGATATTGGTCTTCCCGGATGAATCCGCAGGCTATCAATTTCTTGACTTCAGCTTCGATGGCGTCCATCATATCTGGGCGAAACCGACGTTGGTGCTGCTTTACTGGCTTTGAATTGGTCAATATATTAAGCTTATGAGTAGCTACTCTTGGGTCCAGGCCTAGCATGTCCTCATAATCCCATGCAAAGACGTCGATATATTCCTTTATCAGCTGTATAATTTCTTCCCTTTCAGCTGGGGGAAGATTGTTACTGATAAATATCGACTTTGGCAAAAGTTTACCCCCAATATTAATTTGGATAACTTCGTCTTTGGTGGGGGGCTCTCTTTGCTCGAAGCGGAATTCCCACTGCGTATCCATTTGTTGAGCCCAAGAGTCATTCTCAAACGGCTCAGAATCCTGTTCATCTGCTTCTGAGGGATCTGTCACCACCATATTTACTGATAGTGTTTGTTCGACAGCATCAGGTGAGTCGGAGGGCGACGAGCTATTCTGGAAAGAGGGAAAGATGTCCTCATCTGGCTTGGAAGTCGTAAGGGAGGTGGCATATCCTAACCCGAAATGAGTTTGTCGATAGCGGGGGTCGCCGCGTGGAGGCGTTCGTCTGCCTCTTCCGTAGTTGAGACCTGGCTTCCGCTTTAAGTCGTAGCCCATGTTTTGCATGATCCTCAGGGCTTGCGGGCTGTATCGATGAACTTGCATCTTTCCAGTATCATCATCGAAAGGATCTTCCTGGTCAGTCGGTTGATTACGCATGCGGCCGAAGAATATTGGACGCTGGCTGCTGCAGGTAGGCGGGACAATGAAGATAGAATCCTCATGTGGTCCATACATTGTGCTGACGTTGGATGATGACGCTACTTCCCAGATATACGGACGGTAGGAGTTTATAGATTCCAAGAATTTTTGTGCTATTGGTTCTACCTCGTCACGGGGAGTGGATTCCTGTTTTGGAATTTGAGCATCGATGTACTGAAAAAGAGGATATTTATTATCATCTAGAACTCCATTCCTGGTTGCATATACATCAGTCGACTGCCTGTTACGCCGAAGGTTGATGACCAAGGGTGGAGTCTTCCGGTTCAAAGTGATCACTAGAGGATCACTCCCTTCTCCTGACCTGGTCTTGTTCAGGTGGATAGCCATAGGCTCTATGGCTTTCGGACGAGTGGTTCGTCCTTTCACTCTGATTGACAGCGGTAGTGTGGCAGAGGGCTCTTCTGGCTCCTGGTGGGATTCTTTTTCTGTCTCACCTGACACTTCTTCCGTGTAGTCTTGGGAGTATAACACGGCGTCGGAATAGTAGGACTCTATTCCTTTAACACCTCCGTTTGTACTGTTCCTTGTGCGTCTACATATTTAAGGCATTGATGTAGGGTCGAAGGAACAATGTTGTGGTCGTGGATCCACGGTCTTTCCAGCAAAATGTTGTAGGATACCTCTGAATTGATGACGTAACATGTGGCCACCGATCTAAGGTTGCCGATATGGATCCTCGAGCGAATTTTCCCCAACGGTTTACTTCTTTCAACGTTGAAACCCACGATTGTAGTGGTGGTGTAAGCCAGTTCGCTGGTAGGAATTCTCAGTGGCCTGAGCAGACTGTGAGGGATGATGCTAATCGACAATCCCGGATCTATGTGAATCCGGTCGACCTCCATGGAACCGACGTACCTGGTATAATAGAGGGGCCTGTCATGTCTGTTATATTTTAACAGCATATCGTCTTGAGTGAAAGTGATATTTGGGACCACCTCCATCACACTGTGGCATTGAGGACACACCACTGGTTCTTCATCGGGGGACTTGATCTGGGTCAAGTATGCCTCCGCCTGCATCAGTGCTTCACTCAGGGCTAGACGAGTGTCTGGGGAGAGCCTGAGTAGCTCAAAGATGGACAACCTGGCTGGCGTATTAGCTAGTTGGGCCAGGATGTCGAAGTTGTATGGCTTCTCTAAACCTTTGCTTCGAATATTTTTCACAGGTTTATCAAAGCGCACTTCTTTTTGCTTCCCTTTCTCCGCCGGAGTTGGTTTCGAAGGACTGACATCTGGTACGACGGGACCTTGCTCTGAAGGTTTGGTTGCTGGAGCGTCCGCCGGTGCAACTTCCTGACTTGCTCCGTTGTCGTTGAGGTAGGCCTTCCCTGAACGGGTCGCAGCAAATACCTCGTCTTCGTCTGATGCCGAAGAAGTCGCAACCATATGGCATGGTCTGTATTTGGAGCTCTTTTTGGATGTAGGCTTAGTAGCCTTAGTCTCTCCTTCGAGCTCTGACACCAAATCTGGATGAACCCACATAATCTCGCCTTGCCGGGTAGTTAGGGGTACCCAGCCGTGATTTTGACTCCTAGCTGGAGGAAGATTGATGATGTTCATCGTTGTCCGGGAGATAGGTGCAACACCATTCGGGACCTCTTGGGGAGGCAGATTGCCAAACTGCAGAGAGATCATGTTGGCCGTGACCGTCTTCTTGGTGTTGTGCAGAGTGATGACTTTAGCATCGATTAACCCCTGGATCTTCCTTTTCAGTATATAACACGCCTTTGTCGGGTGGTGTACGTATCTGTGGAAGACGGAGTATTTGGGGTCGTTAGTATTGCCGACTTCCTGGGGTCACCTCAGCTCTGGAAGGGAGATCTTGCCACCTTTGACGAGACATTCGAATATACTTGGGATATCGTCGTCGTCGAAAGAGTAGAATTCGATGGGCCTGGAAGTCCCGGGTCTCGCTTGCGTGGTTGTCGCAATCTTTGGTCTGGATGTATTGATCGCCAGGGCTTCTTTCCCTTTGGGACCACGAGGATGGTCGCTGCTAGGAGATGACCTCTTGCCTCTGTCAGAGGCGGAGATCATGATGCCATTATTGTGCGCTTTGCGACTGTTGTCTTCGGCAGCTACTGCCGAGATGATGAACGAGGGCTAATCATGGAACTGATATGGTCCTGTGAACACCGAGACCACGGGAAGGAGGTTCTTCCTGCAAATGTCTACCAATGCAGAGTCTGGAACTCCTGGGGGCATCTGTTAGGTGGCCTGACGAAAACGTTCGATGAAGATGCGAACGTCCTCCTTTTCTTTCTATTTGACTTCGATGAGAGAGGACATAGACATGTCCATTCCTCTCTCATAGAATCGCGTGAAGAATAAAGCTCTGAGGTCCTCGAAGGAAGTAATGTAGTTGTCCGCCAAGCTACGGTACCACTGATAGGCTACTCCTGAGAGACATTCTTTGAACACCCGAGTGAGGAGGGCGTCGTTCCCTTGTAGCAACACTGTCATCATACTGAAATAGTTCATGTACTGACTTGGTAATATTTTTCCCTCGAACAGAGCCATGGTCTGAGGTTTGTACTTCGGAGGGAAAGGGACCTCCTCCCAGATAGCTGGGTAGGGTTGGTTGATTCCCAGTTTCTTGAGCTGATCTTTGTGCTTTAAGGCGTCGAACTGGGCTTTCAACTCCCGTACTGCCTGCATCGGATCTTCAGTCGGAAGCGGGACTACGGTGTAGTGCGGAGTTGGTGGTATCGTAACTTCCAGCGGGAGGTAAGGCATTCTCTGAGTGAGGAAGCGGGGGAACTGCTGACTCTTGATCTAGAGCAGGCTCTCGGGTCAGGATGGATGGTGGTAGGTCCACCCCCGCACATATCTGAGTTGGCGAGACCGATGCTTGAGCCATGGCAGTTGCGTGCTGAGTTAGCATCATCTGGTGCATGTTCTCCATCATGGATTGCATTTGTTTCAGAGATGTCTCCAGTATAGTGATGCGTTGTTCCGCGTTCCCTGACGGCGAAGCTTCCTTGCGTTCACCTTCAACGGCATAAACTCCCATCTCCCTGGGTGTCATTGAAGGATTAGTATAGGTCGCTGTAGAAGTTGACTCTATACTTTCTGCCTCTGATTCGGGGGCTTGGCGACCCCCAGTGTCGGAATCAGAAGAGGACGAAGCTAGTTGTCGTGACCTTGCGCGAGTGTTTTGGAACACCCCGGCTTCAGCGTCCCTGAGGAGCTCACTGAACCTCCTTCGGCTTGGAGGCCTGGAGGGATGACGTCTTGAGCTCGACCCTCCTCTTCGTGTGTGTGAAGCCATGTTCACAGATGCATGCGTGGGTTCCTCTTCCTGAAAAGATAGAGAGTAGCTCAACCGGTCGAAAACTGATCGTTTTGCTTTGGAACAGCAGCAATCAATCACCACCTTATGACTATTACAATAGTGCTCGCTATGAGGCGTAATAGACATGTTGGAAGGTCCCCTCTCTTTATGTTTCTGGATTAGATATTTGCGCAGGTCAGGAGGAGTTGCAGAAGAAGAAGACGAAGACTTGTTTCTTCTGTTCTCATCAGTGGGCATGCGGATGCTGGGCACCCACAGGTTGGCCATCTGGGTGGCAGATAATCCCCTGGGAGGGTATCTTTCCGCGACCTGAGTTTGTTTTACGCCGAGGGGCTTTGCCTGGCGTAATTCAGAGATTCGATCAGACTGGCGTAAAGATGGAGAGGCCCTCAGTCGGCCATCGGCTTCTCGCGTAATCCGGAGGGTAGGCGGATTGTTCCCTTGCTGGCGTAAAGGCCGAGAAGTCGAGTATCCTGCCGCTTGCTTTCCCTTGCGGAGATCACAGCGCTCATCTGGTTCACCGTAGAGGTCGGATGTTGTCATGCGCGTGGAGCGTGATCTGTACTTCCGATTTGGCGTTGAGGCACCATCAAAAGTTTTGTCTGTACCGCGCGTAGCGGGAGACTAATTTCTACGCGTAGAGCACAGGGGATGCTTCTGGGTTAGCGCTGAGGCTTTGCCCGAAGTTTCGTCTGTACGCGCGTAGCGGGAGACTGATTTCTGTGTGTAGAGCGCAGTGGATACTTCTGGGTTAGCGCTGAGGCTTTTTTTGAAGTTTCGTCTGTACCGCGCGTAGCGGGAGACTGATTTCTGCGCGTAGAGCGCAGTGGATACTTCTGGGTTAGCGCTGAGGCTTTTTCCGATGTTTCGTCTGTACCGCGCATAGCGGGAGACTGAATTCTACGTGCGGGGCACGGAGGGAGCGATGCTACCACCTCATTTGTCGGAGAGATCGGAGAGTCCACAGGAATGGAGGAGGATGTCTTGGGTATCCACACTTTGCGCAGCTTCCTGTTGTCCTGGACGGAGAGAGGGTGAGAGCTACCCCCGGTCCGAAGCATGTCTTCGTAGGCAGACTGGTCGAAATGGACGACTAGTGTCTTCTTCACAGTTCCTATAGATACCACATCGTGTTGAGCAATTACTTCCTCGTCAGAAGAGAAAGATGTCCCCAGCAGAGTCGCCATCTTGTTTATGGTGTTAAATGAAAGAATGAAAGTGTATTTCAATGACGGGGTTTATACGAAACCCGCGCCCTTTGGTTTACAAACAAACTTGTACAATTTGATCCTATACGAGGATGCGGGAGTATAATTTATTTAATCTGGGTATAAATTGCTATAGGTGTCTGATCTGCAGTCGATCACTTTAGCCCTTGGACCACACGATGTTGAAGAAGTGCCATGGAAGACAGGTAGCAGCTTCGAAGGTTGCAAAGGAGGGTGGATGCACGATGCCAAAGTCGTCGATCCCTACTCTTTGCCCAAGCTCTAGGTGCTTCTCTTTCTCTCTCTCTCACTCTCTTGACCTGGTATAGGTTTTTTCTTGGCCAATTTTTCGACCTTGTTCGATCTTCAATCTTCAAGTTTTTCGACCCTGTTCGATCTTCAATCTTTAAGTTTTTCGACCTCGTTCCCCATTAATAGGGGTCTCTATTTATAGAGTTTTGGTGACAGTGACCACTCCGTCGGCGTAGAAACCGAGGAGTGGACAGTACAGCACCCTTTTACACAATGGTTAAAATAACCAATGCCTGCGTATAAATGACCTTTTGAGTGAGCATGTGACGCGTGTCTGTAGAAGCATGAAAAAAATGCTTGGAAGATCTACGCAGCGTCTTGATACAGAGCAGCGTAGGCAGAGGCCTTCAGAGCCATCCAGCGTAAAACAGGGTTCTTCATCGCCTCCATGGCGTAAAATCCAGCCGCTCTCAAAGCAGCGTTAAAGCGTACGAGGAACGCTTCGTATTCCCGAAAAGAAACTGTCCAGTCACGCAGTAAACCTGACCTCTGACTCCTGACAAAAAGTGCTGCACAGCTACCCAGACGACGGCTGGGAACGGGGGTAGACCCCTCGGGACGCGCTCCATAGTATGATGGCGGATCTCAGCATTTAATGCAGAGGATTTGGTTAAAATATCACCAAACCGGCGCTTACTAAAATCCTCCAGCGTAAACCGCTCTTTCGGGTGCAAAGAGAACATGCTGCCTTGTTTTACACAGGCAAATATAGGCTGTTTTACGCTCCGCAGAAGACAAACCGCCTGCCACGTCAAAAACTGCGCTTCGTACAGGGCTCGAGGCACGTCTCTCCGCCAAAGCACACAGAGCGGTGACAGTGTCCCCTCAAGGCACGTCTCTCCGCCAAAGCACACAGAGCGGTGACAATGTCCCCTCAAGGCACGTCCCTCCGTCAAAATGCACAGAGCGGTGACAGTGTCCCCTCAAGGCACGTCCCTCTGTCAAAACGCACAGAGCAGTGACAGTGTCCCCTCAAGGCACGTCCCTCCGTCAAAACGCACAGAGCGGTGACAGTTTCCCCTCAAGGCACGTCTCCGCATTTAATGCACAGGATGATGGCAAATCTCGGCCAAAGATTTGATCTCCAAAAGCCATAATTCCGGCTAAAGACGTCCACATCAGCACCCTGGCACGGTACGCAGCGACTTCTACGCCCATTCAGGATCTGTGCTCCTACGGCTTCCGCGCCCCCTCAGTCTCTACGACTGCTCGGCTTCCACGCCTACTCGGCTTCTATGCCTATTCAGCTTCTATGCCTGCTCGGCTTCCATGCCCCCTCAGTCTCTACGACTACTCGGCTTCCACGCCTACTCGGCCTCTTTGCCTATTTGGCTTCTACGCCAAGGTGACAGACATTTGGCTTCTACGCCAACCTCTTATACACAATGGATACCTACCTACGTGGCTTTTACGCCGTGATCTTAGTAGCAATTGTACGCGTTGTGTCCCCTTAGTTGGACCCGCGTCACACGCTCATTCAAAAGATCATCTATACGCAGGCATTGGTTACTTTAACCGTTGTGTAAAAGGGTGCTGTACTTTCCACTCCTCGGTTGTTACACCGATGGAGTGGTCACTGTCACCAAAACTCTATAAATAGAGACCCCTATCAATGGGGAACAAGGTCGACAATTTGGAAGATCGAACCAGGTCAGAAAATTTGGCCAAGAATATCAATTTCAGATCAAAGCTCGAAACTTTGAAAGAAGGATCGAACAAGGTCACCGAACCGGAGATCAAGAGGGAGAGACAGAGAGAGAGAGAAGAATACAGAGCTCAGGCAAGGAATAGGGAGCGACGACCTTCAGCATCGCGCATCCACCCTCCTTCGCAACCTCCGAAGCTGCATCCTGTCTTCCACGGCACTTCTTCAACATCGTGTAGTCCAAGGGCTAAAGTGATCGATCGCAGATCAGACACCTATAGCAATTTATACCCAGATTAAATAAATTGTACTCCCGCATCCTCGTATAGGATCGAATTATACAAGTTTGTTTGTAAACCAAAGGGCACGGGTCTCGTATAAACCCTGTCATTGAAATACACTTTTATTCTTTCGTTTAATACCACAAACAAGATGGCGACTCTGCTGGGGACGTCTTTCTCTTCTGACGAGGAAGTAATTGCTCAATATGATGCGGTATCTGTAGGAACCGTGAAGAAGGCACTGGTCGTTCATTTCGACCAGTCTGCGTACGAAGACATGCTTCGGGCTGGGGGTAGCTCTCACTCTCTCTCCGTCCAAGACAACAGGAAGCTACGCAAAGTGTGGATGCCCAAGACATCCTCCGCCGTTCCTGTGGACTCTCCGATCTCTCCGATCTCTCCGACCAATGAGGTGGTAGCATCGCTCCCTCCATGCCCCGCACGTAAAATTCAGTCTCCCGCTACGCGCGGTACAGAGAAAACTTCTGGTAAAGCCTCAGCGCTAACCCAGGAGTATCCACTGTCCTATACGCGTAGAAATCAGTCTCCCGCTACGCGCAGTACAGTCAAAACTTCTGGTAAAGCCTCAGCGCTAACCTAGGAGTATCCACTGCGCTATACGCGTAGAAATCAGTCTCCCGCTACGCGCGGTACAGACAAAACTTTGGGCAAAGCCTCAGCGCTGACCCAGAAGTATCCCCTGCGCTCCACGCGTAGGAACCTGTCTTCCGCTACGCGCGGTACAGACAAAACTTCCGACGGTGCCTCAACGCCAAATCGGAAGAACAGATCATGCTCCACGCGTAAGACGACATCTGACCTCTACGACGAACCAGATGAGCGCCGTGATCTCTGCAAGAGGAAGCAAGCAGGCGAGTACTCAACTCCTCGGCCGTTACACCAGCGAAGAAGCTATCTGCCTATCCTCCGGATTATGCGGGAAGACGACGGTCGACTGAACACCTCTTCAGCTTTACGCCTGTCTGAGCGAATCTCCAAATCACGCCTGGGTAAGTCCTACGACGCAAAACAAGCTCAAATTGCTACTCCTGACCTACGCGAAGGCCTAATCCAGAAGCGTAAGGAGAGGCGACCTTCCAACATGTCTATTACGCCCCCTAGGGAACAATGTTGTAATAGTCATAAGATTGTGATTGACTGCTACTGTTCTAAAGCAAAATGATCGGTCTTCGACCGATTGAACTACTCTCAATCTTTCCCGGAAGAGGAGCACGCGTATGCGTCCGTGAACATGGCTTCATGCATACCTAGAAGAGGGTCAAGCTCAAAGCGTCTTCCCTCTGGACCTCCGAGCCAGAGAAAATTCGAAGACCTCCTCAGGAACGCTGAAGCTGGGGTATTCCAAAATACCCGTGCAAGGTCATAGCAACCAGCTCCGTACTCGTCTGATTCCGACGCTGGGGGTCACCGATCTCCCAGATCAGATGCCGAGAGTATAGAGTCGACTTCTGCAGCGACCTATACTTACCCTTCGATGACGCCCAGAGAAATGGGAGCTTACGCCATCGAAGACGAACGCGGGGGAGAGTCGCCATCAGAAGACGCAGAACAACGCATTACTGACCTGGAGACGTCGCTAAAACAAATGCAATCCGTAATGGAGAATATGCACCAGATGATGCTAACTCAGCACGCAACCGCCATGGCTCAAGCATCGGTTCCGCCAACTCAGATACATGTGGGGGTGGACTTGCCACCATCCAGCCCAAGCCAAGAACCTGCTCTAGATCAAGAGTCAGCAGTTCCTCCGCTTCCAACGGAAAATCTGATGCAGGCGGTCCGGGAGTTGAAAGCCCAGTTCGATGCCTTGAAGCACAAAGACCAGCTCAAGAAACTGGAAATCAACCAGCCGTACCCAGCTACCTGGGAAGAGGTCCCTTTCCCTCCAAAATATAAACCTCAGGCGATGGCTCTGTTCGAGGGAAAAACATCACCAAGCCAATACATGAACTATTTCAGTATGATGACGGTGCTGCTACAAGGGAACGATGCCCTCCTCACTCGGGTGTTCAAAGGCTGCCTCTCAGGAGTAGCCTATCAGTGGTACCGTAGCTTGGCGGACAACTGCATTACTTCCTTCGAGGATTTCAAAGCTCTATTCTTCACACAATTTTACGAGGGAGGAATGGACATGTCTATGTCCTCTCTCATCGAAGTCAAGTAGAAGGAAAAGGAAGACGTCCGTATCTTCATCGAACGCTTTCGTCGGGCCACCTTACAGATGCCTCCAGGAGTTCCAGACTCAGCATTGGTGGACATTTGCAGGAAGAACCTTCTTCCCGTGGTCTCGGTATTCACAGGACCATATCAGTTCCATGATTGGCCCTCGTTCATCCTCTCGGCGGTAGCAGCCGAAGACAACAGTCGCAAGGCGGGCGACAATGGCATCATAATCTCTGCCTCTGACAGAAGCAAGAGGTCATCCCCTGGCAGCGACCATCATCGTGGTCCCAAAGGGAAGGAAGCACTAGCAATCAACACGGCCAGGCCAAAGATTGCGGTGACCGCCCAAGCGAAACCGGGGGCTCCGAGGCCCGTCAAAGTCTACTCTTTCGACGACGACGATATCCCAAGTATCTTTGAATGTCTCGTCAAAAGTGGCAAGATCACCCTCCCAGAACTAAGGCGGCCCCAGGAGGTCGGCAATACTGACGACCTAAAATACTGCATCTTCCACAGATACGTACACCACCCGACAAAGGCGTGCTATGTACTAAAAAGGAAGATCCAGAGGTTGATCGATGCTAAGGCCATCACTCTGCACAACACCGAGAAAACGGTCACGGCCAACATGATCTCTCTGCAGTTTGGCAATTTGCCTCCCCAAAAGGTCCCTGATGGTGTTACACCTATCTCCCGGGCAACGATGAACCTCGTTAACCTTCCCCCTGCTAGGGATCAAGTTCACAACCTGGTGCCCTAACTATCCGGCGGGGCAAGATTATGTGGGTTCACCAAGATTTGGGGTCGGATCTCGAGGAAGAGACCAAGGCAAACAGGGCTACCCCCAAGAAGAATCCCAAATACAGATCATGCTACATGGTCACAACTTCTTCTACATCAGACGGAGACGAGGTACTTATCACAACCCGTTCAGGGAGGGCCTACCTCGACAACGACGGAGCAAATCAGGAAGGTGCACCAGCTGACGCTCCAGCTACCAAACCGTCAGAGTAAGATCCCGTCGTGCCAAGCATCAGCTCTGGGAAACCTACTCCGACGGAAAAGGCAAAACAGAAAGAAGTACGCTTCGACAAACCTGTGAAAAACATTCCGAGCAAATGTTTAGAGAAGCCGTACAAATTTGACATCCTGGCCCAACTGGCCAATACGCCAGCCAGGTTGTCCATCTTCGAGCTACTCAGGCTCTCCCCCGACGCTCGTCTAGCCCTGAGTGAAGCACTAATGCAGGCGGAAGTATACTTGACCCAGCTCAAGTACCCCGACGAGGAACCAGTGGCATATCCTCAATGCCACAGCGTGATGGAGGTAGTCCCGAATATCACTTTCACTCAAGACGACATGCTATTAAAACATAATAGACATGACAGGCCCCTCTATTACACCGGGTACGTCGATTCCATGGAGGTCGATCGGATTCACATAGATCCGGGATCGTCGATCAGCATCATCCCTCGCAGTCTGCTCAGGCCACTGAGAATTCCTACCAGCGAGCTGGCTTACACTACCACTATAATCGTGGGTTTTAACGCCGGAAGGAGTAAACCATTAGGGAAGATTCGCTTGAGAGTCCAGATCGGCAACCTTAGATCAGTGGCCACATGTTACGTCATCGATTCAGAGGTATACTACAATATTTTGCTGGGAAGACCATGGATCCACGACCACAACATCGTTCCTTCAACCCTACATCAATGCCTTAAATATGTAGACACACAAGGAACCGTACAAACGGAGGTGGCTGACCTAAACCCGTTTAAAGGAGTAGAATCATACTATTCCGATGCCGTGTTGTATTCCCATGACCACACGAAAGAAGTGCCAGGAGTGGCGAAGAAGGAATCCCACCGGGAGCCCGAAGAGCCCTCTGCCACACTACCACTGTCAATCAGAGTGAAAGGACGAACCGCTCGTCCAAAAGCCATAGAACCTACGGCTGTCCACCTGAGAAAGACCAAGTCAGAAGAAGGGGGTGATCCTCTAGTAATCACTTTGAACCGGAAGCCTCCACCCATAGTCATCAACCTTCGGCGCAACCAGCAGCCGACTGATGTAAATGCCACCAGGAACGGAGTTCCAGATGATAATAAATATCCTCTTTTCCGGGTACTTTCCTACCCCCTCCACAAGAATCAGATCCGGAGCTTCAGCCTCCTCCATAAGAGTCTCCACAACCTGGGCACTGAGGACGCCCAAGCAGTTCACGGGCTCTTTCTTACCACCCGAGGCTTTCTCCGACCTGGCGGCCCTGGCTTGGTGGAAGAAGAGGTAAGACATCCACTTGGTGGTGTGAGCCAAATCAGAAGGCTCGTTATAAAAAGCGGTGCACGCAAAGTACTGACACATCATCTCCTGATATACTTCTGCCACCCGAGGGTCCAAATCCCCTAACTCCCGGTTGGTGGGAACGTACTCTTTATATGGGGTATCCCCCATCGGCAGTCTCGAGACAACTGCCATCTCATGAAGGGCCAACCCCAACTCCCTTAGTGGAGTGGCGAAGGTCCCGGTGAGCGGAATGTACCGCTCCATCAGTGCCAGGAACAAATTAGGGTTCGGAGGCAGCCCGACGCTCGTCGCACTCACAGCGGCATATAGTCCGATGCTCTCCAACTCTCTCTGGAAGTGCTTTAAGGCCCAGTCAACTAGGCATCTCCATTGGGAGTTCGTTGGGGTAATCCACCCATTGTACCGAGGATTCTCCTTGGGATATACCCCACCTCGACCCATGAAGTCGTTGCAGAAGGTCGGCAATTGGACCGGCTGGATCACCGAGCTATCTTCACTTGGAACACTGCCCGGGCACAGTCCTCGGAACAGCGTCACAACGCCAGAAGGGCGACTAACAAACGACCCCTTGTCAGCGCCTTTCAGATGAAAGATCTTCCCTGGCTTCCCATGAAGATCGGGAGTCAGCTTCCAAGACATCTTTCTGGGATGCGTCGCATGGGAGAAGGCCGAGATGGGATAATCCCTCGGCATCGTCGGCAGGTACAAGACCAAATCCCCGGCAGGGAAAACCCAAGGCTCCCTCTTGGGCTTTGTTTGGGACTGTTTATCAATCATGTCCCCAAAAAAGAAAGCCGGCTTTATGTACCGCTCCCCATCTACACGTACCAAGGGTTCGCCGTTGATCATACTCAACAGCATTCGCTCACCCTGGGCCGATATCAGGAGCTCCCTTCCCTCAGGATACTGGGGTCCAGAGATGGGAAATACCACATGGGACAGATCCTCCAGATAGTTCGAGTGCAGCATCCCCGCAGCGGAGCCCATCAACTCAGCCAATGGGGACTCACCCAGATCAACTGCAAGATAATGCAAAGAAGATAGGTCATTACAAGTCTGGCACAAACACACGGACCAAGGAAATGACAGTCTGTGCTTTACGCCAAGATTGTACAAATTTGGTCACCTTACGCCAGAAGTCTCCTCCACAAACGTAAAATTCAAATTTTACGAAATACGTCAATTTTCGGTAGCCCGAGCTATTTACGCCCAGAGCTACGAAAATACGGAGTCTTTACGCTGACACATTAGAAATGTGGGCGTAAAAGATGAAAACGCCTCCGTACGTCATCTTCCTCAAAAGAGGCTATCAGCATGGAAGACGACCTAGCGCAGTCACGTTCAACGTGTGCGAAGGATTTTTTGTCGTTTGTGTCATCCCAAAAAGTTCTACCTCTAAAGCCGGGAGCGCTAGTCGTCGGCGGGATGCTCCCCTCAGAGGGAAGTTCACCTTGCCCGACCGGAGATTCCCTCGCCGGGACAGAAGAATAAGAAGAAGAACCTATGCTCTTTCCCTTAGCTGAGGGGGTTTATTTCGGCGCCATTTCTGAAAGACTCGAAGTGCTCGGAGAAAGAACGAAGAAAAACTCGAACAGTCGAAAGCTCTCTTTCGCAAAAGACAAATGAAAAGTTTTTCTTTCCAGAAGCTGGGGATATATATACAGTCCGGGTCGACCCCTCGAATCCTCGGACGAACCCCTCGAGACCCTAACCAAATCTCGCAATTAATAGTTGATCATGATTGGATGCTACGTCAGCCCACTACCCTTGGAAGACGGACAGTCAGCGAATTCGAAAGGTTTTTTCGTGCAAGACGGTTCAGCGGGTTCTACGCTAAATGAGCTTTCTACGCTCGACAGCAACGGATCTACGGTTTTACGCTCGCAAGCTACAAGTCTATGGTTTTACGCTCGGATGCCTTTGTGCTCGGTAGCTTTTATGCTCGAGAGGCCACATACCCACGACTTTACGCTCAGCAGATACCAAATCGACGATCTCACGCTCGGTGGCGCTCAGTTTACGCTCAGTAGCAACAGATCCGCGAACCTCACGCTCGAAGAAATTTTCTTTTTAGGAGCTACAAATCAAACAGTTCTACGCTAAAGGAGCTTTTCTACGCTCGACAGCTACGAATCTAACGGCTTTACGTTCGACAGCTACAAGTTTATGGTTTTTCTTGCCCGGATGCCTTTGTGCTCGGTAGCATTCTATGCTCGAGAGGCAACAAACCTACGACTTCACGCTCAGGAACCACAGGTCTACGATTTCATGCTCGATGGTGTTCTACGCTCACAGGCTACAGATCTACAGTCCTACGCTAAAAGGAGCTTTTCTACGCTCGATAGCTACGAATCTAACGGCTTTACGTTCGACAGCTACAAGTCTATGATTTTTTTTGCCCGGATGCCTTTGTGCTCGGTAGCATTCTATGCTCGAGAGGCAACAAACCTACGACTTCACGCTCAGGAACCACAAGTTTACGATTTCACCCTCGATGGTGTTTTACGCTCAAGAGGCTACAGACATGATTTCCCGCTCCACGACTTTCCGCATATCCAAACAGTCCCCAAGGCGGTCAAGTGCAAAGAGTTCACACAGAAGATACTCGTTCTTGACCCAAAGCATCCCCAAGTACCCGAAGTATGCAGAGTTCAAACATTGAGAAATTACTCCTCTCGGGTCCAGAAAACTGAAGGTTCATCCAGATTCCAGTCTGAACATCTCGTCTATCAAAGTGGCAACTCAGTTTGACAGCCAAAATCCTCGACCCTGTTCTAAGGGAGTTTTGAGAGATCATTCTTGAAGACGAATTCTGAACAAAACGAAATTCCGCTCATCAGAGAGGCAACAGTTCAGAAATTCTACGCAGTCCTAGCAACAGGACAGTTCTAAATGTTCAAAGTGCTCAGCAACGTTCTATGGACTATCCGCTATGCATAAAGGACAGGGCCTAATACTCTTTCTATCGGAGTCAGCGTAAAGATTCAAACGTGTCAAAGCTGCACATATTCAGACTTCACAAGCAACGTACGGCAAGACGATCATATGGAGAAGAAGACAATTTTATTAAAGATTAAAATCATGATTACATATGAGGGAAATCCAATCTACAAGGGTTTTTCTCTATTTTTTATGATTACATCTGAGGGAAACTCCATCTACAAAGGAGATACCCCCTCGTCGTCTGGACGCCGCCCTCAGAATCTGTTCTGACAGGTTCTGGCATCGGCGATCTTCCTCTTCATCCAAGAAGATGATCAGTGGCAGGAGGATAAAGAACTGGGCAGATGACCCATCCTCCAAACAGGAGGAAAGCAGGGTAAATCTGCTTTCCTACAGACCACCGCCACGCTAGCCGGTCTGTCTGCCTCTCGTCACCAGAGGCATCGAGAGAAGGCACTGCTTGCAAGCAGTATGGGCCAATACGACCCTTCCTCTCTCCTGGGGCAACGCCATACAAAGTTGCTGATTATCCCGAGCAAGGGAGGCTAAGATGTCCTTCCATGATCCATCGTTGCAGTGGACACTTGCTCGAAGATGCCGTCTTTTACGGCTCCCTACATGCTGGAAGAACATGATCTCCTTCTTCCTCAGATCGATCCGACGAACTCCTGCGATCATCTCTGCATGATAATGGGAATGTGGTAAAGACAGGTTCACCCCCCAGCCTTTTATAGGCAAAAAAGATCACAGCGATCCCCAATAAATCCGCCATAAAGTCAGCATCGACCGTTTCAATGCTCCATTCAGAAATGTTTCGAGTTACGAGGGGCCGTTCATGCTTTATTCAAAGTGTTTCAAATTCCGAGGAATTTAAAAGCTTTGAAGGGGGTCTTATAGAAGCATGAAAAAAATGCTTGGAAGATCTACGCAGCGTCTTGATACAGAGCAGCGTAGGCAGAGGCCTTCAGAGCCATCCAGCGTAAAACAGGGTTCTTCATCGCCTCTATGGCGTAAAACCCAGCCGCTCCCAAAGCAGCGTTAAAGCGTACGAGGAACGCTTCATATTCCCGAAAAGAAACTGTCCAGTAACGCAGTAAACCTGACCTCTGACTCCTGACAAAAAGTGCTGCACAGCTACCCAAACGACGGCTGGGAACGGGGGCAGATCCCTCGGGACGTGCTCCATAGTATGATGGCGGATCTCAGCATTTAATGCAGAGGATTTGGTTAAAATATCACCAAACCGGTGCTTACTAAAATCCCCCAGCGTAAACCGCTCTTTCGGGTGCAAAGAGAACACGCTGCCTTGTTTTACACAGGCAAACATAGGCTGTTTTACGCTCCGCAGAAGACAAACCGCCTGCCACGTCAAAAACTGTGCTTCGTACAGGGCTCGAGGCACGTCTCTCCGCCAAAGCACACAGAGCGGTGACAGTGTCCCCTCAAGGCACGTCTCTCCGCCAAAGCACACAAAGCGGTGACAGTGTCCCCTCAAGGCACGTCCCTCCGTCAAAACGCACAGAGCGGTGACAGTGTCCCCTCAAGGCACGTCCCTCTGTCAAAACGCACAGAACGGTGATAGTGTCCCCTCAAGGCACGTTCCTCCGTCAAAACGCACAAAGCGGTGACAGTTTCCCCTCAAGGCACGTCTCCGTATTTAATGCACAGGATGATGGCAAATCTCTGCCAAAGATTTGATCTCCAAAAGCCATAATTCCGGCTAAAGACGTCCACATCAGCACCCTGGCACGGTACGCAGCGGCTTCTACGCCCATTCAGGATCTGTTCTCCTACGGCTTCCGCGCCCCCTCAGTCTCTACGACTGCTCGGCTTCCATGCCTACTCGGCTTCTATGCCTATTCAGCTTCTATGCCTGCTCGGCTTCCACGCCCCCTCAGTCTCTACGACTACTCGGCTTCCACGCCTACTCGGCTTCTATGCCTATTTGGCTTCTACGCCAAGGTGACAGACATTTGGCTTCTACGCCAACCTCTTCTACACAATGGATACCTACCTACGTGGCTTTTACGCCGTGATCTTAGTAGCAATTGTACGTATTGTGTCCCCTTAGTTGGACCCGCGTCACACGCTCATTCAAAAGATCATCTATACGTAGGCATTGGTTACTTTAACCGTTGTGTAAAAGGGTGCTGTACTTTCCACTCCTCGGTTGTTACACCGATGGAGTGGTCACTGTCACCAAAACTCTATAAATAGAGACCCCTATCAATGGGGAACAAGGTCGACAATTTGGAAGATCGAACCAGGTCAAAAAATTTGGCCAAGAATACCAATATCAGATCAAAGCTCGAAACTTTGAAAGAAGGATCGAACAAGGTCACCGAACCGGAGATCAAGAGGGAGAGACAGAGAGAGAGAGAAGAATACAGAGCTCAGGCAAGGAATAGGGAGCGACGACCTTCAGCATCGCGCATCCACCCTCCTTCGCAACCTCCGAAGCTGCATCCTGTCTTCCACGGCACTTCTTCAACATCGTGTAGTCCAAGGGCTAAAGTGATCGACCGCAGATCAGACACCTATAGCAATTTATATCCAGATTAAATAAATTGTACTCCCGCATTCTCGTATAGGATCGAATTGTACAAGTTTGTTTGTAAACCAAAGGGCACGGGTCTCGTATAAACCCTGTCATTGAAATACACTTTCATTTTTTCGTTTAATACCATAAATAGTGTCCAACTAAGGGGACAAAACGCGTATATCTGCTGCGAAGATCACGGCGTAGAAGCCACGTAGGTAGGTATCCCTTGTGTAGAAGAGGTTGGCGTAGAAGCCAAATGACTGTCACCCTGGCGTAGAAGCCAAATAGACATAGAAGCCGAGTAGGCGTAGAAGCCAAAGAGGCATAGAAGCCTAATGGTCGTAGAGACTGAGAGGACGTTGAAGCCGAATGGTCGTAGAGACTGAGAGGGCGTTGAAGCCGCTGTGTATCGTGCCAGAGTGCTGATGTGGACGTCTTAGCCGAAATTACGGCTTTTGAAGATATAATCAAATCTCTTGCAGAGATTTGCCACCATCTTATGCATTAAATGCGGAGGCGTGTTTTAAAGGTCTGCAGCCCTTCTGTGCATCCGTCGCAGAGACGTGCCTCGAGAGAAACTATCACTGCTCTGTGCAATTTGACGTAGAGACGTGCCTCGAGCCCCGTACGAAGTACAGCTTTTTGATGTGGCAGGCGGTTTGTCTACTGCAGAGCATAAAATAGCTCATGTTTGCCTGTGTAAAACAAGGCAGTGTATCCCCTTGTACGCGAAAGAGCAGTTTGTGCTGAGGGGACGTCAGTAAACGACAGTTTGGTGATATTTTAACCAAATCCTCTGCATTAAATGCAGAGATCCGCCATCATATCGTGGGGCGCATCCCGAGTGGTCTGCCATCGTTTCCAGCCATCGTCTGGGTAGCCGTGCAGCACTTTTTGTCAGGAGTCAGAGGTCAGGTTCACTGCGTGACTTTGACAGGTTCATTTCGGGGAAGACGAAGCGTTCCTCGTACGCTTTAACGCTGCTTTGAGAGCGGCTGAGTTTTACGCCATGGAGGCGATGAAGAACCCTGTCTACGCTGAAGCGGCCTTTTACGCGGATGGTCCTTTGAGCTTTATACTTCATGCTGTGTTTAGCGGAAGAAACTTCGTTGTACGCTTGATGGCTCTTGAAGGCCTCTGTTTACGCTGCTCTGCATCAAGATGCTGCGTAGATACACCCAGCGTATTTTTTATGCTTCTACAATGATTAGCCAGACTTTTGCTGGCATCATAGCTAACCAGATGATAAGCCTGACCTCACATGTATCATAGCCAATCATATATAATAAGCATGATCTAGTCCCAAGCCGATCACATAGCAAACTGATATTTCAAGGCACTTAGTTAGTATTTCTATTCTTTGTTCTAGTACATTCATTGCTAGTATTCACATATATCTGTTTTTCTACTAGTTATCCCTCTATGATGATTACATGTCTCTCTAGTTTTTCTTACATTCCAATATATTATTCTATCATATATTTCCTTACACTGCTTTATAGTTTTTATCAATATAATTGAAATTGTTGTTAGTGTTTTTGCTTTGCTCTAATCCTGACTGGATAATATTTTTTAGAGGATCATGAGGACTTCTATCCTACTCATTATGGTCCAAGAGTATATGACGATTGTATCCAGGAGCTTCCAGAAGAACCACTCCATATAGAGGAGACACTACCCGCAGTTGTTTAGTCAGCACCTAGTTTATTATGTATTGGATTATTCCAGACTTATAAGCTTATGTTGTATTATGTTGATACTTATATTGTGTTGAGATAGCTCGACTCTTAGACTTATGGTTAATATTGAGATGTTTATTTCTAAACCTTTATGATGGAATTTCTTTATAATATTTTACATCTTTATCGTGCCATTTACCTTCCTTATAGTTATTATGATTGAGTACATTATGAGTTAATAATTATATGTATATTCATTGTCATCCGTTTGGAGTTGAGACATGTTTACCAGTTTTGATATCATTGATAGATAGTTATTTTGACCTAGACAGCGTTCTACCGTCGATATTGCGGCATAGGCTGGATGTACCAACGACTCATGCCCAATTTTCGGGTACGGGTCGTGACAAGAGGCTCCAAAAATATCGTAGGCGGTTCAAAGAACTTTTTTGGTATAACGTTATTTTGGGCTCATCATGTTTTCTTCACTAGATATGTCCATATCTGATCTTGCCTATTGCTTGTCTGCAAATACATGTTAGATGAACAAAGCAATATACACAGTAGTAAATATTATAACGTTAATGCATATTTGGATAATGATGACTTTAAGTAGAAGTTACTATAGTGATTACACGATAATCATAATGCTAAACTTAATCGATTAGCCATATTCAAAAACTCAGCTTAAACATTGGGCTAACACATGCCACATGTTGGGCGATATCTCATGAGTGCTTCGAAGATAATGGGAATAGAACTTGGTTATTTTTTGAGCACCAATACTCCATTTTGTGTAGCTACTTTCATGACCACTTTGATATAGCGTCGGGGATGGTATATTATTTTATCTTACATGTTTTATATTTTTGTTTCTTGCTTGTGTTATTGAAACATAATATATTCTATGAGATAATAGGAGACTTGTATTGTAATATATATCCACATTGTCTAGGTACAATCATGATCGTATTAGGGAATACTAACATATACCATAGTGTGTAGCTGGCCGAGTCATATACTCCCATTTACCGTATTTCGGTACTTGGGTGTGACAAAAATCTAACCCGAATCTCAAAGCATATCATGTGGCTATTAACTTGGTAGATTTCAGGCTAGAATCCAATCCATAACACCTGTCACGCCCCAGTCCCAAAAGTACGTAGGACTAGGACACGTAAGCATGCCAGCCGTATGGATATGGTAACTCCAATATATGGAAACCAAATCCATACGTACGCTGTAATATGAATATCAAATCCATGAGTGGTATAAAATGTGTCACACGTCACAGGGTACAATCTAAATCTCATCCACAAAAATCAAATATGAATAAATAACCAGTATCTATAAAACTAGATCTCAATATGAAGCATCTAAGGATGATAGTTAACTATCAATCACGGGCTCGAAGAGATGACATCCCCGAATCATATGTAGCCATCCGGATCTGCGCTCCTGCGAATACTCAAGAACAAATACACCTGGTAGGGGACCAGGTCCTCAGAGGGACATAACAAGATACTTAAACACATGCCAATAAAGTACTGAAATAAATATCCAAAGGGGTCGCCTAACCGTCTAAGTGAATGCAGTTAAGAACAACTTTTCCAACGCGTGGGCTATCTGGCGAAAATGGGATTGGCATGGTTCTCTTGGAGATCCAGGGGCCTACAAAGGCACGTCGTCTTTTGAACGGCGGAGGCCCGCCTAATAATATATAATATATAGTGGTCATTATGACCGCGCATCTCCGACGGAGCGTACGGGTTACACAAGGAAAGTGCAACGGAGCCCACACGCCTTACTTGTTGTTCTCCCCACCCCATGCTCTAAGCATGTCACATCCATGATACGATAATACCTCTAATAACTGCCAAGTCTACTAGCATGCAAAGTTTCTAACAGTAGTTATTCCTAACGCACGGCCCATACGTACAGGAGGCCAGACCTGTCACATAGTCCGTGATCTCTATATGAGACTCACACTCGTGTAACAACTGTGTCACGGCCAATGAACCTAATGATGCTATATGATAATGGGGTAGTCTCATAAACAGGGTCAATACAAATACATAAATAAAAACATATCGCGACGACACCGTCGCGCGCATTTTATACAACAGTTAAAATATATGAACTAAAGACAGAAAATAAAGATGCATGCAACATATGGAATATGAATAACAATACAATGGCAAGGTATACTTGCCTGGCAAGGAAGCTGCAATGTACCAATAACCTGCTCCAGAAGTCGCGTAGAACAAATCTAATATCCTATGTACACATAAATATAATATAATAAAATTATTAGTCATTACACAACCACATTTATACTGGACTCAGGGGGTATACTAGGGGTAACACTAGTCATCTAACACGGGCAATTACGCGTTGAATTACCCAGGGTCACATCTTCAAGTGTTGTACACAATCATACAGTCGATTGACAGGTATCTAAGCCAGTACGTTAAGGTACGCAAGGCAGGAAATTCATAAGTTCTTAGGGTCAACATGGTCAAGGTAAGTACGGGATAGTCCACGGTGTCCTAGGGTCGTACAGTCTGAATACACATACTCCTAATTATTATTAGCATATAATTAATTATAATATATATATATACCATATATATATACATATATACATATATATTATCCAATAATTATACGTATACTAAGTTGAATAGTATGCATATACTAAATATATTTATAGATATATCAAACTGAATACTATATGCGTGCGAGTACGAGTTTGTGTACGCAGCACTGGGTTCACCGAATCAGGGTCCGATATCCGCTAACAGTGGTAACGAAATACTACTGTCCTACTGGAATGCACACAAACACACATAAATGGAGCAGACAGACAGGCTCATACCTCGGAGTACGTGCACGGGTACGACAGTGAGGTTGACGACGATGATGACGAGGGTGACGACTATAACGATGATGATGGTGAGGATGACAGTGCTGATGATGATAGTGAATGGTGAGGTGACGATGAGGTGATAATGATGATGGGATGATGGTGAGATGATAATGATGGTGAGGGTGAGATGATGATGAATTGAGACGAGTATGATGATGGTGGTGCTGATGATGATGACGACGATGCTGAGATGATGATGAAGTGATGCTGAGATGATGACGAAGACGATGGTGTTTGACAAGGACGATGACGAGGATGGAGACTAGGATGATATGGATGATAATGATGCATGGTGGTGATGTTAATGGGGTAGTGTTTATATTAATGGTGGTGGTATTGATATGATGATGATGGTGGTGGTTAATTACGTTTATGGTGATTAGGGTGCTAATTAGGTTAACGATGATAGTGGTGATGACGAGGATGATATGGATGATGATTAATGGCGAGACGACGATGATAACGAGGATGATAATGCCGACGATGACGAAGATAGTCGAGGCGATGATGACAACGACGATGATGATGGCGAAGGGGATGACAATGGTGGTGGTAATGTGATGATGATGGGATGAAGAGTATTGATGATGATGACGCAGGTGGTGGCTTGCTGAACTCCGGTCAGCGAGGGATCCGGTCAGGGGAGGACATGGCGGAGAGCAGGAAGAGGAGAGGCCAGGGTGGTGGTGCTATGGGTGGTTCAGGGAGGTGTTTAATGGCGAGGGTGGTGATATTCAGATGATGGCGAAGGCTGCCATGGTTCAGGCGGAGGAGAACAGAGGTCGGGGACGAGTTCGGCGAGTCGGGTCTCGACTGGGGGATGGTTGAGTCGATCGGGAGAGAGGTGAGGCAAGGTCGGAGGGAGAACGGAGATGAAGAGGAGGTCTGGATGTGGAGAAGGGGTGGTCGTCAAGGAGAGTCGGGTGTCCGCTCAGGCAAGCTCCGTTGGCCGGAGAGGAGAGGGAGCAGGGACAACGAGTCGAAGAAAGGAGATGGCCGGTGGGGAGTGGTTCTCAGGGACGAGGAGGAGTCGTGTTGGCAGGAAGGTGCAGCGGCTCGGGGAGGAGTTCGGTCGAGGGAGGAGCGGGGATGTCCGGCGTGGTGGCTGGTGACGTGGTGGAGCAGTCAGTGCTGGATCCGGCGGGTCGAGGTTGTGATGAGGGTGGCCGGGGTATTCTCAGGCGCTGTGTAGGCGGCTTGATGGTGAGGATGGCCGAGAATGAGTCGGCTCCGGCGTTCGGATTCTCCGACGAGGGGTTGGGCTCCGATCATGGGGGAGGACCACGGTGATGGGGATGGCGAGTCCGGCGAGTGGCAACGGGAGAGGAGGAAGGAGAAGTGGATGTGAACTCGGGAGGGGGCCGGCGGAGCTTCTCCGGCGAATCTGGATGGCCGGGGTCGATGCTGAACCAGGTTGGGAGAGGGATGAACAGTGTCGGTTTGTTTTATTTCTAGGGTTTGGGGTTTTTTGAGAAGAAATCAAGAAAAGGGGAAGAAAATGCTATTTTATACATGGAGACTTTGGATTTGGGTTGACCAAGGTAGGTGGGCTTGGTCAACATCTTCTTGGGATGGGCCAAGGCTCACATGGGGATGTTGGGGCTATAATTGCACGATTTAAAATACAAGGATGGGGTTTAGATATACGAGGGCGATGTGCGCGCGTTGCACATCCCGAAAATTACAAAAAAATCCACATAAAGGAAAAATTAAGTTTCTTCACGCATTGCCCAATTGTGGGGACACCTCAATGCATTTTTGCATAAAAGTCCCCCAACAATTAGAAAATTACACAAAGGCAGAAATTGGATTGAATTAATTAAATCGAACGCGCACGATGTTCTAGAATTAATTAGGAGTACGTGGGATTAAATTTAGGCGACCACAAGTGTCAGGGGCGTAGAGGGTACAGTGTACAATATTAATAAAATTCAGATTGCACAAAACGGTCAAGATTGTGTCTCCAATTTCGATTGGGACGCACAAGGGTACAAAATTGGGGTTTATATCGGAAACAGAAATAACGTCCGCGACGTTTATTGTGCGGCTAAAATATAGCATCAGAGAGCAATATTATAAGTTGCACAAGGGTCAAAATAGTAGGCGGACATGTCTAGGATGAGGTTGTGAAGTTTGTAGAAAGGCATGGGCTAGTGAGGTGCTCCAATTATCGAAGCAATGGTAAGGTGCACTATATGATATAAATTATTGCAAAAAATACCGTGTTCTAAATTCTAATTGGCTCAAAATAGCCCTAATTTTACTATCTAAGTAAATTAGGCCTAATTTTGGGTGAGGGGGTTTACAACACCCAAAACTTGGTTTAAACGAGCTTAATTTGATCATGCTCAAAACCAATTTGGGTCAGACCTCTAGTTTTGAAAGCTAAAACTAGGATTGGATTTTGTCTGAACCAATCCCCACCCGCTTCCTACTAGGTTTGGGTTAGGTTTAACCCAGCCTTGGCCGGTTCATCTATGGTTTGACAGATCCAAGTCTGGGCTAATTTTCACGTAAACCAGCCTATTAAGGGTGAGCATTTGTCAGTTTTAAACCGAAAACCAACCCGAACTGAACCAAAATAGTGATTTAGTTGGTGGAGATGGGTTCAGACAAAATCACTATTTTGGTTCATTTATGGTTTGACAGATCCAAGTTTGGGCCAATTTTCACGTAACCTAGCCTATTAAGGGTGAGCATTTGTCAGTTTTAAACCGAAAACCAACCCGAAATAGTGATTTAGTTCGATGTTTTATAGTATAATTCGATTTTGGGTATTAGTTTTTGTAAACTTGTTTTTTTGATCCGAAGTTCAATTTTGGAATTTTCAAACCAAACCAAAAATTGAATTATAGATATTTGAAATCTCTATGATTTTTTGTAAGTTTTCTTGTTTTATGATCTCTCCTATCCCTGTTTTATAAATTTATGATTTGTTCTCTCATCCATCCCAACTTTGTCTTCAATTTATTTTCCACTTGAAGATAGTAGCTTTGTTTCGAAACCCTCAAATGTGGTAAAAAAAAATTCTTTTATTGCTTCTAGTTCAAATTTTAGCTTAATCATTCACAATCATTTCTATAATATATTTTCTTATTTTGAGTTTGTAGGTTTTTGTTTGCTAAATTAGGAGCAATCAGAGATTTTTCAATGTACTTATTTTTTGTTAGTTTAGACAAAAGTCCAACCCATAAAAAAAATCCAGTTCAATCGAAATATTCGAACTGAACCAAAATTTAATACTGTTCTATTCGATCGGTTTTGAAATAGACTCGGCTATATTCGATTTTCTCAAAGTTGGTTCGACTTGAACCGAACCGACCGAATGCTCACTCCTATAATCTAGTGCATACCTTAACATCCTTATTTTTATGTTTTTATTCATAATATTTTCTTCTTTGAGTTTAGTAAGTGCTTGCGTTTGTGGGAGCAAAGCTAACAAGTACCCTACTGAGTGTCGTTTGATGTTGTACTAAGTAGACGTTTGTGGGAGGAAAGTTAACAAGTACCCACTTGGTGTTTCAACAAAGTTAACAAGTACCCACTTGGTGTTTCAACAACATTGTAACACCATTTACATCATTTTCAAAGATTTAGTCTCCTTTAAATATCATAAAAACACACCCAAACAATGAACTTTTTATTCATCGCAACATAAGTTACAAGTATACGTGTCATTCATATCATTTCAAACAATGGATATGTAAATCTTGTAACATTATTTACATATAATAAACAAAAATGCCTAGCATGCACACGATCGATAAGGGCAGAGCCATTGCTCCCTCCTCCAGCTCCGCCGTCGTCTTTCTTCCCCCTCCTACATTGCTACTGTCTCTATCGAAGCCTCCCTCTCCCCCCACTACTGCTCCGCCCTCCCCCTTACTATTTCGCCCTCCTCCGTCGCACACGTTCAATATGTTGTGCACGCACGTATGCCAAATAGCAAAGTTGTATAATAAAATAATAAATTTATTTACCACTTACATAAACAACATATATTGTATATATTTTTGAGAAATTTTGAGTTGTATCCAACTTCTTTTTTTTATCACAATTCAATGTGCACTCCACCGAATTACCATAATGCATTACATTTCCACTTTTGACGGAAACCGTCAATAACTAACGATCAACTAAAATTTATGACCAAAATACTCTCACCCCCTTCTCTCTCCTCCCCCCCCCCTCTTTCTTCGGTGCCCAACAGGCGGAGGGGACGCGCAGCAACAACCGCCGCCGACGGGGGCATGCGGCAGAGAGGGGGCAGGGGGCTCGCGACATGGAGGGGACGTGCGACGGGGATGTGTCATGCATTATGGTAAATCGGTGTGGTGCACCTTGAATTGTGGTAGAAAAAGTGGAATACAGCTCAAATTTTTTTAATATTTTTTTTAAAGTAGTGTGCTAACTCATGGATGATACATTTTGTTGTGGGGTTCAAGACACATTTTCTGTCGGATTTTCTGGAACCAGTGGACAAACAATTCCACTTTTATGGGACCTAAGGTGGCATTTGGTTCAAGTTTTTGAGGCTTGAAAATGTGTTTTTGATTTGTTACATTTGTTTGGTATGTGTAGGATTGGGAATTAGATGGGAATATGAGGGATTTTATATTTACATGGTTGTGAAAAAATAATTCCCAATGTCTCCATTGAAAATAGTTTTTCTTTCCTAGGAATGTTGTTTGAATATTTTATTTGGACAATAACACTTTCACTTTACTTTCAAAATTTTAACTTCTATCCCAAACATATAAATTTAGATAATAAAAACATGCAAGGATATTTATGAAAAACTTAATAAATTAAAAGTTATTTTTCATATTCCCAATATAATATAATCAAATATATATTTGGGTATAAGAATGTTGAATTTTTTTTCCATGAAAAATAAATTCTTAGTAATAGAAAACCTTAATCCAAAGGAGTCCTAATTGTACCCATAGGTCCGAGAATGCAACCATCACGGGCCGTTCATCTTGGTCTCACATTGAAGCAGCTGATTATAAAACAAACTGACAAACACAAAAACCCTTCATCAGCCGCCGCCACCACCACAACCAAAATCCCCCTTCCTCTGTGCGAATCTGAAATGGGATACCTTCTTTTTCAAAGGGGTAGGAAGATTTTACTAGTTGCTAATTTGTGTCATTACCACTCCCACTCTCGTTTCAACAGTTTCTTCTTTGACACCCACATCAAAAAGCTCAAATTATTCGGTGAGTTTTTGTTATTATTTATTTCTCTGGTACGATGATTTAAGTTTATTTATTGACATCTATCATATCTAATTTTAAATATTATATTGGTAAACCGATCCATACATTAGCTCATTCCAGTTTCTGCGAATCAGTCGGAGAAAACTTCTCTCATTGGCGACCAAATGTGTGCTTCCGTTCTGTTTTGTTCTCCTGTTTCTACTGGAATTAAAGGTTCACAACCTCATGTTTATATGGAAAAAAAAGCTAGGTTTATATATTTTTACCAATTTCAATTTCAATGACGTGAAGAGAACAATGGATATGTAATTGGGCATAAGGGTATTATTTCTTCGGGTGCATTTCTTTTCGGTTTTATTAAAGATTTTTAGGCTTGTCTCTTGACTTCTTCCATCATACCCAGAATGTGCTAACACACTTATTGAAGTGGTGAATTGATTCTCCGAATATGTCGGCATAGTGCTGCGGTAGGTGCTAGTCGGACGGACACCCACATATTTTTAGGTGGTTAAACAAAAATCTATTGAAAATTAAAAAAAAAAATTCATAAAATTTTAAAACGTGTATAGTCGGCAGTTGGAGGGGATTAGGCAGGTGCCTAAACCGACATTGGACTGACACCAGACGCCTATGTGGCCTGTTAGAGAGAGGCCACTCGGTCAACATGTAAAAGTTGAGACATCCATGATGAGATTGGAGGTCTATCTGTAAGTCCGGATTTGGTGTGGACAATTTTTCTTTGTCCATAACAAAAGTATGACCACCCTAGTTTGTGGACGAATTCGATTAGCTTTTACTGTAGTCTTATTATTTATTTATTTAAAAAAGAAAAAAAATCAGATAGGCTCGACTCCTATTTCTCCAATACAAATCACAACAACGAAAGCCTCTGCTCTAACTAATATGTTATCTGCGCTCTCTGGTCACCAGTGTTATTTTGGTCTACAATAAAGTCCAAACCATTTTGAGATCATTTTCTGTCCGTGTTGTCTTCCATATATATTATCCTTTCCTTCGAGATAAGTCACTCATTCATCTTGTAGCTTTCTCATTTTCATGTATGCTCACTATTTGGATAGGTTATTTCTTGAACTTTTAATGTTTTAGCTGCTGCTGCTACTACTAAATCTCTGTTGTATGTGTGAGGCACTTCATATACTTGGGACTTTTTCTAACCCAAGGGCCAAGGGGCCACTTGCTCCAGAAAATATTAGCTATAGATAAGAATTTTGTTTCTCTTAGAGCCATTACAACTTTACAACCACCTTTCTTCTCCAAGCTAATAATGATTGCCACTGATCATGTCTCCTCACTTATTCTCTTCTTCATCCAGAAGAAGCTATTTGCCTAATGGGCTCTCTGGTATTTCTTCATCCTAGTAATTTCCTTGGCCTTTTGGTATTTTGAGTTTTAGTGCTATAAAAGATTATGAATGAATGAAGAGATGCTACATGTAACCGAAGCTCTTTCGCTCATGACTAGCTTGCTATTCTCCTTCTCATGTTTTAAAATTTTGCCAAAGTTTGAGTCAATTTTTTTTTTTTGTAGAAGTACTAAGAATTTGATTTGGTTAGGCAATATATTGCTGGGAAACAAGGATTATTTTCTTCGACAGCCAAATAACTAAAGGAATAAGCTCAATAATACAGGAGTATCATAATTTTCTTTAACTACAGTTGTTCAGAAGATAATTATACTTGAGCTAGCTGATATGCATATATCCTGATAGCCACTGGAATGTGGAAAATAATCCCTCATTTTTGTTTCTATTTAGGGTTCGTTTGATTGACCATTTTTTTCATGGAAAATATTTTCATCATAAATTTTCGATCAATGCGTGTGTTTGGGGGATCGTGTCGCTGTGTAGAGCGGATCTCAACACAAGAGGATCCGAACGTCTCCGCTGTGTCCATCTGGTGGTAAGTGGCGACGACGTCAGATTTTTTCTACCCTACTTCCCATCCGGTGGAGCGGATCTTCGACGGTGTCCATCTGGTGGTAAGTGGCGAATCGATTTGTGAAGTCGGATGCATGACCGACACAACAGGACACGAGTATGTAGGACTCTTCCATATTTTTAAAATTCGTTGGTTATCATTTTGGCTCTGTTAGAAAACATAACTTTTGAGTATAAAACTTAGTGAATAGGTTACTTGGTTAGGTTATTTTGTGAACCTCTAGATCTGACTATATAGGCCCGAGGAGAGAAGGGGACACTTTAATTTGAAACTTCGTGAACCTCTAGATCTGCACAAATTTTGAATCCATTTTAACTCTGACTTTTAGGGTAAGAATGTCGAGAATACTAAGGCAAATGCAACTTGTCGTTGTCTTTTGGATGATGATGATGCAAGCAGTGACGATATATAGTACTATGATGCACCATCATTTTATCCGACGTCTCATAGGGCGCCCTTATCGTAGTTTTAGAGCTGAGAGAGGTAGCGTTGAATCGAATGTTCGGTTTGAGTGATAGGGTATGTCATGAGATGCTTTGGATAAAAATTGGTGCATTCCAACGATTATGTGGTCGCTTACATGGTTATGGTTTAGCCGATAGCCGACTCGTACGAGTTGAAGAACAAGTGACAATTTTTTAAGCACAGTTGGCCACAACCATCGCAATAGGATTTGTAAACCCCCTCGACCAAATTTAGATCTACCTGGCTTAGATAGAGAGACTAGGGTTAGTTTGAAGCTAATTAGAATTAGAACACAGTGTTTAGATTTATTGTGCAGTATTTGTATCACTTAGTGCACCTTACCGTTGCTTCGATATTTGGAGCGCTACACTAGTATTTACCTTCAAACAAATTTCATACACTTTTCTTAGACGTGCCAATCTTCCATTCTGACCCTTGTGTAACTCATAAATACTCTCTTTTGTGCTTTATTTTAGTCGCATAATATTTGTTACAAACATCCATGTTTAAATTCAAATAAATCCAAATTTGCATCTTTGTCCGTTCCAATCGAAATTGGAGACACAACCTCAAACCGTTTTGTCCAACCCAATTTATGACAATATTCTATTCTGAGTCTATTATGTCCATGACACTTGTGTCTCATCCAATTTTAATCCTATGTATTTCCAATTAATTAAAGAGCACCAATTACACTAATTTTAATTAAATTGGTGTAAGGACCCAACCTCACCCAAAACTAGACCCAACTCCAACCCAAACCCCCACTCATACCCTTAAGGTTCATACTAAACACCACACACCATTTTAGCCCACTACATCACACCAAACATGGTGTTTTGCCTCATCCAATCCCAAATTTCATTAATTATGCAATTTTTCAATTGTTAAGGGACTTTTATGCAAAAGTGCAGTGAGGTGTCCATCCCTCATTGGACCCAACACATGAAGAAACCCTTCCCTTCTCTTTGACCGGTCCACCAAATATTCTCTCCCCCATTTGTTGTACTTCCTACAACTTTATTCCCTTATATCTCCACCCTCCTTTTCAAACTCTCATCACCAAGGCCATCTCCACCCTCAATTCCTTCATGTAGAGGTTTCCCTCATCCCCAAAAATATATCCCAGCCGGTCCTAATCCCAAGGAGAGCCCCCCTCTCTCTCCTACATATACACCTACACTCTCTCTCTCTCTAAAACCCACAGCCACCTACATCACAACCGAAACCCAGAAAAACCATACCCCTTCCTCTTCAACCCGCACCACACTTCACCCGGCCACCTCCCTTCCCTCTGACCGCCTTCATCCACCGCCTGCTCAGCCACGACTTCCTCCTCCGCCTGTCCCCCCCTCGACATCCAGAAATTATGATTAATTAATTCAAATAGCCTAATTAGGGTTAACTAGATATAATTAAGATATATTATATAGTATTATAATACCTGTGCAATGATTTGTTGTTTTAGGATGCTGCCCTAGCTGTTACCCTAAAACAATTTTCACATACCTGGCTTAGACATGCTAACCTATCATATTTAACCTAGAACAAATCCCGGATACTGATTTTCGTGCCTGATTTTAGTCGCACAAAAGTCGTTACAAACGTTCGTACGCAATTTAAATAAATTACGTTCGTTGTCCGTTCCAATCGAAATTGAGATCCCATCTCGATCCGACTTGACCAACCCAGATCATGACATTATTGTACACTGAGCCTACCACACTAATGACCCTTGTCCAACCCAATTTAGACCCCCGGTTCTTGTTAAATTAAATTAGAGACACCCGGTGCATTAATTATGAATTAATTAACGTGGTGACCTAACCTCAATTAAATTAGACCCAACTCCAATCCAAACCCACACCCACACCCACAAGCTTCATACAAAATACACTACACCATCCTAGCCCAATGAAGAACACCAAACATGGTGTTTGTTTACATCAAATCCCCAATTTCAGAAATTGTGCAAATACCAAATTGTTCAGGGGCCTTTTTGTAAAATTGCAATGAGGTGCCTCCCTCTCATTGGCCCAACATCATGGAGAAATAAATTGTCATTCCCTAACCGTATCCATTCATTTTTTCCCCATTCCTAGTGTACTTGTACCCCTTTATGAAGGGCACATCATGACCCTTCATTCAAAATGCTACATTCCTAGCCCTCCCCTCATCATGATGGACATCCCCAACTCCTCAAAATTTACCTACAATCGGCCCTAATCCCTAGGCAGTCCCCCCCACTCTCTCACCTACTTAAACAACATGTTACATCACTTGTATTGGCACACAACCCAAGAAAACCAACACACAAACCCTATTTTCCAAAACCCTCCAGCCGAGCTCTACCCCAACCCATCACAACCCGCCGCCTCCTCCCGGCCAGCCACCACGTCCGGCGACCCCCGCACCGACCCAGACCCCTTGGCCGATCTCCCCCCTACCTACCACCACCGTCCCCGACGACCACTCCGCCCACAGCCGCCGCACTCCCCGCCGTCCTCAACTCGGGCCACACCTCCCTACACTGACAGCCGACCACCCGATCGTGGATTGCTCCGCCACCTTAGCTCCGTCGACCGCTGTACTTGGCCTACCTCCTCCCCGGCCAACCACCGTCCTCCCCGTCAACTCCCAGCCCCGGCCAACGCCGGAGCAGACCGCCCTCGTCCCCGCAGCGTCAACGAGCCAAACCATTGCTGTAGCAGCCGACGACTTCCCGAGCTTCGCCGGAGCTCCGTCCGGCCACCCCCGCCGTCGACGGCCAGCTACCGGGACCCCCTCGACCTGAGCATCGTATAGGTACATTATTTTATGTATTTATACTATTTATATACGTATTTAGTGCTGCAATGGGTGTATATATAGTTCCTGTATTTTATTTAGAAGTTGATACGTATTCTGTATATATATTATTATTTCCTGTATTTCATAGTATTTACATATATACTTATGTGAATATACTGTATTAATGTATTCTGAGAATATTTTATATATAATATAAATATATATGTACGTATTTTATATATATAAATGTATGTATATACATAGTATATATATATATATATATATATATATATATATATATATATATATATATATATATATATATGTTTGGGTATAAATACCTTATAATTATTAATTACCTAATATGTATATGTATATATATATATACATATAAATGTATATATATTTCTGAAATACAGTTTTATGTATTGATATATTACCTAATTATTATATGTTGTATATAAATATATATATATTGGTATATTTATTGTTTGTGTATATATAAGTATATATGTGTATATATATAATATATAAATGTGTGTGTATATATATAATTATATATACCTTATATATTTAGTATATTAGTATAATAAATATATGTATATTATATACATATATATATATATTATTATTTACTTGTATACTTAGTTCATAAATATGGTTATATATATATATATATATATATATATATATATATATATATATAAATATATATATATATATATATATATACTTGTGAATATTAATATGTGTAAGAATATATATATATATATATTTAAATATATATAAGTATGTTATGTATATTTACTTAGGTACAAAATTACTATTTAAATACATATAAATAATGTTGTGTATATTTATTTATGTACATAAATAGTATCTAAATATATGTATATATATGATATTATGAATATTATCTATTATATACATATATATATGTATTTATTGAATATGTGTATATATACATAATTATTGGTGTATCACTAAATAATGCATAAGCACTATTTTTGTACTATTAAACATACATATTATTTTAATATATTTTAATATGATTTAGTGTATATATATATATATATATATATATATATATATATATTGGTAATAGCTACATATATATATACCATCCAGACCCTGTGTCAGCTGTAGATACAAGCAGTGTGTCTTAGTCGTGCTATTGTAGTGACTAATATTGTCATTACTATATCATATATAGGACTGCTGGACAGTACCGCCGAGGCATCAGGAGCAGGACTTTGGATTTCGCAGCTACCCGGGACAGGCAAGTATACCTTGCTGATTTATCCGGGTGTTGCAAATATGCATAAAACTGTGCGCGTCCGAGATTGACTCGGGTGCAGTCGACAATGCGTCGATGAGTAGTGTACTTGACCTAGTTGCTAGCTGACTCACCTTCTACTGTGAGGATATTTTGATATCTTCCTAGACCGTGACACTTACACGTATCACGATGGTACATTCATATTCGGATGCGGGTCCGCGTACCCGATTCGCTATCGGTACGTACGACATGCATCACGGACTAGCCTGTATTCTAGAGTATTATAGTTAAATGAGACTTGGCATATAGATACGGTAAACTCACGTCGTGTATTCGACTTGCGTATCTACATTGGGCGGGAAGGACAACTGATAAACGTATGAGATACACCCATCGGACTCCGTGGTATCCAGAGGAACCACAGACCCGGTGACTCCCTATATTCAGACACCACGCTCTACGGAGTGTTACGGACATATATACATTACAGATACCACGTCCCTTAGAGTGTTAGATGTTATATATATACATATACCTCATTCTTCGGAATGATGGACGTTGCAGATACCACACTCTAGAGGACGTTGGACGTTATGCCTACACCTACCTATACGTTCCGAGGTTGTCCTTACATTGCATTCACTTAGATGGTTAGCACACCCCTCTTTACTTTTATTCAGCACTATATCTGGCATGCATATTGTATCTTGTTACGTCCATCTGAGGACCTGGTTATTTTCCAGATCTGGACGAGGCCTATTACCCCACCGTGTACGGGCCAGGTGTGGAGACGAGGTTTGCTCTTGACGAGGAGCTGGAGGTTTTACCATCAGAGTACCCTTGATCATCTTGGTAGGCCTTCCGCCTATGACTGGAGCTCCTTACCTAGTTAGCAGATGTTTCAGTCCCTCTCATTATCAGTACTCTTATTTTCAGACTATCAGTACTTTATCTCCAACATTTATAGTGGGTTTGTTCCCACCAGACATATTTCAGTTGTATTATGTCATTCGACTATGTTTCTTATATTCCAGTCTTTTATTTCAGTATTTTACTTGTTGTTGTGGATGAGTTTAGACACTGCCTGTTGTTGATATTAGACTTGTTAGATTTAGGACAGTGTAGCACGCTTCGTCAGGATCCATTAAATTGGGATATCCTCGGAGACGTGTCAGTTAGCCAATGCCACGTGGCCTGGTTCCATATATTTTGGGACTGGGGCGTGACATGGTTTTAGTGGTGGCCCATGCAGGTCAGTAACATCAAATGTTTATCGCTTGTGGTATGGTAACGTGCCCAGCGAGCCTGCAATAGGATAAAAAATTACTAGGTCTCATCCACTTGATTACGCCTTTGAACCTCTTCCGAATTTTAATATATCTGCATCCTGTTTGATTGATTTCGTACTCTTTCTAATGAAGTTCTATCTCTTACAGCGAGATGAACCTTCGTAGTAGACGTGAGATACTTGGTGCCATAGTGCCACCTGCAGCACCGAGGGAGGATACGACTCAGGGACCACCCAGAGAGCAGCCTCAGCCAGAGGCACAGGTGATCCCTCAGGCCCCGATGATGCACTGGCATCAGGTCTCTCCCGACGAAGGGACGTAGCAGCCAGAGGGCCAGACATCGCAAACGATCCCGAGGCAGTACTTCGAGGGGCAGACCTCGAGGGCGACACCGATGCCGCAATTCCAGAGGCCGGCACCTGAGGAGCCACCAAGGAGACAGCCGGAGGTACCACTTCCACCACCTCCACCGTTTCTACCTCAGATGCCATCAGCGCAGGGACAGCCCCAGATGATGCAGTTCTTCCAGATGATGATGCAGGCCCAGTGGCAACAGACGGAGACCTTGAGACAGGGACTGATGGCAGTACTGGAGAGGGCACCTGCCCAAGCAGCAGCACCAGCACCTGCACCTGTCCAGCAAGCGGGCACGGTACGAGGCTTCAGACAGATGGGCCCGGGAACCTTCTCGGGCAAGGAGACTGCAGAGGAGATCTCAGACTGGGTCTCCAACACTGAGATGCTGTTAGAGGGTTCACAGCTACACCCCGACCTCTGGATGACCGCGGTGAGGGCCCAACTCACAGGCAACACCCATCACTGGTGGGACTCTATGGAGCGCAGCATTGGCAGACAGCAGACTTGGAAGGAATTTTTGGAACACTTCAACGCGAAGTATTTCCCAGCTACGGTG
The DNA here is from genome assembly GCA_036927795.1 of Iris macrosiphon. Taxonomy (NCBI): domain Eukaryota; kingdom Viridiplantae; phylum Streptophyta; class Magnoliopsida; order Asparagales; family Iridaceae; genus Iris; species Iris macrosiphon. The sequence continues at coordinate 98,562,514 of JAYESA010000009.1, forward strand.
AGGAACGCCCTGTACTCTCAGTTCCTGCACCTGGAGCAAGGGAACCTGACAGTGGACGCCTACGACGGAGAGTTCAGCAGACTCAGCCGATTCGGTGCAGCCCTGATCCCCAACGACCTGGAGAAGGCCAGGAAATTCCACCATGGCCTCTCTCACGAGCTGCAGAGGTATACCACTACCCAGGCGAGGATCTCTTATGAAGAGGTCCTATCAGAGACGAGGATCCAGGAGGCTATAGGCGGAGGAGCGAGACGTTCCAGCGCGAACGTACCAGCCAGGACCCAGCAAGGAGCAGGAGGATCGATCCGTCGTCCAGGAGCGCAGGCGCAACAGAGGACAGCGCCGTACCAGCAGAAGGAGCTTCCGACCTGTCACTTCTGTGGCAAGAGGGGACACATCGTCAGAGACTGCCGAAAGAAGCTCGGGCTCTGCATGGTCTGTGGAGCCAGCCAACACCTTGCTAGAGACTGCCCCCAGCGCAGAGATGTAGCACCCCAGACTGGGCAGAGGCCAGCAGCACCACTGAGGATACTACCCCCAGCAGGAGGTCAGCGTCCACCAGCTACCGGAGGACAGCAGAGAGGACCACCCTTGGTCCCACAGGAGGCACACTTCAACCAGGCCCGACAGCAGGCAGGAGGGCAGAGGCGCGGGCAAGCCTTTGCTTTAGCTTCTATCGAGGAGAAACCAGAGGGAGAGGCTATTACAGGTACAATTCTAGTTGCATCATTACCTGCGACTGCACTGTTTGATTCTGGAGCTACACTGTCATTTATATCTAGTAGCTTCGTAGCAATGCATAGAGTAGCAACTTCTCCCTTACCTAAGAGTTGGAGAATACTTACCGGAGGAGGCATCGTACCGGTTACCAGCACCACTAGAACGTGCTCGGTAGTAGTTTGTGGTAGGGAGATGAGAGCGCGATTGTTGGTACTCCCAATGCCAGCTTTCGATGTAGTTCTGGTCATGGACTAGTTAAGCCAGTACAATACCGTACTAGATTGCCGGAAGGGTAGCGTTACTTTTAGACTGCCAGGACACCCGGAGTTCGAATTCATGCGAGGCACCATCGAGCGAGGAGTAGGACACGCAGCTGGAGCTTACATGGCGATGGAGACGGCACCCCCAGAAATCGTTGCAGAGTTCGAGGATGTTTTCCCAGAGGAGTTGCCAGGCCTACCGCCTGATAGAGAGGTGGAGTTCACCATTGAGCTAGTACCTGGAGCAGCACCGGTATCATCAAATGTGTACCGGTTGGCAAAGAAGGAGCTTGACGAGCTGAAGCTACAGCTAGAGGAGTTGCAAATCAAGGGATTCGTTCGTCCTAGTGCATCACCCTGGGGAGCACCAGTGTTGTTTGTACCAAAGAAGGACGGGACATTCCGGATGTGCATTGATTACAGAGCCCTTAATGCTCTGACTATCAAGAACAAGTACCCTCTACCGCGAATCGACGATCTGTTCGACCAGCTGACAGGAGCAGTGGTGTTCACAAAGATCGACTTGAGATCGGGCTATCATCAGGTAAAGGTGCGAAGGGAAGACATTCCAAAGACAGCATTTAGGACTCGTTATGGTCACTACGAGTTCTTAGTGATGCCTTTTGGATTGACAAATGCGCCTGCTGTGTTTATGAACCTGATGAACCGAGTCTTCCATGAGTATCTGGACCAGTTCGTGGTAGTCTTCATCGACGACATCTTGGTGTATTCGAAGAGCCACGAGGAGCACGGAGAGCATTTGAGGCTAGTGCTAGAGACGCTGAGACGAGAGAGGCTTTATGCCAAGCTGAGCAAGTGTGAGTTTCTTCTAGATCGTGTCGTATTTCTTGGACACGTTATCTCAGGAGATGGCATTTCAGTAGATCCCGCGAAGATTTCATCAGTAGAGACGTGGCCGACCCCTACCAACGTCTCGGAGGTGAGGAGTTTCCTAGGACTTGTCGGATATTACCGGAGGTTCGTAGAGAACTTCGCAAGGATCGCAGAGCCGATGACCCGCTTGACCCGCAAGGATCAGGAGTTTACCTGGACAGAGGAGTGTCAGACGACATTCGATGAGCTGAAGAAGCGTCTGACTACAGCACCTATCTTGACCATACCTTCTGGACCCGGAGGATTCGTGATCTATAGCGATGCGTCCGGGAAAGGATTAGGATGCGTCTTGATGCAGCATGGGAAGGTTGTGGCCTATGCCTCTAGGCAGTTGAGGACCCATGAGAAGAACTATCCTACCCACGACTTGGAGCTTGCCGCAGTGATCTTTGCTTTGAAGCTTTGGAGGCACTACCTGTACGGAGAGCGCGTGGAGATATTCACCGATCACAAGAGCCTGAAGTACGTCTACATACAGAAGGACCTGAACCAGAGGCAGAGACGTTGGCTCGAAGTGATGGCGGACTTCGAGATTGAGCTACAGTACCATCCGGGAAAGGCTAATGTGGTAGCTGATGCTTTAAGCAGGAAGCCCATAGCATTTTTCCTGACTACCCAACAACATCTGTTGAGAGATCTAGAACAGTTGGGTATCGAAGTCGTCATGCCCGGAGTAGACGGCCAGATATCGAGTTTCCAGGTGCAATCAACATTGGTGGAGAGAATCAAGGCTGCTTTGCCGACGGACGCCAGATTTCAGAGGCTTCGACAGAGGACAGAGGCTGGAATACAGACGGGACTGCATATACACGAGGACGGGACTTTGAGATGTGGAGATCGTCTCTATGTTCCGAATGGAGAGCTTTGCCAGGAGCTGATGACAGAGGCGCACAGTTCGACCTATTCTATTCATCCAGGAGGCACGAAGATGTACCGAGACCTGAGGCAGTACTACTGGTGGCACGGGATGAAGAGGGAGATAGCCCGCTTTGTGGCTAAGTGTCTGGTGTGTCAGCAAGTCAAGGCTGAGCATCAGAGGTCTGTCGGATTACTTCAACCGCTCCCGATACTGGAGTGGAAATGGGAGCACATCACCATGGACTTCGTCACGGGTTTCCCGAGGAGTCCTAGTGGTCGCAACGCGATATGGGTAATCGTAGATAGACTCACCAAGTCTGCCCACTTTTTACCCTTCAGGGTTGGGCAATCTACGGAAGTCTTGGCAGAAATGTACATGAGGGAGATTGTACGATTGCATAGAGTGCCAGTCAGTATCGTGTTTGACCGGGATACGAGGTTCACATTGTACTTTTGGAGGAGTATGCAAAAGAGTCTTGGTACCCGCCTTAAGTTCAGTACTTCGTACCACCCGCAGACAGATGGACAATCCGAGCGCACCATTCAGACGCTGGAGGACATGTTGAGGGCATGCATGCTTGACTTCAGCGGTTCATGGGAGGACCATTTGCACTTGGTCAAATTTTTCTATAACAATAGCTATCAGGCGAGCATCTAGATGGCTCCCTATGAGGCATTGTATGGTAGGAAGTGCCGTTCCCCAATATGTTGGAGCGATGTAGGCGAGAGGCAGATTCTAGGGCCAGAGTTGATCATCCATACAGTGGAGAAGGTGAAGAAGATCCAAGGGCATCTACGAGCAGCACAGGACAGGCAGAAGCATTGGGCTAATGTGCATCGACGACCCCTAGAGTTCCAGGTTGGAAAACATGTGTTCCTGAAGATTTCGCCTACCAGAGGAACCATCAGATTTGGAGGCAGAGGGAAGCTGAGTCCGAGGTACATCGGACCCTTCGATGTGCTAGAGCGCGTCGGAGAAGTTGCTTACTGATTGGCCTTGCCGCAGACACTGGAAGGAGTTCACGACGTCTTCCCTGTATCTCAGCTGAGGAGGTACATGCCGGATCCGAGTCACGTGCTTGACCACTCGGAGATCACCGTTGGTCCAAGCTTGTCATACCAGGAGGAGCCGGTAGAGATCCTAGACCGAAGCGAGAAGGTACTGCGAGGCCAGACTATCCCTCTAGTTCGTGTCGCATGGAGGCATCACGCACCAGGTGAATCAACCTGGGAACGAGAGGACAATATTCAGCAACGCTTTCCCCATCTCTTCGAAGGCCTAGGTATGTGATAGTATTTATTTCATTCAATAGTTTTCTATATGTCTGTTTTTAATTTCGAGGACGAAATGCTCTAAGGAGGGTATGTTGTAAACCCCCTCGACCAGAAATTAGGATTAATTAATTCAAATAGTCTAATTAGGGTTAACTAGATATAATTAAGATCTATTATATAGTATTATAATACCTGTGCAATGATTTATTGTTTTAGGATACTACCCTAGCTGTTACCCTAAAACAATTTTCACATACCTGGCTTAGACATGCTAAACTATCATATTTAACCTAGAACAAACCCCGGATACTGATTTTCGTGCCTGATTTTAGTCGCACAAAAGTTGTTACAAACGTCCGTACGCAATTTAAATAAATTACGTAATTACGTTCGTTGTCCGTTCCAATCAAAATTGAGACCCCATCTCGATCCGACTTGACCAACCCAGATCATGACATTATTGTACACTGAGCCTACCACACTAATGACCCTTGTCCAACCCAATTTAGACCCCCGGTTCTTGTTAAATTAAATTAGAGACACCCGGTGCATTAATTATGAATTAATTAACGTGGTGACCTATCCTCAATTAAATTAGACCCAACTCCAACCCAAACCCACACCCACACCCACAAGCCTCATACAAAACACTATACACCATCCTAGCCCAATGAAGAACACCAAACATGGTGTTTGTTTACATCAAATTCCCAATTTCAGAAATTGTGCAAATACCAAATTGTTCAGGGGCCTTTTTGCAAAATTGCAATGAGGTGCCCCCCTCTTATTGGCCCAACATCATGGAGAAAGAAATTGTCATTCCCTAACCGTATCCATTCATTTTCCCCATTCCTAACGTACTTGCACCCCTTTATGAAGGGCACATCATGGCCCTTCATTCAAAATGCTACATTCCTAGCCCTCCCCTAATCATGATGGACATCCCCAACTCCCCAAAATTTACCTACAGCCGGCCCTAATCCCTAGGCAGCCCCCCCACTCTCTCACCTACTTAAACATGTTACATCACTTGTATTGGCACACAGCCCAAGAAAACCAACACACAAACCCTATTTTCCAAAACCCTCCAGCCGAGCTCTACCCCAACCCATCACAACCCGCCGCCTCCTTCGGCCAGCCACCACGTCCGGCGACCCCCGCACCGACCCAGACCCTTTCGCCGATCTCCCCCCTACCTACCACCACCGTCCCCGACGACCACTCCCCCCACAGCCGCCGCACTCCCCGCCGTCCTCAACTCGGGCCACACCTCCCTACACTGACAGCCGACCACCCGATCATGGATTGCTCCGCCACCTTAGCTCCGCCGACCGCCGTACTTGGCCTACCTCCTCCCCGGCCAACCACCGTCCTCCCCGTCAACTCCCAGCCCCAGCCAACGCCGGAGTAGACCGCCCTCGTCCCCGCAGCGTCGACGAGCCAAACTATTGCTGTAGCAGCCGACGACTTCCCGAGCTTCGCCGGAGCTCCGTCCGGCCACCCCCGCCATCGACGGCCAGCCACCGGGACCCCCTCGACCTGAGCATCGTATAGGTACATTATTTTATGTATTTATACTACTATTTATATACGTATTTAGTGCTGCAATGGGTGTATATATAGTTCCTGTATTTTATGTAGAAGTTAATACGTATTCTGTATATATATTATTATTTCCTGTATTTCATAGTATTTACATATATACTTATGTGAATATACTGTATTAATGTATTCTGAGAATATTTTATATATAATATAAATATATATGTACGTATTTTATATATATAAATGCATGTATATACCTAGTGTATATATATATGCTTGGGTATAAATACCTTATAATTATTAATTACCTAATATGTAGATGTATATATATATATATACATATAAATGTATATATATTTCTGAAATACAGTTTTATGTATTGATATATTACCTAATTATTATATGTTGTATATAAATATATATATTGGTATATTTATTGTTTGTGTATATATAAGTATATATGTGTATATATATAATAATATATAAATGTGTGTGTATATATATATAATTATATATACCTTATATATTTAGTATATTAGTATAATAAATATATGTATATTATATTCATATATATATTATTATTTACTTGTATACTTAGTACATAAATATGGTTATATATATATATATATATATATATATATATATATACTTGTGAATATTAATATGTGTAAGAATATATATATATTTAAATATATATAAGTATGTTATGTATATTTACTTAGGTACAAAATTACTATTTAAATACATATAAATAATGTTGTGTATATTTATTTATGTACATAAATAGTATCTAAATATATGTATATATATGATATTATGAATATTATCTATATATATATATATATATATATATATATATATATATATATATATATATATATATATATATGTATTTATTGAATATTTGTATATATACATAATTATTGGTGTATCACTAAATAATGCATAAGTACTATATTTGTACTATTAAACATACATATTATTTTAATATATTTTAATTTGATTTAGTGTATATATATATATATATATATATATATATATATATATATATATATATATATATATTGGTAATAGCTACATATATATATACCATCCAGACCCTGTGTCAGCTGTAGATACAAGCAGTGTGTCTTAGTCGTGCTATTGTAGCGACTAATATTGTCATTACTATATCATATATAGGACTGTTGGACAGTACCGCCGAGGCATCAGGAGCAGGACTTTGGATTTCGCAGCTACCCGGGGCAGGCAAGTATACCTTGCTGATTTACCCGGGTGTTGCAAATATGCATAAAACTGTGCGCGTCCGAGATTGACTCGGGTGCAGTCGACAATGCATCAATGAGTAGTGTACTTGACCTAGTTGCTAGCTGACTCACCTTCTACTGTGAGAATATTTTGATATCTTCCTAGACCGTGACACTTACACGTATCACGATGGTACATTCATATTGGGATACGGGTCCGCGTACCCGATTCGCTATCGGTACGTACGACATGCATCACGGACTAGCCTGTATTCTAGAGTATTATAGTTAGATGAGACTTGGTATATAGATACGGTATACTCACGTCGTGTATTCGACTTGCGTATCTACATTGGGCGGGAAGGACAACTGATAAACATATGGGATACACTCATCGGACTCCGTGGTATCCAGAGGAACCACAGACCCGGTGACTCCCTATATTCAGACACCGCGCTCTACGGAGTGTTACGGACGTATATACATTGCAGATACCACGTCCCTTAGAGTGTTGGATGTTATATATATACAGATACCTCATTCTTCGGAATGATGAACGTTGCAGATACCACACTCTAGAGGACGTTGGACGTTATGCCTACACCTACCTATACGTTCCGAGGTTGTCCTTACATTGCATTCACTTAGATGGTTAGCACACCCTTTTTACTTTTATTCAGTACTATATCTGGCATGCATATTGTATCTTGTTACGTCCCTCTGTGGACCTGGTTATCTTCCAGATCTGGACGAGACCTATTACCCCATCGTATACGGGCCAGGTGTGGAGACGAGGTTTGCTCTTGACGAGGAGCTGGAGGTTTTACTATCAGAGTACCCCTGATCATCTTGGTAGGTCTTCCGCCTATGACTGGAGCTCCTTACATAGTTAGCAGATGTTTCAGTCCCTCTCATTATCAGTACTCTTATTTTCAGACTATCAGTACTTTATCTCCAACATTTGTAGTGGGTTTGTTCCCACCAGACATATATCAGTTGTATTATGTCATTCGACTATGTTTCTTATATTCCAGTCTTTCATTTCAGTATTTTACTTGTTGTTGTGGATGAGTTTAGACACTGCCTGTTGTTGATATTAGACTTGTTAGATTTAGGACAGCGTAGCACGCTTCGTCAGGATCCATTAAATTGGGATATCCTCGGAGACGTGTCAGCTGGCCAATGCCACGTGGCCTGGTTCCATATATTTTGGGACTGGGGCGTGACATACACCATCATGATCATAACCCGACTCCCCCCTTCCCAGTCACCATCTCCGGCCACCCTCTTCACCATCACCACCGCCACCAGCATCACCATCTCCGCCATCGTCGTCCCCGTCACCATCTCCACCGCCAACATCAACACCATCAACAACCACCGCCACCATCCCTAGCACCGCCATCCTCCGTCACCCATATCACCATCACCAATACCATCATCACCATCAACCGCACCTACTAGTAGCCGACCTTCGCCGGGAACCACCGCCACCTTAGCCAACCACCCCCTCGGCCATTCCCCAACCGTCAGCAACCCGCCACAGCCAACCCAGCCGGCGTCGTTGCTGCTGCAAGCTGCTGTCTTGGCCGTAGCTGTTGCCGGAGCTGTTGTTGTTGTGTGTTGTGCACGTCGGAGCTCCGCCCTTCCTCGCCGGAGGAAGGCCGTCGACGAGCCGCAGACACCCCCCTCTCGGCCACGATCGATTAGGTATATACATATTCACTTCCTTCTTCATGTATTGATGTATGTACTGTGTTTTGTGAACCCTAAGTGCTATGGGTGTGTGTGTTTATTTTAGAATAAAATTAGTGTTAGAGTATACCTCATAGAAAAATATGGTTATTTATTATAGAATACTTGTGTTGACCTAGAGTTTTGGCAACTGGCCTTGTGCACATATTTTGATAATATGTTAGCTAGGACTTGTAATTTTGTATTATACGTTATTTAGTTTCGTAACGTATTTTGATAATTCGTTGTCTTAATATACACGTTAATTGAGGATGTGACACATGTACGTCTTAGCTGCGTACACATACGACCCTGATAGTTGACCAGTCGTGACCCCCCTTACGTCAGTTTCTACGTACAACGTAGTGCTCCCTGTACGTACTATTGTAATGACTGATGATTATATTATATTATATTATATTATATGTATAGGGTCGCTGGACCGTTCAGGTGAGACTTCGGGAGCAGGTTATTGGCACTCGCAGCTTGAGGACCCAGGCAAGTATACCTTGCCTGATTTACTGTTTAATTTAAATTATAAAAATGTTGTATGATATCTTGTTGCAATATTACATAGAACTGTGCGCGTCCGAGAACGACTCTGGTGCAGTCGACGAATGAGTCGATGTGTACTATAATTGACTTAGTCACTAGCTGACTCACCTACCATTGTGAGGATATTCTGATATCTTCCTAGACCCTGACACTTTTACACGCATGACGATGACAAACTCATGTTGCGATGCGGGTTCGCGTACCTGACTAGCTATCGATGCATGTAACATGTATCACGGTTAGTACGTAAGCAGGGTTATCTAATTACTTGAGACTTGGCATGTAGTTACATGGTATGCACGTCGTGTATTTGACTTGTATATCTGCATTGGGCGGGGAGGACAGCTGGTAGGCGTATGGGACACACACATTAGTACCCGTAGTATCCGTTGGAGCTACATGGACTGATTACCCCCCTTTATTCAGATTTTACGTTCTACGGAACGATATTGACGTTATACTATTCAGATTCCATGTTCTACGGAACGATATGGACGTTATATTATGCAGATTCCACGTTCTTTGAAACGATGGACGTTACATGTACAAATACCACGCTCTTCGGAGTGCGAACGTTATGCCTACACCTACCCATACGTACCAAGGTTGTCCTCACATTGCATTCACTTAGATGGTTAGCACACCCCTTTATTTTATTCAGTATTTATATATGGCATGTATTTTTGTATCTTGTTACGTCCCTCTGAGGACCTGGTTTCCTTCAAGATTTGGACGATGCCTACTATCCTATCGTGTACGGACCCGGGCAGGAGACGAGATTCGTGTCCGAGGAGAAGCTTGAGGTACTACCATCAGAGTTTTCTTGATCACTGGTAGGCCTTTCGCCTAGGGCTGGAGCATCCTTATCTAGTTAGCTGATGCTTTAGTCGCATTCTCTTATCGATTTTTCAGTACTCTTATTTCATCGTTGTAGTGGGTTTGTTCCCATCAGACATATGGATTGTACTATGACACTTCAGGTTCCGCACTTATTTTTTCTGTATTTATTTCAGTACTCCTTATTTATATTGTGGGTGAGATTAGATATTACCTGTTGTATGTTAGTATATTAGACTTGTTAGTATTTTAGGACAGCGTAGTACGTTTCGTCGAGTCCATTAAATTGGGTAATCCCACAGAGTCATATTAGCTGGCCATTGCCACGTGGCCTAGTCCCGTGTATTTTGGGACTGGGGCGTGACATGGTTTTAGTGGTGGCCCATGCAGGTCTGTTTATCGCTTGTGGTATGGTAACATGTCCAGCGAGCCTGCAATAGGATAGAAATTACTAGATCTCAACCACTTTGATTACGTCTTTGAACCTCCTTCGTATTTTTTTAAAATATCTGCATCATGTTTGCTTGTTTCCGTACTCTTTTAATGAAGTTCTATCTCTTGCCGCGAGATGAACTTGCGCAGTGGATGCGAGGCATACGGTGCCATAGTGCCATCCGCCACCGCACCGAGAGAGGAGACATCCCAGGGACCACCCGGAAAGCAGCCACCACCACAGGCCCCGATGATCCTACAGGCCCTGCTGATACATTGGCACCAGACTTCTCCTGATGACCAGATGCAGCAGCCCGAGGGCCAGACTTCTTAGACTGTCCCGACGCACCACCTAGGGGGCCAGACTTCGAGGGCTACGCCGATGCAGCAGTCCGAGAGATCGACATCTGAGGAGACACATACGACGCAGCCAGAGGTCCCACTACCACTACCTCCACCCTTTCCAACCCAGATGCCATATCCGGAGGGACAGCCGCAGATGTTCCACTTCTTCCAGGCTATGATGCAGGCGCAGTGACATCAGACCGAGACCTTGCGACAGAGTTTGATGGCAGTTCTGGAGAGGACACCTGCCCTAGCACCCTTACCAGTACCCGCACCCGCACTAGCACCTACACCTATTCAGCCAGCTGGTACTGTTTGAGGGTTTTGCCAGATGGGCCCGGATACCTTTATGGGCAGCGAGACTGCAGAGGAGATCTCTGATTGGGTCGCCAATACGGAGATGCTACTGGAGGCTTCTCAATTACATCTAGACCATTGGATGACCGCAGTAAGGGCCCAACTGAAAGGCAATGCCCATCAATGGTGGGACTCCATAGAGCGCAGCGTCGGCAAGACATAGACGTGGGAGCAGTTCTTAGAGTACTTTAATGCGAAGTATTTTTCGGCTACGGTCATGAATGTCCTATACCCCAGTTCCCGCACCTGGAGCAAGGGAAAATGACCGTAGACGCATACGATGCAGAGTTTAGTCGACTTAGGAGATTTGGTGCCGCCTTGATACCCAACGATCTGGAGAAGGCCAGAAGATTCCATCACGGCCTGACTTTCGAGCTGCAGAGGTACACCACCACCCATGTGAGGATTTCTTATGAGGAGGTTCTGTCAGAGGCAAGGATCCAGGAGGTCATTGGCAGAGGAGCGAGACGTTCTAGCATTATCGTACCAGCCAGAGCCCAGCCCGGAGCAGGAGGACCGATCCGTCGTTCAGGAGCGCAGACACAGCAGAGGACAGTGCCATACCAGCAAAAGGAGCTTCCGACTTGCCACTACTGTGGTAAGAGAGGGCATGTCCAGAAGGACTATCGAAAGAGACTGGAGACATGCATGATTTGTGGAGCGAACCAGCACTAAGCTCGAGACTTCCCACAGCGCAGGGATGCAGCACCGCAGACAGGGCAGGCCAGCAGCACCAGTCCAGAGGATACTACCCTCGACAGGAGGTCAGCGTCCACCAGCATCCGGAGGATTTCAGAGGGGACCACCCTTGGCCCCACAGGAGGCGCAGTTTGATCGAGCCAGACAGCAGGCCGGAGGGCAGAGGCGCGGGAAGGCCTTTGTACTAGCAGCGATTAAGGAGGAACCAGAAGGGGAAGCTATTACATGTACCATTTTAGTTGCATCATTGCCTGCGACTGCATTGTTTGATTCTGGTGCTACACTATCTTTCATATCTAGTAGTTTCGTAGCTATGCATAGAGTAGCTACTTTCTCCTTACCTAAGAGTTGGAAGATTTTTACCGGAGGAGGCATCGTACCGGTTACCAGCACTATTAGAACGTGCTCGGTAGTTGTGTGTGGTCGAGAGATGAGAGCGCAATTTTTGATGCCAAACTTTGACGTTGTGCTAGGCATGGACTGGTTGAGTCAGTACAATGCCATTCTGGATTGCCGGAGGGGTAGCTTCATTTTTAGACTGCCAGATCACCCGGAGTTCGAGTACATGCGGGGCACCATCGAGCAAGGAGTAGGTCAGATAGCTGGATCTTATATGGCTATGGAGACGGCACCCCAACGATTATTGCAGAGTTCGAGGATGTTTTCCTGGAGGAGTTGTCAGCCCTACCGCCGGATAGAGAGGTGAAGTTCACTATTGAGTTGGTACCCAGAGCAGCACCGGTATCTTCAAATGTGTACCGGTTGGCGAAGAAGGAACTGGATGAGCTGAAGCTACAGTTAGAGGAGTTGCAGATCAAGGGATTTGTTCGTCCTAGTGCATCATCCTAGGGAGCATCAGTGTTGTTTGTACCAAAGAAGGATGGGACAGTCCTTATGTGCATTGATTACAGAGCCCTTAATGCTTTGACTATCAAGAACAAGTACCCCCTGTGCGGATTGATGATTTGTTCGACCAGATGACTGGAGCAATGTTGTTTACGAAGATCGACTTGAGATCAGGGTATCATCAGGTAAAGGTGCAAAAGAGAAGATATTCCAAAGACTCGTTATGGCCACTACGAGTTCTTGGTGATGCATTTTGGACTGACGAATGCGCCTGCAGTATTTATGAACTTGATGAACAAAGTCTTCCACCAGTATCTGGACCAGTTCGTGGTAGTCTTTATCGACGACATCTTGGTGTATTTATAAAGCCACGAGGAGCACGGGGAGCACTTGAGGCTGGTGTTAGAGACACTAAGACGTGAGAGACTCTATGCCAAGCTGAGCAAGTGTGAGTTTCTCCTAGATCGGCTCTTTCCTCGTACACGTTATCTCAGGAGATAGTATTTCGGTAGATCCAGTGAAGATTTCGTCAGTAGAGACGTAGCCGACCCCTACCAACATCTCGGAGGTGAGGAGTTTCCTAGGACTTGCCGGATATTACCGGAGGTTTGTAGAGAACTTCGCAAGGATCGCAGAGCCGATGACCCGCTTGACCCGCAAAGAGCAGGAGTTCATTTGGACAGAAGAGTGTCAGACGATGTTCGATGAGGTGAAGAACCGTATGACTACAACACCTATCTTAACTATACCTTCTGGACCCGAAGGATTTGTGATCTACAACGATGTATCTGGGAAGGGATTAGGATGCGTCTTGATGCAACATGGGAAGGTTGTGGCCTATGCCTCTAGGCAGCTGAGGACCCATGAGAAGAACTATCCCAGTCACGACTCGGAGCTTGCCGTAATTATCTTTGTCCTGAAGCTTTGGAGGCACTACCTATACGGAGAGCGAGTGGAGATATTTACAGATCACAAGAGCCTGAAGTACGTATATACACATTTTCGATCAATGTGTGTTTGGGGGATCGTGTCACTGTGTAGAGCGGATATCAACACGAGAGGATCCGAACATCTCGGCTGTGTCCATCTGGTGGTAAGTGGCGACGACATCAGAGTCTCTCAACCCTACTTCCCATCCGGTGGAGCGGATCTTTGACGATGTTCATCTGGTGGTTAAGTGGCGAATCAATTTGTGAAGTCAGATGCATGACCGACACAACAGGACACGAGTATGTAGGACTCTTCCATATTTTTAAAATTCGTTGGTTATCATTTTGGCTCTGTTAGAAAACATAACTTTTGAATATAAAATATCATGAATAGGTTACTTCGTGAACCTCTATATCTGACTATATAGGCCCGAGGAGAGAAGGGGACACTTTAATTTGAAACTTCGTGAACCTCTGGATCTGCACAAATTTTGAATCCATTTTAACTGATTTTTAGGGTCAGAATGTCGAGAGTACTGAGGCAAATGCAATTTGTCATTGTCTTTTGGATGATGATAATGCAAGCAATGACGATATATAGTACTATGATGCACCATTATTTTATTCGACATCTCATAGGGCGCCCTTATCGTAGTTTTAGAGCTGAGAGAGGTAGCGTTGAATCGAATGTTCGGTTTGAGTGATAGGGTATGTCATGAGATGCTTTGGATGAAAATTGGTGTATTCCAAAGATTATGTGGTCGCTTACATGGTTATGGTAGCCGATAGCCGATTCGTACGAGTTGAAGAACAAGTGGCAATTTTTTAAGCACAGTTGGCCACAACCATTGCATCGGGATTGGAGCTTATACCTTTTTTAGGTCCAACCAAACTGTGAACCCTTATTTTCATAGTGTTAAATGCATGTCTTGCACTCTATAGGGACGTCGTCATCAACACCACTGCCCAAAACTTTCCCTACGATAAGGATGACAAAAGCTGGTACCATTACTTTCAGGTGAAGTATTTATTTACGATTAAAAAGTTGTCTTTATTTTTTTTTACTTCCACTGTTCCACATTATTTAGTTAATATTAATAGAAACTAATTTTTGTTTTCATAGGATGCTGTGGGTGTTATCGACGATACTCACATTGCTGAATACGTGTAGTGTAGGAACACCCTATGTAACCATCACTTTTCCTAGATAGTGGTATTTTTGTCAATTCACATTATTTATATATTGTGTATAATTTTTATATATTGTATTTATTATTTATTGGTAAGTGGACTAGACTATTTATTAGACTTGATGTTAGTGGACCTAATTGGACTTGACATGATCCATGGATCCAACTTTTAGACTAGTCACTTTAGGCTCAATTTAAGTCATTCCCCTTACTAATTAGAGGTTAGTTTAATCACTTCATCAGGAATAGAAGCTTCCCACTAATTAAATATCCATAATGACAACCCATTGGGGGTATCCTTGTCACTTTACATTGCTTGGAGAAGGGGTACATGTCCGGCCATTATAAGGGGGAGTCTTTCTCTCTCTTTATTATTCATCCCAAATTTTATCCCCAATTTGAGTTCTTTCCCAAATCAACCAATTCCTCCACAAATCCATCTCAAATCACTCTCAATCCCTTTCATTCTCACTATCTAAGGAGCCTAGGAGCTTGGATTGCAAGGAGCACTTGGAGAGGAAGGATTGGCTAGAAGCTTGTGTCCAAAATGTGTTCTATTGAGCATTGCATTGGGAATCCATCTCCCAATAGGTATAACCCTTAATTTTTTCTCTAATTCTATTCTAATTGTTGTATTTGACCATTAGGAACCCATCCATGCTTTAGGGCTACCTATAGGAAGAAGAATTATCTTCTAATGACCCATATTGTGAATGTTACACTTAGTTTTGTGCCAAATTTGAAAGAAATTCGAGATTGGTGCACCAAGTATTTGTCATTGGTCAATTAGGTCTAATTAGACTTAATTGGTTGTGTGGTGTTAGTTACGTATCCACAATTGGATACGAGTAGGATGTATCATGATACGTTGTGATACGCTATGATACGAGAGCCAATTCGGAGATTTTGAGCATGTTAGTGTAATTCTATTTGATTTGTGACGTAACTAATTATTTTAGTTATAATATAATATTATATATATATATATATATATATATATATATATATATATATATTGTAAATCCTCTCGACCAAATTTAGGTCTACTTGGCTTAGAGAGAGACTAAGGTTAGTTTGGAGTCATTTAGAATTAGAACATGGTGTTTTAAATAAATGTACACAATTTGTATCACTTGGTGCACCTTGTCGTTGTTTCGATATTTGGAGCGCTACTCTACCTTTTGCTTTCAAACAAATTTCACATACTTGACCTTGACGTGTCAGTCTTCCAATTTAACCTTTGGGTTACTCATAAATATCCTCTCTTGTGCTTCATTTTAGTCGCATAATATTCGTTATAAATATCTAATTTTAAATCCAAATAAATTTAACTTTGCATCTTTCTCCGTTCCAATCGAAATTGGAGACACAACCTCGACCCTTTTTTCGCAATCAAATTTATGACAATAATCTATTCCGAGTCTACTACGTCCATGACACTTGTGTCCCACCCAATTTAAATCTTATACACTTCCAATTAATTAAAGAACACCATTGACACTAATTTTAACTAAATTGGTGCAATGACTCAACCTAACCCAAAGTTAGACCCAACACCAATCCCCACTCATACCCTCATGGTTCATACAAAACACCACACACCAAATTCTCCTACTATAACACACCAAACATGGCATTTTTTTTCACATCCAATCCACTTTTTTTTCTTTGTACAAGTCGTAAACTATTGAAAACTTTTGTGCAAATAGCTAGCCATGTGTCCACCTCCTATTGGTTGGAGCAAATGAAGAAAACCCATTTTGGTGAGGCTTGACCGGTCTTGGTACTCCCCTCCCTTTTTGCATGGCACTACATACCAAAATACACCTACAATCCATCATAGCCCTCCATTCAAACTTCAAACCATCCTCACCACTCATTTTCTTCATGATAACCCCACACATACCTAGGAATGAAGAGAAGCAGTCGGCCCTAATCCCAATGCTCCCTCTCTTCATTAAATACACCTCTTCTCTCTCTCCTAACTTATCATTCTTTTTCTCCTTCCCTTCCTACTTCATTTTTTTTCTTCCACTTCCATTTAACAACCAACCCGAGCTTCACCACCTTCACCGAGTTCCACACCACCGCCATCAGCCAACACAACCACCACCATTCCCATCTCCTCCTCCACGACAAGCACCTCCATCACGATCACCACCAGCTCCATCACGATCACTACCACCACTGCCACCAGCTTTATCACCATCACCACTACTAACCAGATCCTCACCATCACCACCATTACAACTGTTGCTGCTACTATCTTTGTTGCTGCTGCTGTCGACCTTGTTCTTCTTGTCACGCCCCGATTTCGGCTAATCGATAATCGTCCCCCGGGCGTGATGCCGTGCACGCGTAGGGCGCGCGTGCACAAGGCCTTAGGCATAAGGATATTCTTTAGAACAATGCAACAGAGTAGACATATAAGATAACACAAGGTTGAGGCATAGAAAAGTTTCTCTTTTATTCATAATGAACATCTTTTTACATCGCTTGACTCAAAAGTATAAAATGCCCCACGGGCTTACAAACTTAGACGCAAAATGAGATAGCCGATCCATACATTATGTCCCTTTACATAGATTTAAAAACACAAAACACCTTGGGTGCGAGTAAGCACCATCGCCTTAGCGATATTCAGCAACGGAGAGAGTGAAAGGCTTCTAGCTTGAGCCTCCAAAAGTCCTGGCCACGAACCGCCAAGGATCCCAAAAGTCCGGAGAGAACTTCAGCTCCTCGCCGCGTTGCCTTGCGCCGGGGAACCTGCTACAACGAGGGTCAGTACTTCGAAAAGTACTGGTGAAGGCTAGCTGCTCAACTTTACCAAGCTCATGAGATGAGTTCTAATGAGTATGCTACAATTATGTGCTTAGGTGGGTTTCTATTCTTGCCTAGTTCAGATTTCATTTAGCAGGTATGCAATAACAAAATAACATAACTCCACATGCCACCGTTCGGTGACTTTACCTGTACCGTCTGAACCACCTGTACAACTTACCATAGCCTTCCCTGTCACGAAGACATAGTTAGTCTGCACAGTTTAAATATACACAATATCTTTCTTTGTTGTTTAGGAGCCATCATGGGTTTAGTCTGGGCTGGCGGCGACGCTTGCAGCGCGGGTAGCTAGCCCCGCTACAATTCCCCGCTCCCTGTACTAACTCATTTTAGCACGACTAAGAAAGTAGATTCCGCCCGGGTCGAAACGGCCCGGTGCCCCGGTAACCGTTCGCAGGAACCTGGATCCCTTGTGCACAAGAATTCCCATGACCATTTCTATGAACCGAACTTCATAGATTTACTTACTAGCGATTTAAAGAACATCATGTACGAAACTGCTTTACTGTACTATCACAATCAACCAACAAGTTATATGAAATAACATGCAGCAGTTTATAAAAGAACACTTTGAACTATCAATAAATACCAACCCATTAAACACCCAACGAACATGCATGCATCAATGAATTTATGCAAGGTTTTGTATGACAAGCAATGGGTGTTCCAAGCCTACTTCTTATCATATCTTGTTATCCAACTTGTTACTTAATTGGTATCGTTTGATTGAATGCACAACTGAGTCAATTTTATTATGAACGGAGCCCTTGGAAAGAAGGTGCTTATCGAAATAGAGCCACTCACAAGTTTGGTTGAATAGGAAGAAGAAGGAGAGATCTCTAAGACTCCGCTCGCGCGTCGTCTACACGATCACCTGCACGCACCAACGGATGATCAATACCTCCTGCTTCGGTCTCCAAGGCTCAATACGAAATGCGAAATCCTAAGAACGAAAGCAATGAAATCCATTGAAACCGTTCAAGAAAACGCAAGTCATAAAACCAACAAGAAAGCAACCAAGCGGCACGAAAACGGACAAGAAACCAACGCAACGGAAAGGCCCCTCTCGACTCTGCCGCCGAGTCCATCCTCGAGGCACAATCCATTGTATATGGGACCTGATTCCGAAGAAACCAATCCATAATGAGGAAAGGATCTTAATTCAATTTGTCCCGTTCGGACGGTCGTAAGTATTTCTTGGCCGCGCTCCCCGAGTAGGGGGAACGGGGCATTACATCATAACCATCCAAAAGAAAGTTTCGTCCCGAAACTTAGGAATAGAACCTACCACTAAGGAATAATGAGGGGAACCTTTCCCTCATATCAGCTTCAAGTTCCCAGGTCGACTCCTCGACCGAGTGGTTCCGCCACAGGACGCGCACTAGCGAGACGGTTCGGTTCCGCAACTGCTTCTTTTTACGATCCAAAACTTGGACAGGCTCCGCCGCGTACGACAAGTCCGCTTGCAGATTTAACTGCCCCAAGTCGACTATGTGGTTCGGGTCGTGTACAAACTTTCTCAGCTGAGAAACGTGAAAAATATCGTGTACTTCTGATAGGGTAGGCGGTAAAGCAACTTGATAGGCGACCGGAGTAACCCGTTTGAGAACTTCAAACGGTCCAACAAATCTCGGACTTAGCTTTCCTTTTACTCCGAACCGCATGACTCCGCGCATAGGCGAGACTTTCAAGAACACATGGTCCCCTTTAAGGAATTCAAGGGGGCGACGTCGAGCATCGGCATAACTCTTTTGTCGGCTTTGTGCTGTCTTCAACCGTTCACGAATCAACCGAACCTTTTGGACGGTTTGTTCAACCAGCTCCGGCCCAAGGATTTGCCGTTCTCCGACTTCGTCCCAGCAGATTGGTGACCTACACTTCCGCCCATACAAAGCCTCGTACGGAGCCATCTCGATGCTGGACTGATAACTGTTGTTGTATGCAAATTCGGCCAACGGCAGGTAGACGTCCCAACTTGACTTCGAATCGATCACGCAGAGGCACAACATGTCTTCTAGTATCTGATTCACTCGTTCCGTCTGACCATCGGTTTGTGGATGATAGGCTGAGCTGAACTTCAACTTGGTCCCCATCGCCAACTGAAGGCTCTCCCAGAAACGCGAGATGAACCGCCCGTCCCGATCTGATACTATAGAAACTGGCACTCCGTGCAGCCGGACTATCTCGTCAAGGTAGGTCTGGGCGAGGCGATCGGCGCTCCAAGTACTTTTGATGGCAATGAAGTGTGCAGACTTGGTTAACCGGTCGACGATAACCCAGATTGCGTCATTCCCCCGTTGCGTCCTTGGCAGGCCAACAATGAAATCCATGCAGATGTGCTCCCACTTCCATTCCGGGATAGCAAGATTTTGCATCTTCCCGCCCGGCCTCTGATGCTCTGCTTTCACCCTTTGACAAGTTATGCATTGGGACACAAAGAGTGCAACATCTTTCTTCATGCCATGCCACCAGAAGGTCGTTCGGAGGTTCTTATACATCTTCGTGCTCCCGGGATGGATCATATAGGCTGCGTAATGAGCTTCCGCAAGGATCTCCTTTCTAAGTTCTGAATCATCGGAGACGCATAGCCTTCCTTTCACCCGCAATGCTCCATTTTCATCTACTGCAAAGTCCTTCGCCTTCCCCGCTAGAATCTGCTCGTGCATCTTCCTTAGGAAAGGGTCGTCTTTCTGAGTAGATGTGACCCGCTCTATTAGGTTAGGTACGAATCGCATTTGAGCGACCCGCGCGCCACGATATCGAATTCGGAGTTCGATGCCCATCTCTTCTAAGTCCCTTTGTAACCTGCGATCGACTGACAGAGATCCAACGAAGATCCGACTCAAAGCATCCGCTACAACGTTCCCTTTTCCAGGCGTGTAGTCTATCGTCAAGTCGTAATCTTTTATCAATTCTAGCCAACGGTGCTGACGAAGGTTGAGGTCCGTATGGGTGAATAGGTACTTCAAGCTCTTGTGATCAGTATAAATTCGGCAAGGCACTCCATAAAGGTAGTTTCGCCACAATTTCAGGCCAAAGACAATTGCCGCTAACTCCAGGTCGTGTGTAGGATAATTTTTCTCGTGCTTCTTTAGTTGCCTGGAGGCATAGGCTATCACTCGATCTCGCTGCATAAGTACACACCCCAAGCCTTGCCCGGACGCGTCGCTAAATATTTGGAATCCCGAGATCTCGTCTGGTAGTGCAAGTAACGGGGCAGAGGTGAGGCGATGCTTTAACTCTTTAAACGAAGCTTCGCAGTCGGCGGACCACTCAAATGCGACTCCCTTTTGTGTGAGGCGAGTCAGAGGTAGTACAAGTTTGGAAAAATCCTTCACGAACCATCTGTAGTAGCCCGCTAGCCCGAGGAAGCTTCGAATCTCGTTAACGGATGCAGGTCGCTTCCACTCGACAATGGCCTCCACCTTCTTCGGATCGACTGAGATGCCTCCCGCAGAAATGATGTGCCCGAGGAAAGATACACTACTTAGCCAGAATTCACACTTACTCAGTTTAGCATATAGCTGGTTGTCCCGAAGAGTTTGTAGCACGGTTCGCAAGTGCTCTGCATGTTCTTCCTCACTCTTCGAATACACCAAGATATCATCGATGAATACTACTACAAACTTATCGAGATAGGGCCGGAACACAAGGTTCATTAAACTCATAAAGGCAGCGGGTGCATTGGTTAGTCCGAACGGCATCACCAGGAACTCATAATGGCCATAGCGAGTTCGAAAAGCTGACTTTGGCACATCGTCTGGCTTGATCTTTAGTTGGTGATAGCCCGAACGGAGGTCGATTTTAGAGAATACCGTGGCAGCTTGCAAATGATCGAAAAGATCGTCTATTCTTGGAAGAGGATACTGGTTACGAATGGTTGCTTTATTCAATTCTCGATAGTCGATGCAGAGCCGCAACGAGCCATCCTTTTTCTTTACGAATAGTACAGGCGCACCCCACGGAGATACACTAGGCCGAATGTATCCTCGATCTAGCAAGTCTTGCAACTGTACTTTAAGCTCCTTCAATTCTGCCGGGGCCATTCGATACGGCGTCTTGGAAATTGGTCGAGTTTCTGGGAACGTGTCTATAGTGAACTCTATCTCTCGATCGGGCGGCATGCCTGGCAACTCGTCGGGAAACACATCAGGAAAATCTGCCACAACGGGAATAGACTCAACGTTTGCGCAATCTTGCCGAGTGTCTCAAACGGACGCTAAGTACCCTTCGCAGCCGGAGTGAATCATCCGTCGAGCAGACATTGCTGAGATCACCATGCAGGTATTCGACGCTTTCGACTCAGGACTGCACGTGAAGAGAAACTCGATCTCGCCGGGCAAACGAAACACGACTTCCTTTTTCGCACAGTCGATTGTAGCTGAACAAGCGCCGAGCCAATCCATCCCCAAAATAAGATCATAGTCCCTTATGTCTAGAACTATCGCATCTAATGACAATTTCCGTCCCCGATGCAAATGTTACCTTCACGACAGACTAAGCGAGCCGATAAATCTACGCCCGAAGGAGTACTAACACTTAGGTTTAAGCCTAGCGGTGTCATAGGGAATGTGTGTTCGGCGGCAAAATCCGCCGCAATGAAGCTATGTGTTGCACCAGAATCAAACAATACTCGAGCAGGTACATTATTAAAAAGTAATATACCTGACACCGTCGTGTTCGATGCAAGTGCCTCATCCCGAGTCAAAGCATAGACTCGTCCCTGAGCGTTTTGCGGTGCCTGGTTCGCTCGTTGAGTTTGCCCCTGACCCTGAGCTGAGTCCTTATTCTGCTGCGGACGGTGTGAAGATGGATCGTTGGAACGGGTTAGACAATTACGAGCAATGTGGCCCATCTTGCCACAATTGAAACATCCTCCTTTGCTCGCGCGACATTCGCTGACGTGGTGTCCTGGCTTGCGGCAGTAGGCACAATTTTGTCCTTGCCTCCTTCCTTGATTCGAGTCTTGGGAGCCGCCGTTGTTGTTGTGGCGCTTATGCGCGTTGTTTCCTCCTGTGTTGGCAGGACGCTTGTGATTGTAATTTTGCACAGCGCCGGTGCGAACTGGAGGATACTGCGACTCTAGGGACAGTGCATGATTCAAGGACTCCCGCATGGTACGATATTGAGTCACTACGACGTGAGCACGGATAGAAGGTCGTAGTCCGAGCTCGAACTTTCGTGCACGACTTTCGGCATCGACGAGCTGAGACTTGGCAAATTTTGCAAGTCGGTTGAACTCTGAAGCGTATTGACGCACCGTCATGTCTCCCTGCTTCAGTAGCGCAAACTCGTCTTCCTTTTGCGACGGACGGCGGGTGAAAGGTATTCCTCCACGAAGGCCTTGCGAAACACGGACCAGGAGATAGCCGTTGTGCCACCTTCACTCAAAATAGCTTGCTTGTGCACATCCCACCAATCATGTGCATTTTGTCGGAGCTGAAGCTGGGCACACGCCACTTTCTTGGTCTCGTCTAGGCACAGCGCTTCAAAGTGGTCCTCCAACTCGACCAGCCAGTCCATCGCTAAGGAAGGGTCCTCGGTGCCTTTAAACGTAGCACGGCACATCTTCTTAAATTCAGATATCGACACGATTGACCCATTCTCGCCTGAGGGTAAGGTACCCTGGGAATTCTGCGGTCCAGTGGCTTCAGCAACTATAGGCACGGTTGCGGGGGCGGATGCAGAATGATTGTTGGCGACCATATTCGTCACCATTGTTTGCAGGCTATTCATCTGCTTCTGCTGTGTATCCGCCTGAAATCGCTGCGCCACGAATTGAGCCTCAATCCGTGACTCGAACTGACTCTGCCGTAGTTCAGCTTGTTTCTGCTGCGTCTCCATCAAACGCATCATTCGCTCGAACGGATCGGCAGAGGGTGCGGCAGCTGGACTCCCAGAGCTGCCCGAGGTGCCTGAACTACTCGCTTGCACTTGCGCCACCATCTGCGCTTGTGCACCCGGCTCGGAAGTCGTTCCTTGAAAGGAAAGTAACTTGTATTAGTCTCAAGGTATATTATGGACTCACTGTATGGAACGTATCTCATTTTGGCCAAGCGAATTCAAGGGTCTACTCGGAAGGAACAAGGTCATCTTTTAGAAACTTTCTTTGTGAGATCAAAGGATCTGAAGCATGCTCTGATACCAATATGTCACGCCCCGATTTCGGCTAATCGATAATCGTCCCCCGGGCGTGATGCCGTGCACGCGTAGGGCGCGCGTGCACAAGGCCTTAGGCATAAGGATATTCTTTAGAACAATGCAACAGAGTAGACATATAAGATAACACAAGGTTGAGGCATAGAAAAGTTTCTCTTTTATTCATAATGAACATCTTTTTACATCGCTTGACTCAAAAGTATAAAATGCCCCACGGGCTTACAAACTTGGACGCAAAATGAGATAGCCGATCCATACATTATGTCCCTTTACATAGATTTAAAAACACAAAACACCTTGGGTGCGAGTAAGCACCATCGCCTTAGCGATATTCAGCAACGGAGAGAGTGAAAGGCTTCTAGCTTGAGCCTCCAAAAGTCCTGGCCACGAACCGCCAAGGATCCCAAAAGTCCGGAGAGAACTTCAGCTCCTCGCCGCGTTGCCTTGTGCCGGGGAACCTGCTACAACGAGGGTCAGTACTTCGAAAAGTACTGGTGAAGGCTAGCTGCTCAACTTTACCAAGCTCATGAGATGAGTTCTAATGAGTATGCTACAATTATTTGCTTAGGTGGGTTTCTATTCTTGCCTAGTTCAGATTTCATTTAGCAGGTATGCAATAACAAAATAACATAACTCCACATGCCACCGTTCGGTGACTTTACCTGTACCGTCTGAACCACCTGTACAACTTACCATAGCCTTCCCTGTCACGAAGACATAGTTAGTCTGCACAGTTTAAATATACACAATATCTTTCTTTGTTGTTTAGGAGCCATCATGGGTTTAGTCCGGGCTGGCGGCGACGCTTGCAGCGCGGGTAGCTAGCCCCGCTACAATTCCCCGCTCCCTGTGCTAACTCATTTTAGCACGACTAAGAAAGTAGATTCCGCCCGGGTCGAAACGGCCCGGTGCCCCGGTAACCGTTCGCAGGAACCTGGATCCCTTGTGCACAAGAATTCCCATGACCATTTCTATGAACCGAACTTCATAGATTTACTTACTAGCGATTTAAAGAACATCATGTACGAAACTGCTTTACTGTACTATCACAATCAACCAACAAGTTATATGAAATAACATGCAGCAGTTTATAAAAGAACACTTTGAACTATCAATAAATACCAACCCATTAAACACCCAACGAACATGCATGCATCAATAAATTTATGCAAGGTTTTGTATGACAAGCAATGGGTGTTCCAAGCCTACTTCTTATCATATCTTGTTATCCAACTTGTTACTTAATTGGTATCGTTTGATTGAATGCACAACTGAGTCAATTTTATTATGAACGGAGCCCTTGGAAAGAAGGTGCTTATCGAAATAGAGCCACTCACAAGTTTGGTTGAATAGGAAGAAGAAGGAGAGATCTCTAAGACTCCGCTCGCGCGTCGTCTACACGATCACCTGCACGCACCAACGGATGATCAATACCTCCTGCTTCGGTCTCCAAGGCTCAATACGAAATACGAAATCCTAAGAACGAAAGCAATGAAATCCATTGAAACCGTTCAAGAAAACGTAAGTCATAAAACCAACAAGAAAGCAACCAAGCGGCACGAAAACGGACAAGAAACCAACGCAACGGAAAGGCCCCTCTCGACTCTGCCGCCGAGTCCATCCTCGAGGCACAATCCATTGTATATGGGACCTGATTCCGAAAAAACCAATCCATAACGAGGAAAGGATCTTAATTCAATTTGTCCCGTTCGGACGGTCGTAAGTATTTTTTGGCCGCGCTCCCCGAGTAGGGGGAATGGGGCATTACACTTCTTCCCTTTCATCCTCTCGAGCAGCCCCACAAGCCCACCCGAGCCCCCTCAATTGACCACAACCTCCACCCGAGTCCCTTGTACTCGAGTGCACACTGAACTAGAGAGGAGAAGTCCCTACCCGAGTGCAACTCATAAATCCAAGTTCTCCTATTTGCAAGTTGTTTTAGGTAATCTTCATCTCCTCCTCTCAATCCCTATCTACTTGTTCGTCATCATGTTCTTATTTATTTGTAAACTATCTCTATTTGTTCTTCATCTACTTCTTGAGTGTTGAATGGTTATAAATATATATATATCAATGTTTGGGCAAATTTTTATGTCCATAACCTATTTAATCATTTATTTTACCCTCTAAATAACTCCATTTTATATTTATTTCAGAATATATAATTTAGTGTTGTATTGGATGCACGAATTAGTGGTTAGTGTGAGACCATTAGTTGTGGATATTATCTAGGGTTATGTTCAAGGTTGTTATATGTGAAGTGCCATGTGTTAGGGTATGACTTATACCATGTGATAGAGAGTATTATCATCATGTTAGATTTAATTCTTGTTTCTATAATTAAATAGTACACGTGTGTAAATAAGGAAATCCTAAACTATTTATGATATGCACCTGTTTAGGGTTACATGGATAATGTAGAATATGGATAGTGTTAGTGAGTTCCAATTACCCTTGAGCTTGATAATGACCCTGTCACCCTCACATTTTCATCCAAGGGTGGTTTGATAATTGTTAATGGTTATTATTTATTTTAGGATTTTTAGATTTAATATTTGTGCATGCATGATTTATTTATTTATCGTATTATTAATTGTTGCTAGTTATAGATTTATTTTGGACTTGTGTAGTGGACTTAACCCAATTATTAGAATGCATGAACCAAATAATTAGACTAGTCTAATTTGAGCCCATGAATTATGCCAATGGATTATGAGGCTTGATTATATTAGTGAAACTATTAGACTAGAACCTTCCCTCCCTAATTAAATTCTTCATGAGAGGCCCCAAGGGGTATTTGTGACTTTGTATATTGCTTGGGGAGGGGGTTTCTTGGCCAGCCTACATAGGAGAGGAGAGAGAGAGAGTGCTTTCATTTCTTTTCATCCCCAAAATTCTAGATCTATATTTTCCTCCATTCCCTCATCGATTCTCCACCAATTATTCACCAATCTCTTCCCAAATTCATCATTAAAGTTGCTACACCAAGGATCTACAAGAAAGAAATAAGGAGCAAGGAGGAAGAGGCCAAGATCTACAAGGAGAGGAGCTACTTGGCAATTGGAGACTTTTTATTGGGAATTCATCTCCCAATAGGTACAATTCAGTTTTTCTCCTTCTATTAGACTCTAGATATGAGATTTTATCATGAGAAACCAACCCACATGCATAGGCTACCCATAGGATTTGGTTTTGGGTCAATTGGAGACCTACGGTGGAAGTTATGACCATTTTGGTGCCAATTTTGGAAAAATTTCGAGATTGGCATATATAGTGCTTGTCTTTGGATCTAATAGATCTAATTGACACTTGATTGCTTGTTTGTGACTAGTGTCGTATCCACAATTGGATACGTGTAGGTCGCATCTCGTCAATTTGACGAAACGGGTTGATTTTGGAGATTTTTTCCGACATGGGGCCTTGTGTATATCACATTGTGACACGGACACGTAGACACTCTAATTACTATAGTATTGTTCATAATTTATGTGTTGGACTTGTTCGTGTCCTTCGGGATGTGTTTGGTTGTGTGTTGGAGCCGTATCACAAGCGTATCATAGAGGATGTGTGATACGGATGTGATGCACTCCATGTGTTTGTGGTTTGGCTCGTTTGGCTATACGTGCATATGTATTTATATAGGTATAAGCTATCTATATATTATATAGTATATATAATAGTGTATTTTTGGGTTATGTATATGTATGTGTCTATGTGTGTGTGTATATATATATATATATATATATATATATATATATATATATATATATATATGAGATATAGTGATATATGTATATATCTAAATGTATCTCTATACGTGTTAATTTGTATATATATATATATATATGTGTTGGGTTATATATATATATATATATATATATATATATATATATATATATATATAGTTACTATTGTGTTGTGTGATTATATATCTATATCTATATAGATGTAGTAGTGAGAGATGTATACATATACATAGAGGTGTATAGGTGAGTTTACATATGTAATAGCTAGATAAAGTGTGTGTATATATATATATATATATATATATATATATATATATATATATATATATATAGTTTAACATGGAGTGATATGATTGAGAAGTATTATAACTAATTATGTATATAGATATAGTTATCTATATGTATATATTTATATATGCTTAGTTGTGTCAGTATAATTGTGTCTGTGTGGATTGGGGGTGTGTAATGCTACTGTTGAGCAATAAAATGCTTGCTAAGGAGAGCAGTGTCAATAGCTACTGCAGCAAGACTGTGTGCAGTGCACAGGGAATTGGGAGCACAGCAGCTGCAGCAGGACTGTGTGCACTGCACAGGGAATTGGGAGCACAACAGCTGCAACAAGACTGTGTGCAGTGCACAAGGATTTGAGAGCACAACAACTGCATAGGATCAGCAGCTCACACACCTAGTATCAGCAGGATATGAGGAGCCCGAGCACAATATTAGTGTCTGAAATTTACCGTACAGGTATCAGTTTCCAGCATTTCAGTTTAGTATAGAGTTGAGTTTCAGTTTACTGTTCGGTTTTCGAACACATTTCAATACATAATTCACTGTGCAGTATCGGGGTTTTGGTCCAGTATCAGTCCCCAGTTCAGATTAGCTAGGTATCATGGT
This sequence comes from Iris macrosiphon, assembly GCA_036927795.1. NCBI lineage: Eukaryota > Viridiplantae > Streptophyta > Magnoliopsida > Asparagales > Iridaceae > Iris > Iris macrosiphon. Next base: position 98,590,880 of record JAYESA010000009.1, read on the forward strand.
TTGGGTAGTAGTTTGGTATAGTTAGTATCTATATAACTAAGTGTACTAGTGGTAATATTGGCTAATAAGTATCAGGTGATTTAGTTAGTGTATTAGTTAGAATTAGAAGTTAAATTGTTAGATTGTATCAGTAGTATCTATAATTGTTAGTGTAGATATATACCCTATTAGTTAGCTAACTAACTATTAGTAACTAACTATGTTAACTTGATATATATATATATATATATATATATATATATATATATTATAGTGTTAGTTTATAGAGTTAGTGTTAGTTTGAGATATGTATATATGTATTAGTTAATTTAGAGTTTGGTTTTATATATTATAGTTTTAGTTTATAGAGTTAGTGTTAGTTTGAGATATGTATATATGTATTAGTTAATTTAGAGTTTGGTTTGCCTCGGGATACCAAGATATTGGGCCGATACCCAAGTTTTGAGATTGGGTATCGAGATTAGGTGCGATACGCATTGGTGCAAGGCCGAGGTATCCTATTTAAATTGTTTTGATATAATTATTATAATTAACTTGAACATATAGATATAAAACACTATTTTTTATATTCGAAACTTGCGTATCTTGGGATACGGCTCTTTGAGTGCTTTATTTACCCTTAGCTTAGCTTGTATAGCATAGCTTCATAGTGTATCGACTTAGTGACTTCGCATTAGACTCTTGCAACCTAGAATTTATTGTTTTGACTTAGAAATTGTGTATTGACCTAGAACTTCATCAACTTTACTTAATTTTATTATTGAACCTTGCATTGATGCAACATACCATATATAGGTTGTGAGACACCGGCTTGGGTATCGAGAGACACCTTGCTCAGGACGACATGCGAGTACATTTCTCTGATTGTTTTTTAATTCATATTATTGTTTATATGCATGTTCTAGAATTGTATACATTGATCCCGACACAGTGATTTTACGGACTGGTGCTATATGGATCATGTCATGAGATGTTATCCCCTACCGTGTTCAGCGGTTACTCGTATACATTGTATCTCATCGTGTATATTGGATTTTGATTGCACTATGTGTTCACACACTGCTCGTGTTCAGTGTGCTTATTCGTGTACACATACCACTCGTGTTCGGTGGTTATGATATTCGTGTACACCCACTGCTCGTGACAGTGGTTATATTTTCGTGTTCGTAGCGTGTCGTGATTGGATCCATCATTATTAATTGTTGGTGGGAGAGTAGGAGTTGATTATGTGATCAAAGCCATTGTTACAAATCGTGTACATTCTGGTTACATACCTCACTTGTAATCCGTCTTACCTGATCATGTTCACCCAACCCGATTACATAATAAACTCGTACTCTGAGGCACATTAGATAGTTTAGATTACAGTTTACTTTATCATATTGTTGAACTATATTCTCGTATATTACCTGTATATCTATTGTTCATCATTCATATGTTTAGTGATAATGTATTTCATTTCTATATCTGTTTATATGCTCGATTATGTTATTGGAACTGCTTTCAGAGGTATCTACTTCGTTCCAATCCTGACTGAATATTTTTTTTCTTCAGATGACTGGCTTCTAGAGCAGTGTCCCATATTCTACGGGCCGCAGGACGGGGTACCTTTAGAGGACACTCTTATTGACCAGGGGGACTTAGTAGTAGAGCCCGAGGAGGTCTAGTTATATTGTATTGGATTGTATTAGACTGTTCTTTTAGTGGATTCACATCTTGTATATTATTCGGATTGTGGATTTGTACCTTTATTCTTTCCTTCGCTATTCGTTTCGTGCATTATTCTTCCTTAGTTTGTTTTGTGATTGAGATTAGATATTCATGTGAGATACCATTTTGCTCCTCCGTTTGGAGTTGAGATGTTGACATGTACCATATTATATTGTTGAGATGTTATATAGTTAGAAATGATCCATACATCGTTCTACCGTCGATTCTGCGGTGTAGGCTGGGCGTAACCACGTACTCGTGCCCGAATATCTGGGTGCGGATTGTGACACATTTTTAGTGGTGGTCCATGCAGGTCCTAGATAGATATCGTAGTTGTGCTCGACTAGAGTACGGCTATGAGCCTGCTTTAGGAAACATGATTTAGGCTGAGAGTTTGCTCAATCACATCTAGAAAAAAATTCTAATATTTGTTTTTGCAAATCCTTATCTATTGAATATTGTCTTTCATTTTGAATAAAGTTCTGACCTTTTTTGATGATATCGCATTATATTCAATATTGATTCTGTATTTTCAATCTGTCTTCAGGATGCCTCCGAAGATCAGATTCTATCGCTCGGGAGCAGCAGCAGCTTCCTCAGCTACTTCTTAGCCTACAGCGGAGAGGGTAGCAGCTACTACTGGTTCTTCTCCAGTTGAGACGGTCGCCTCACCAGTTCAGGTGGGGGTCTCAGCAGCCGTCTTCGGGGGTGCTCCTCCCCTAGTTCGAAGGGTAGCTTCAGTTGTTTCAGAGGATCTTCCACCTCCACCACCAGTCACATCCGTTGATTGCAGGAGCCGTCACATCCGTTGATTGCAGAGTTCTTGGATGTCTTTCCTAATGAGTTGCCGGGGTTGCCACCGGATAGAGATGTGGAATTCTCTATAGATTTAGTGTCAGGCGTAGAGCCGATCTCTCAGCACGTCTATAGAGTAAACAACAGCGAACTGGCGGGGCTAAAGAAGCAGGTGGATGAGTTGCAAGACAAAGCTTTATCCGTTCCAGTTCATCACCATGGGGTGCTCCGGTACTTTTTGTACCTAAGAAGGATGGGTCGGTGCGTATGTGTATCGACTACAGGGCACTTAATAATCTCACTATCAAGAACAAGTACCCATTGTCACGGATAGATGACTTATTTGACCAGTTGAACGGAGCAAAGATATTCTCCAAGATAGACTTGAGGTCAGGGTACCCCCAGGTGAAAGTGAAGAGGGAAGACATCCCGAAGACAGCTTTCGGGACTCGTTATGGACAGTTCGAGTTCTTGGTGATGCCGTTTGGGTTGACCAATGCCCCAGCAGTGTTTATGAACCTGATGAACAAGATGTTTTATCAGTACCTGGACCAGTTTGTTGTAGTCTTCATAGATGATATTTTGATATACTTGAAGACCCAGAGGAGCATGAGCAGCACTTGAGGATTGTTCTGGAGACCCTAAGGTAGGAGAAGCTGTATGGCAAGTTGTCAAAGTGCGAATTCTTTCTTGATAAGGTTGAATTTCTTGGGCATGTCATTACAGGAGATGGAATCTCGGTGGACCCAGAGAAGATCTCAGCAGTGGAATCGTGGTCTACCCCGAGTTCAGTAGCAGAGATCAGGAGCTTCCTTGGATTAGCAGGCTACTACCGTAGGTTTGTTTGGGACTTTTTCAGACCAGCAGAGCCGATGACCAGGCTGACAAGGAAGGACGTAGAATTCGTCTGGACTGAGGATTGTCAGTCAGCATTTGAGGAGCTGAAGAGGAGATTGACTACAACTCCCATCTTAACACTACCATCAGGTGCAGGAGGATTTTCTATTTATAGTGATGCATCCGGAAAGGGTTTGGATTGTGTGTTACAGCAGCACGGGAAGGTGATTGCCTATGCTTCCAGACAATTACGCCTGCATGAGAAGAAATACCCTACCAATGATTTGGAGCTTGCAGCGGTTATCTTTGCTCTCAAATTATGGAAACACTATATATATGAAGAGAGAGTAGAGATCTTCACAGATCATAAGAGCTTAAAGTATGTGTTTACACAGAAGGAGCTCAACATGAGGTAGCGACGATGGTTGGAGCTGATGAAAGACTTCGACATATCCTTGCAGTACCATCCAGGGAAGGCCAACGTAGTCGTGGATGCTTTGAGCAGATATCCCGTGCTATGTGCTTGACTAGAGACATACATTTATTTGTCGATCTCGACAGTTTGGACATTGAGGTATTGATTTTGGGAGTCACAACACAGATGTGGGGACTTCAGGTTTAGTCGGAGCTGATGGACCGAGTCAGAGCCGGACTGTATGAGGATGAGTCTCTGAGGAGCATCAGAGCACAGGTTTAGGTCGGGCTGGCAGAGGACTTTATCATAGCAGATGACGGATTATTGTGACACAGTACCAGGTTGTGCGTACCGAGAGGAGTTTTGCGCGAGGAGATTATGCAGGAGGCGCATTATTCCCAATACTCTATGCATCCTGGTGCCAACAAGATGTATAGAGACATGAGGGAGCATGTATGGTGGTATGACATGAAGCGGGAGGTAGCTAGCTTCGTGTCCAGATGCTTAGTTTGCCAGGAGGTCAAGGCGGAGAGACAAAAACTAGGAGGATTGCTTCAGCCTTTGCCCATTCCGGAGTAAAAATGGGAACATGTTATTATAGATTTTGTATCGGGGCTTCCACGTTCTCCCGGAGGCAAGGATACGATTTGGGTCATCGTGGATAGGTTGACCAAATTAGCCCACTTTTTGCCATTTAAATTGGGTACATCTATGGAGAGACTTGCGGAGATGTATGTGCGTCAGATTGTCAGATTGTACGATATTCGGGTGAGCATTGTCTCGGATCGGGATAGTCGTTTTACGTCCCATTTTTGGAGGAGTTTGCAGGCTAGCTTGGGCACTCAGCTCAAGTTCAGTACCGCTAATCACCCTCAGACGGACGGACTATCGGAGAGGACTATTCAGACTCTCGAGAACATGCTACGCACATATGTTTTGGATCTTGGAGGTTCTTGGGAGGATCACCTTCACTTGGTAGAGTTCTCGTACAACAACTACCAAGCAAGCATTGAGATGTCACTATTCGAGGCATTGCATGGACGAAGATGCCGCACTCCGTTGTCCTGGGATGATGTTGGTGACAGAGCTTTATTGGGACCAGAGATGGTAGTTGATGCAGTAGAGAAAGTGAAGCTTATCAGGGACAGACTTCGAGTGGCGCAGGACACGCAGTATTGGGCTGATAGCCACTGGAGACATTTGAAGTTTGAGGTATAGCTTTAGTTTTGTCTTGCTTATGTTTGACTGTTGCTTATTAGAGTGCAAAGGTTGTGTTTCGTGCTAGGTTGGCGGTCTGGTTTTTTTGAGGATTTCTCCGACACGTGGCACGATTCATTTTGTTAGAGTGCAAATGTTGTGTTTCGTGCTAGGGTGCGGGTTGTGACACATTTTTAGTGGTGGCCCATGCAGGTCCTAGATAAATATCGTAGTTGTGCTCGACTAGAGTACGACTACGAGCCTGCTTTAGGAAACATGATTTAGGCTGAGAGTTTACTCAATCACATCTAGAAAAAAAATCCCAATATCTATTTTTGCAAATCCTTATCTATTGAATATTGTCTTTCATTTTGAATAAAGTTCTGTCCTTTTTTAATGATATCGCATTATATTTAATATTGATTCCGTATTTTCAATCTGTCTTCAGGATGCCTCCGAAGATCAGATTCTATCGCTCGGGAGCAGCAACAGCTTCCTCAGCTATTTCCCAGCCTGCTGCGGAGAGGGTAGCAGCTACTACTGGTTCTTCTCCATTTGAGACAGTCGCCTCACCGGTTTAGGTGGGGGTCTCAGCAGCCGTCTTCGGGGGTGCTCCTTCCCTAGTTCGGAGGGTAGCTTCAGTTGTTTCAGAGGATCTTCCACCTCCACCACCAGTGGTTGATCAGACGCAAATGTTCGCACTTCTCTAGCAGATGAAGGAGGCACAGCAGCGACAGTCAGAGGTCCTGCGACAGAGCGTGGAGAACGCTCACCAGATCGCATTCACTGTAGTGGAGATAGCTACTACCGCCAGCCACCGACGACACCAGCTCAATTTATTCCGTATCAGCCTAGACCGGGTACCATTATCGACTTCTAGAGGATGGGCCCGAAGGACTTCAGAGGCACCGAGAGGATTATCTATGCGGACGAGTGGATCGAGGACATCGAGCAGAACCTGCGGCTGGCGCAGATTCCAGAGGAGCTACAGATGGAGGCAACTGGTTGTATGATGTTCGATATTGCCTTGACATGGTTCCTGACAGACCCGAAGATTTCAGTACCAGGAATCTCTTGGGAAGCCTTCAAAGAGCTTTTCAAGGAGAAGTTCTTTCCAGACATGGCTCTTACATATTTGGAGAGTCAGTTCCAGTACCTTGTCCAGGGAGGCATGTCATTGGACGAGTATCCGGCGGAGTATTGCCGTCTAGGTCATTTCGTGGAGGGTCAGAATCCTATAAGCAGAGCAAGGAAGTTCAGAAAGGGCCTGAACCGGGAAGTCAAACCCCACACCAATGGAGATCCTACCGCCACCTTCGAGGAGATACTCAGGCAGGCACATAAAGCAGAGGATGACTTAGAGCTTGGATCTAAGAGGCAGAGGGACACAGGAGAATCCAGCAACTACACGGGTCCAGCAAAGAGGTCTCAATTCCAGCAGCAGAGCCAGAGGCCTTACCAGCACCAGAGAAAGCAGTACAATAGGCCAACTAGAGCGCCGGCTCAGCCGATGCATCAGATCTAGAAGGCAGTAGTTCCTTGTACTTTCTGTAAGAAGTAAGGACACGGATGGGACACATGCAGGATGAGGCTAGGTCAATGCTTATTCTGTGGATCGGGAGATCATCAGCTACGGGCTTGTCCCAAAGTCCCAGCTCGTACAGCTCTGGGTGGAGAACAGGCACAGAGGGCACCCGTGTAGCGCCCCGCTCCGCGTAGGCGCTATGGACAAGTGATATCGCCTTGCTTGCTCGAACGGATGTCTTCTCGGAGAGTTCCCGACCGATTAATCAATGTGAGTGGGCATAACTGCATTCTTTGATTCTCGCATGCCTTAATAATGAATCTGAGTTTTTGAATGCTTGTTTGCTTAAGAAGATTGTTCATAAGAAGAATGATAGAACCGACTCTGCATGCTAATAAGAGAACTCATATAGCTTGTCATTGAAACAAATATGTTGCCTAACTAGAGAATGGAAATGCTTGTCTAATATGAGATAGAACCATTGCTATGCAAATGAGATATGAGAGTTAATGCATGCTTAGTTACACGGACACCGCTATTGAACGAACCCTGCCATGCTAATAACAAAGAGTAAAAGATTGCTTGCACTTATTCTTGATATCGTATGCTAGACTGGAATACTTGAATGCTTGTCTAAAGAGATAAAATTGCATGCTAGATTTATAGAACTGTTCTTGCTTGTTACTTGGTTTAAGAGTTAGCTTGCTTGAATATATTTCATTATTGGCTTGTGAAGAGATAGAACTTGGTGAATGGCGTGAACTTGTGCATCTAGACTAATAGTCCACCCTGAGGCTTAAAAACCTTACTTACGGGGGGGGGGGGGGTGGCTATTAGGCAAGTGTATTGAGAGAGCTTCGGCTATATGGACTTGATAGATGTGTTTGCTTGCTTGTTCTGGATTATGTGCATCATCTGGTATTGATAGACGCTTGTATTCATGCATTTAGTCAGGACAACTTGTGCACAAGGTCATCTCTCGAACGTTTCTAGGGGCACTGGAATCGTTCGGCCTAGGAGAGATCTATATACCCTGAGGCTTAAAAACCATACTTACGGGGGGGGGGGGGGGTAGACCCGTCTATTAGTGAGATGGACTTGTATGTCCCAACTGCTAATCCCGTTGAGGAGACCATCATATAGTTAGGGCGCATGCTAGGCTAGCCTTCTTGCATACCTAACTGTTTGATGCAGGAACGAACATGAAACTAGAGAATTGTATACATTATGTTATGCAAATTATTGCTAACTTGTGTGTCTGTTGCAGGGATAACCGTTCGGCCGTGGGTAATAGAAATGAAATAAGTTTATGTATAGTCTGCTTGTTCATTTAGTCTGCATCGTTGAGTTTCTGATAGTGCTTCATGCATTCACATCGGTTGGACAATGGCTGTTAGTGCAGAGCTGAACCTTAGTCACAGCTGCTAATAGTACCAGTATGTGAGTCATTGGTTAGCTGGATTATCGCTACCGATCCTGAGTTTCTCGGGGACCGAAATTATATAGATATGTTGCCTAAATCGCTTGAATGAATGATAGTCCACTTGATATGTTTGCTTTGATTTGAGGTGATCAGTCTGCTAGATAAGCTTTGCCCCAAGAGTTAGATTGATTTCACAATACATGCTGCACACTACACGATGAGAACACTGTCCCTTATAGTTGCTTGAATACTTGAGTATCGAATATGCAAAACTGGTTTCCAACTTGTGTTTTCAAAAGATGTAATCTCACTAGTCTGAGCTGCATGAAATGAACTTAGATAAAAGTAGCAAGATCACTAGTAATGCAATATTTTGCCATAAGTTTACTTAGTGTGGGTTTCAGGGGGTGTAGCTTCTGTTCAGTTATTTTTACTCACCAGTACTTATGAAAGTGCTGACCCACTAACAAGTTGCTTGTTCTCAGGTGCCTGATCGTCCGAGGAAGTGATAGCCGTGCCTCATCCCAAGGAACCGAAAATCTAGAGTCGATGCCTTAAGCCGCATCGAGTTGGTGCCTGCTTTAAGTTACTTTGTATAGAGGGACATAATGTATGGAACGGTGTTATTGTAATCGAGAGATAAAGTGCTTGAGCGAATTGTAACCTCGGCTATGCGCCGTTTGTAACACTTGTGAATATCAATAAAAGAGCCTGTTTTCTTATGCCATTGTGTTCTTTACTTTTCTGCAATATGTGTGCCGCTACTTCAGTATTGAATAGCTTACTTGCCCTTGTATCAAAGCTTTGGCCTTGTGCAAGCGCATTTTAGGCTTGCACGACATCACGCCCGTATGAGGACGATCGATTCCGTAGGGACCAAAGCGAGGACGAACAGCCCTGCAGGACTGGGGAGTGACATAGTGATATCAGAGCGACTCGATTCTTTGCCCATTCCGTTGCCTCCGACTCTGAGTTGTGATGATGTTGCAATGAACGTTCCATACAATGAGTCCGTAAATATTCTCAAAATTGTCGGCAAAAGTTTTTTGGATTTGTTTTCATTTGCTTGAGATGTGATTTATGATTTTTGGATTGCTGAGTTTTGATTTGGGATGGCGAGGGATGAGGACTATCGCTGCTCTGTGTTTTCGTGAGTTTCTCCTTGAGTTTCGAGGACGAAACTCTTTGTTGGTGGGTAAGTATGTAGCGTCCCGCTCCGCGTAGGCGCTATTTACAAGTGATATCGCCTTGCTTGCTCGAACGGAAGTCTTCTCGGAGAGTTCCCGACCGATTAATCAATGTGAGTAGGCATAACTGCATTCTCTGATTCTCGCATGCCTTAATAATGAATCTGAGTTTTTGAATGCTTGTTTGCTTAAGAATATTGTTCATAAAAAGAATGATAGAACCGACTCTGCATGCTAATAAGAGAACTCACATAGCTTGTCATTGAAACAAATCTGCTGCCTAACTAGAGAATGAAAATGCTTGTCTAATATGAGATAGAACCATTGCTATGCAAATGAGATATGAAAGTTAATGCATGCTTAGTCACACGGACACCGCTATTGAACAAACCCTGCCATGCTAATAACAAAGAGTAAAAGATTGCTTGCACTTATTCTTGATATCGTATGCTAGACTAGAATACTTGAATGCTTGTCCAAAGAGATAGAATTGTATGATAGATTTATAGAACTGTTCTTGCTTGTTACTTGGTTTAAGAGTTAGCTTGCTTGAATATGTTTCATTATTGGCTTGTGAAGAGATAGAACTTGGTGAATGGCGTGAACTTGTGCATCTAGACTAATAGTCCACCCTGAGGCTTAAAAACCTTACTTACGGGGGGGGGGGGGGGTTGGCTATTATGCAAGTGTATTGAGAGAGCTTCGGCTATATGGACTTGATAGATGTGTTTGCTTGCTTGTTATGGATTATGTGCATCATCTGGTATTGATAGGCACTTGTATTCATGCATTTGGTCAGGATAACTTGTGCACAAGGTCATCTCTCGAACTTTCCTGGGGCACTGGGATCGTTCGGCCTAGGAGAGATCTAGATACCCTGAGGCTTAAAAACTTTACTTACGGAAGGGGGGGAGGGGTAGACCCGTCTATTAGTGAGATGGGCTTGTATGTCCCAACTGCTAATCCCGTTGAGGGAACCATCATATAGTTAGGGCGCATGCTAGGCTAGCCTTCTTCCATACCTAACTGTTTGATGCAGGGACGAACAGAAAACTAGAGAATTGTATACATTATGTTATGCAAATTGTTGCTAACTTGTGTGTCTGCTGCAGGGATAACCGTTCGGCCGTGGGTAAAAGAAATAAAATGAGTTTATGTATAGCCTGTTTATTCATTTAGTCTGCATCGTTGAGTTTCTGATAGTGCTTCATGCATTCACATCGGTTGGACAATGGCTGTTAGTGCAGTGCTGAACCTTGGTCACAGCTGCTAATAGTACCAGTATGTGAGTCATTGGTTAGCTGGATTACCGCTACCGATCCTGAGTTTCTCGGGGATCGAAATCATATAGATATGTTGCCTAAATCGCTTGAATGAATGATAGTTCACTTGATATGGTTCCTTTGATTTGAGGTGATCAGTCTGCTAGATAAGCTTTGCCCCAAGAGTTAGATTGATTTCACAATACATGCTGCGCACTACACGATGAGAACACTGTCCCTTATAGTTGCTTGAATACTTGAGTATCGAATATGCAAAACTGGTTTCCAACTTGTGTTTTCAAAAGATATAATCTGACTAGTCTGAGCTGCATGAAATAAACTTAGGTAAAAGTAGCAAGATCACTAGTAATGCAATATTTTGCCACAAGTTTACTTAGTGTGGGTTTCAGGGGGTGTAGCTTCTGTTCAGTTGTTTTTACTCACCAGTACTTATAAAAGTGCTGACCCACCAACAGTTTGCTTGTTCTCAGGTACCTGATCATCCGAGGAAGCGATAGCCGTGCCTCATCCCAAGGAACCAGAAATCTAGAGTCGATGCCTTGAGCCGCATCGAGTTGGTGCCTGCTTTGAGTTACTTTTGTATAAAGGGACATAATGTATGGAACAGTGTCATTGTAATCGAGAGATAGAGTGCTTGAGCGAATTGTAACCTCGGCCATGCGCCGCTTGTAACACTTGCGAATATCAATAAAAGAGCCTATTTTCTTATGCCATTGTGTTCTTTACTTTTCTGCAATATGTGTGCCGCTGCTTAAGTATTGAATAGCATCAGCAGCACAGAGGAGCACATCGACAGGGACGAGCTTTGCCCTGACTGTCGAGGAGGAGGAGCCGATTGGCGATGTCATCTCAGCTTCTGTTTATCTCGATTCATTTCCAGCTAATGTTTTGTTCGATTCTGGTGCTTCTCGTAGCTTTGTATCTATATCTTTTGCTTTGAGGCATCACCTTGAGTCTGAACCGTTGGCGAGGACTTGCAAGATCACGACCGAGGGAGGCATCATCTTGGTCAGTGATGTTTGCAAGAACCAGAGAGTTTATTTGGGAGGCCGTGAGCTAAGCGTATGTTTGCTCGTAATGCCACTTCCGAGTTACGACATAGTGCTCGGGATGGATTGGTTGAGTAGACATCACGCTAGTATCGATTGTCGTGGAGGCAGAGTTTTATTTTAGACGCCAGGAGAGCCGAAGTTCGAGCTCGTCCGAAGAGCAAAGCAGAGTGAAGGCAATTTTTGTGGAGCTTTAGTCGAGCAGCAGGAGCCGTCACATCCGTTGATTACGGAGTTCTTGGATGTCTTTCCAAAGGAGTTGCCAGGGTTGCCACCGGACTGAGATATGAAATTCTCTATAGATTTAGTGCCAGGTGTAGAGCCGATCTCTCAGCACGTCTATAGAGTAAACAACAGCGAACTGGCGGGGCTGAAGAAGCAGGTAGATGAGTTGCAAGACAAAGGCTTTATCCATTCCAGTTCATCACCATGGGGTGCTCCGGTACTTTTTGTACCTAAGAAGGATGGGTCGGTACGTATGTGTATCGACTACAGGGCACTTAATAATCTCACTATCAAGAACAAGTACCCGTTGTTGCGGATAGATGACTTGTTTGACCAGTTGAACGGAGCAAAGATATTCTCAAAGATAGACTTGAGGTCAGGGTACCACCAGGTGAAAGTAAAGAGGGAAGACACCCCGAAGACAGCTTTCGGGACTCGTTATGGACAGTTCGAGTTCTTGGTGATGCCGTTTGGGTTGACCAAAGCCCCGATAATGTTTATGAACCTGATGAACAAGATATTTCATCAGTACCTGGACTAGTTTGTTGTAGTCTTCATAGATGATATTTTGATATACTTGAAGACCCCAGAGGAGCATGAGCAGCACTTGAGGATTGTTCTGGAGACCCTCAGGTAGGAGAAGCTGTATGGCAAGTTGCCAAAGTATGAATTCTTTGTTGATAAGGTTGAAATTCTTGGGCATGTTATTACAGGAGATGGAATCTTGGTGGACCCGGAGAAGATCTCAGCAGTGGAATCGTAGTCTACCCCGAGTTCAGTAGCAGAGATCAGGAGCTTCCTTGGATTAGCAGGCTACTACCGTAGGTTTGTTCGGGACTTTTTCAGACCAGCAGAGCCGATGACCAGGCTGACCAGGAAGGACGTAGAATTCGTCTGAACTGAGGATTGTCAGTCAGCATTTGAGGAGCTGAAGAGGAGATTGACTACAACTCCCATCTTAACACTACCATCAGGAGCAGGAGGATTTTCCATTTATAGTGATGCATCCGAAAAGGGTTTGGATTGTGTGTTACAGCAGCACGGGAAGGTGATTGCCTATGCTTCCAGGCAATTACGCCTGCATGAGAATAACTACCCTACCAATGATTTGGAGCTTGCAGCGATTTTCTTTGCTCTAAAATTATGGAAACACTATCTATATGGAGAGAGAGTAGAGATCTTTACAGATCATAAGAGCTTAAAGTATGTGTTTACACAGAAGGAGCTCAACATGAGGCAGCGACGATGGTTGGATCTGATGAAACACTTCGACATATCCTTGCAGTACCATCCAGGGAAGGCCAACGCAGTCGCGGATGCTTTGAGCAGATATCCCGTGCTATGTGCTTGACTAGAGACATACATTTATTTGTCGAACTCGACAGTTTGGACATTGAGGTATTGATTCCGGGAGTCATAACACAGATGTGGGGACTTCAGGTTCAGTCGGAACTGATGGACCGAGTCAGAGCCGGACAGTATGAGGATGAGTCTCTGAGGAGCATCAGAGCACAGGTTCAAGTCGGGCTGGCAGTGGACTTTATCATAGCAGATGACGGATCATTGCGACACAGTACCAGGTTGTGCGTACCGAGAGGAGTTTTGCACGAGGAGATTATGCAGGAGGCGCATTGTTCCCAATACTCTATGCATCCTGGTGCCAACAAGATGTATAGAGACATGAGGGAGCATGTATGGTGGTATGACATGAAGCGGGAGGTAGCTAGCTTCGTGTCCAGATGCTTAGTTTGCCAGGAGGTCAAGGCGGAGAGACAAAGACCAGGAGGATTGCTTCAGCCTTTGCCCATTCTGGAGTAAAAATGGGAACATGTTATTATGGATTTTGTATCGAGGCTTCCACGTTCTCCCGGAGGCAAGGATGCAATTTGGGTCATCGTGGATAGGTTGACCAAATCAGCCCACTTTTTGCCATTTAAAGTGGGTACAACTACGGAGAGACTTGCAGATGTATGTGCGTCAGATTGTCAGATTATACGGTATTCCGGTGAGCATTGTCTCGGATCGGGATAGTCGCTTCACGTCCCATTTTTGGAGGAGTTTGCACGCTAGCTTGGGCACTCAGCTCAAGTTCAGTACCGCTTATCACCCTCAGACGGACGAACTATCGGAGAGGACTATTCACTCTCGAGGACATGCTACGCACATATGTTTTAGATCTTGGAGGTTCTTGGGAGGATCACCTTCACTTGGTAGAGTTCTCGTACAACAATTGCTACCAAGCCAGCATTAAGATGTCACCATTCGAGGCTTTGTATGGACGGAGATGCCGCACTCCGTTGTCCTGGGATGATGTTGGAGAAGGAACTTTATTGGGACCAGAGATGGTAGTGGATGCAGCAGAGAAATTGAAGCTTATCAGGGACAGACTTCGAGGGGCGCAGGACACGCAGCGGCATTGGACCGATAGCCACCGGAGACCTTTGGAGTTTGAGGTATAACTTTTGTTTTGTCTTGCTTATGTTTGATTGTTACTTGTTAGAGTGCAAAGGTTGTGTTTCGTGCTAGGTTGGCGGTCTGATTTTTTTGAGGATTTCTCCGACACATGGCACGATTCGTTTCGGCCGCGATTCATCGGTCCTTTCAGTATTCTCGATAGGGTCGGTGCAGTTGCTTACAGACTAGATTTACCACCTGCACTGGAGGGATTGCACAACGTATTTCATATGTCACAGTTGAGATGGTACGTGGCAGATCACAGTCATGTGTTAGATCACTCGGAGATAGAGGTGGGCCCTACTCTCAGCTATCTAGAGCTGCCAGTGAAGATTTTGGATCGGAGAGAGAAGGTGCTGAGGAACCAGACGATTCCTTTGGTGCGCGTCGCGTGGATGCATCACTCGCTAGGAGAGAGTACCTGGGAGCGAGAGACCGAGATGCGCGAGCGATATCCATATCTGTTCGAGCCATGAGGTATAATTCTTTCTTGTATTGTATTATTTTATTTTGGTAGATAGTTTTTTCCTTAATTTCTAGGACGAAATTTTTCTAAGGTGGGTAGGTTTGTCACCCTCACATTTTTATCCAAGGGTCGTTTGGTAATTGTTATTGGGTATTATTTTAAAAATTTTAGATTTAATATTTGTGCATGCATGTATGATTTATTTATTTATTGTATTATTAATTGTTGCTAGTTGTAGATTTGTTTTGGACTTGTGTAGTGGACCTAACCCAATTATTAGAATGCATGAACCAAATAATTAGACTAGTCTAATTTGAGCCCATGAATTAGGCCCATGGATTAGGATGCTTGATTAATTAGTGAAACTATTAGACTAGAATATTTTCTCCCTAATTAAATTCTTCAGGAGAGGCCCCAAGGGGTATTTGTGACTTTGTACATTACTTTGGGAGGGGGTTTCTTGGCCGGCCTACATAGGAGGAGAGAGAGTGCTTTCATTTCTTTTCATCCCCAAAATTCTAGATCTATATTTTTTCTTTTCCAATTTTCCTCCATTTCCTCATCAATTCTCCACCAATTCTCCACCAATTATTCACCAATCTCTTCCCAAATTTATCATCGAGGTTGCTACATCAATGATCTACAAGAAGGAAACAAGGAGCAAGGAGGAGGAGGCCAAGATCTACAAGGAGAAGAGATACTTGGCAATTGGAGACTTTTTATTGGGAATCCATCTCCCAATAGGTACAATTCAGTTTTTCTCCTTCTATTAGACTCTAGATCTGAGATTTTTACCATGAAAAACCAACCCACATGCATAGGCTACCTATAGGATTTGGTTTTGGGTCAATTGGAGACCTACGGTGGAAGTTATGACCATTTTGGTACCAATTTTGGAGGAATTTCGAGATTGACATATGTAGTGCTTGTCATTGGATCTAATAGATCTAATTGACACTTGATTGCTTGTTTGTGACTAGTGTCGTGTCCACAATTGGATACGTGTAGGCCGTATCTCGTCTATTTGATGAAACGGATTAATTTTGGGGGTTTTTCTCTCACACGGGACCTTATGCATATCACATTATGACACGGACACGTAGACACTCTAATTACTATACGTATTGTTCATAATTTATGTGTTGGACTTGTTTGTGTCCTTCGGGATGCATTTGGTTGTGTGTTGGAGCCGTATCGCAAGCGTATCATAGAGGAAGTATGATACGGGTGCGATGCACTCCATGTGTTTGTAGTTTGGCTCGTTTGGCTATACGTGCATATGTATTTATATAGGTATAAGCTATCTATATATTATATTGTATATATAATAGTGTATTTTTGGGTTATGTATATGTCTCTCTCTCTCTCTCTCTCTCTCTCTCTCTATATATATATATATATATATATATATATATATATATATGAGATATAGTGATATATGTATATATGTATATATCTAAATGTATCTCTATACGTGTTAGTTTGTATATATATATATATATATATATATATATATATATATATATATATATATAGTTACTATTGTGTTGTGTGATTATATATCTATATCCATATAGATGTAGTAGTGAGAGATGTATACATATACATAGAGGTGTATAGGTGAGTTTATATATATATATATATATATATATATATATATATATATATATATAGTTTAACATTGAGTGATATGATTGAGAAGTATTATAACTAATTATGTATATAGATATAGTTATCTATATATATATATATATCTATATATGCTTAGTTGTGTCAGTATAATTGTGTATGTGTGGATTGGGGGTGTGTAATGCTACTGTCGAGCAGTAAAGTGACTGCTAAGAAGAGCAGTGTCAATAGCTACTAGAGCAAGACTGTGTGCAGTGCACAAGAAATTGGGAGCACATCAGCTGCAGCAGGACTGTGTGCAGTGCACAGGGAATTGAGACCACAACAGATGCAGCAAGACTATGTGCAATGAACAGGGAAATGGGAGCACAACAGCTGCAGCAAGACTGTGTGCAGTGCACAAGGATTTGAGAGCACAACAACTGCACAGGATCAACAGCTCACACACCTAGTATCAGTAGGATATGAGGAGCCCAAGCACAGTATCAGTGTCTGGAATTCACTGTACATGTTTCAGTTTCCAGCATTTCAGTTTAGTATAGAGTTGAGTTTCAGTTTACTATTCGGTTCCCGAACACATTTCAATGCAGAATTCACTGTGCAGTATCTGGGTTTTGGTCCAGTATCAGTCCCCAGTTCAGATTAGCTAGGTATCATGGTTTGGGTAGTAGTTTGGTATAGTTAGTATCTATATAACTAAGTGTACTAGTGGTAATATTGGCTAATAAGTATCAGGTGATTTAGTTTGTGTATTAGTTAGAATTAGTAGTTAAATAGTTAGATTGTATCAGTAGTATCTATAATTGTTAGTGTAGATATATACCCTATTAGTTAGCTAAGTAACTATTAGTAACTAACTATGTTAACTTGATATATATATATATATATATATATATATATATATATATATATATATAGTGTTAGTTTATAGAGTTAGTATTAGTTTGAGATATGTATATTTGTATTAGTTAATTTAGAGTTTGGTTTACCTCGGGATACCAAGGTATCACCTAGGTATTGGGTCGATACCCAAGTTTTGAGATTGGGTATCGAGATTAGGTGCGATACGCATTGGTGCAAGGCCGAGGTATCCTATTTAAATTGTTTTGATATAATTATTATAATTGACTTGAACACATAGATATAAAACACTATTTTTCATATTCGAAACTTGCGTATCTTGGGATACGACTCTTTGAGTACTTTATTTACCCTTAGCTTAGCTTGTATAGCATAGCTTCATAGTGTATCGACTTAGTGACTTCGCATTAGACTCTTGCAACCTAGAATTTATTGGTTTGACTTAGAAATGGTGTATTGACCTAGAACTTTATCAACTTCACTTATTTTCATTATTGAACCTTGTATTGATGCAACATACCATATATAGGTTGTGAGACACCGGCTTGGGTATTGAGAGACACACTTTGCTCAGGATGACAGGCGAGTATATTTTTCTGATTGTTTTTCATTTCATAATATTATATATATGCATGTTCTAGATTTGTATACATTGATCCCGACATAGTGATTTCACGAACTGGTGCTATATGGATCCCGTCATGAGATGTTATCCCCTACCGTGTTCAGTGGGTACTCGTGTACATTGTATCTCATTATGTATATTGGGTATTAATTATACTTCGTGTTCACACACTGCTCGTTTTCAATGTGCTTATTCGTGTACACCCACCGCTCGTGTTCGGTGGTTATGATATTCGTGTACACCCACTGCTCGTGATAGTGGTTATATTTTCGTGTTCGTAGCGTGTCATGATTGGATCCATCAGTATTAGTTGGGTTAATCCGTCTTACCTGATCATGTTCATCCAACCCGATCACAAAATTAACTCGTACTCTGAGGCACATTAGATAGTTTATATTGCAATTTACTTCATCATATTGTTGAACTATATTCTCGTATATTACCTGTATATCTATTGTTCATCATTCATATGTTCAGTGATCATGTATTTCATTTCTATATCTGTTTATATGCTCGATTATACTATTAGAACTGCTTTCAGAGGTATCTACTTCGTTCCAATCCTGACTGGATATTTTTTTCCAGATGACTGGCTTCTAGAGCAGTGTCCCATATTCTACGGGCCGCAGGACGGGGTACCTTTAGAGGATACTCTTATTGACCAGGGGGACTTAGTAGCAGAGCCCGAGGAGGTCTAGTTATATTGTATTGGATTGTATTAGACTATTCTTTTAGTGGATTCACATCTTGTATATTATTCGGATTGTGGATTTGTACCTTTATTCTTTCCTTTGCTATTCCTTTCGTGCATTATTCTTTCTTAGTTTGTTTTGTGATTGAGATTAGATATTCATGTGAGATACCATTTTGCTCCTCCGTTTGGAGTTGAGATGTTGATATGTACCATATTATATTGTTGAGATGTTAGATAGTTATAAATGACCCCGACAGCGTTCTACCATCGATTCTGCGGTGTAGGCTAGGTGTAACCACGTACTCGTGTCCGAATATCATGGTGCGGGTCGTGACAGACCCTAGAACACACTTTGAGATACTTAAGTTAGGTCAATACTTGTTTCCTGTGTTGATGGGCAACTTAGTACGTACACAAACCCTAGTTATGACCTTGCACACTCAAGCCTTCTAGTTGACCTAGAGGGACCTAGTTATAACCCCTACTTGCGAAGATGTACATTTAGAGGGACTTGACACTTGTGCATTTTTAGACTCTTGCACACTCGAGCCTTCTAGTTGACCTAGTTATAACCCCTACTTGCGTTAGTTTCTAGGTACGTGTATATATGTACTTTTGTGTACTTTTGTGCTTTTCTAGTTTAATGACTGATTGTTATTATATTATATTATATTATATATATGCTCGTTGGATCGTTCAGACGAGGCTTCGGGAGCAGGACTTTGGCCTTCGCAGCTTGAGGATTCAAGCAAGCATACCTTGCCTTATTTATTGTTTAATTCAAGTTACTAAATATTGTATGAGTTGTTGCTGCAAATATTATTTATAACTGTACGCGTCCGAGAATGACTCGGGTGCAGTCAACGATTGCGTCGATGAGTAGTGTAGCGACTTAGTCTCTAGCAGACTCACCTACTGTTGTGGAGATGTTCTGATATCTTCCAAGACCCTGACACTTCTTACACTCATCACGATAACAAACTCATGTTGGGATGCGAGTTGGCATACCCGACTAGCTATCGGTATGTGCGACATGCATCACGGTTTAGTGCGTAGCCAGGTTAGTCTAGTTATTTGAGACCTGACATGTAGTTACGAAGTGTGCATGTCGTGTATTCGACTTGTATATTTTCATTGGGTGGGGAGGACAACTGGTTGGCGTATGGAACACACACATTCGTACCCGTAGTGTCCATCGGAGCTACAGGGACTGATGACATCTTTATTCAGATTCTACGTTCCTTGGAGCGATACAGACTTATATATATACTATATAGATTTTGCGTTCTACGGAGCGATACGACGTTATATCACGCAGATTCCACGTTCTTTGGAACGGTATGGACGTTATACTATACAGGTTCCACGTTCTTTGGAATGATATGAACGTTATATATTTATGCCTTTACCTACCCATACGTACCAAAGTTGTCCTCATACTGCATTCACTTAGATGGTTAGTACGCCCCCTTACTTATTTAGTATTTATATTCGGCATGTATTTTTGTATCTTTTTACGTCCCTCTGAGGACCTGGTTTCCTTTTAGATTTGGACGAGGTGTACTACCCGACCGTGTACGGGCCCGGACAGGAGACGAGGTACACAACTGAGGAGTAGCTTGAGGTGTTACCTTCAGACTTTTCCTGATCACTAGTAGGCCTTCCGCCAAGGGCTGGAGCATCTTTATCTAGTTCGTCGATGTTCTAGTTTAGTATTCTTATCCGTCATTCCGTACTTTTATTTTAGCATTGTATTCAGTGGGTTTGTTCCGATCAGACTTATTTGTGTTGTATTGTGACATCCAGACTCCGTACTTATTTTCAGTATTTATTTTAGCACTTTTTATTTATATTCTGTGGATGAGATTATATATTTAACTGCTGCATGTTAGCATATTGGACTTGATAGTATTTTTGGACAACGTAGTATGCTACGTCGGGTCCATTAAATTGGGAAATCCTTCAGAGTCGTATTAGCTGGCTATTGCCACATGGCCTGGTCCCGTATATTTTAGGACTAGGACGTAACATGGTTTTAGTGGTGACCCATGCAGGTCTCTCAAATTATCGCTTGTGGGATGTATCATGCCATCTCATCTACCTTGACTACTGTATTTGAACCTCCTTCATATCTAACTACTTAAATATCTACATCCTGTTTGTTAATTTTTGTATTCTTTTAATATAGTTTTATCTCTTGTAGAGAGATGAACTTGCGTAGCGGACGCGAGGCATACGGTGCCATTGTGCCATCCGCTACCGCGCAGAGGGAGGATACATCCTTGGGAGCACCTGGAGAACAGCCACAACAACAGGTCTCGTGATACCTCGGGTCCTGTTGATACACTGGCGACAGACTTCTCAGGCCGATCCGACGGAGCAGCACGAGGGCCAGACTTCACAGGCTGTTCCGACACAACACCTCGAGGGTCAGAATTTGAGGGCCACGCCGATGCCGCAGCCCGAGAGGCCGACGTCTCAGCAGACACCTATAGTGCAGCCGGAGGTTCCATTGCCACCACCTATCACGCCCCAGTCCCAAAATATATGGGACCAGCACGTGGCAATGGCCAGCTGGTACGACTCCGTAGGGCTTTCCAATTTAATGGACCCGACGAAGTGCACTTACGCTGTCCACGATCAAGTGATCCAGTTAAATAATCTAATTCTAACATGCAACACTAAACTAAATCTCAATCCATAGTAAATAAATTTTAAGAAATAATGATCTGCATTATCAGTTTGCAGCCAAATAATATATTCGTTCGAATAGGACAAAGAACAACATAGGCCTATAAACACTAGGCTATAAAAGCAGAATCAAAATGGAAAGAAGTACATGACTGTAATAGCTGAAGAATGTAAAGATACCTGCAATGATATCCATACTCCAGTAGATCACGCATCATGCAGACTGCATAAATAACCTGGAAGGGAATCAGGTCCTCAGAGGGACGTAACAAGATACAAAAATACATGCCATAAAGTAAATACTGTGAAAACTCGAGGGTGAACTAACCAGCTAACTGAAATGTAATTTGAGGACAACTTAGTGCGTATAGGAAGTGTAGGCTAGACATATGCTGACGTATTCACCAATCACCGTGACTGGCTAGTATATGCCACATATGCCCCCCATTTTAGGGCACTCTACAATATAATAACGTCCAGCTCCGAAGAGCGCGGTATCTGTACATGCAACGTCCATCGCTCCGAAGAACGAGGTATCTGCAAATATATATACGTCTGTATTGCTCTGAGGAATGCGGTATCTGTATAAAGGAGGTGGGTGTCCCATACGCCTACTAGTCATCCTCCCCGCCCAATGCCAATGTATAAGTCGCGAACACGACGTGGACATCTCGTACTATAATGCAAGTCGCTATAGAAATAAATCTCAAGAAAGCTAAATATCATCACACGTGCTGCTCACACCGATGGCCAGTCGATCATGAAGCACGCGTCCCTACATGAACTCACTCTGTGACGTGCAATGATACGTGTCAAGGCCTGGGGAGTCATACTGATAACTCCACAACTTTATGTGGGTCCACTAGACACTAGGTCAGACACAAGTCCTAACGTCAACGCCTTCGTTGACTGCACCCGAGTCTTTCTCGGACGCGCACAGTTAAATAATATAACAAATAGACATGCAACTAAATAATATTTGAATTTAAATAGTACAACAAGGCAATGTATACTTGCATGAGTCCTCAAGCTGCGAGTGCCAATAACCTGCTCCCGAAGTCTCGCCTGAACGATCCAGCAACCCTATATATATAATATAATATAATATAATTATTAGTCATTATAATAGTACACATAGGAACACCACTACGTTGCACTTAGGAACTGACGCAAGGGGGTCACAATTGGGCAACTAGCAGGGTCGCTTGTGCACGCAACTAAGACGTACACGTGTCACATCCTTAATTTTTGTGCACAGCAAGACAACGAGTTATAAAAATACTTTACAAAACCAAATACCACATAATACAAAAATACAAGTCCTAGCTAATATGTTAGTGTGCACAAGGCCAGTAGTCTAACCCTTAGGTCAACATAAGTATAACACGTTAATTAATCATAATTACTAAGAGGTAAATAATAACTCTAATATTATTCTAAAATATATACATCTATACACAATGCACAAGGGTTCACTACTACGCATGTCCATTCAACAATACACCGATGCTTTTGTACATGACGAGAAAGAAATAGAAATATGTATACCTAGTCGATCGTGGCAGAGGGGGGTATCTGCGGCGCATCGGCGGCCTACCTCCGGCAAGGGAGGGCAGAGCTCCGACTGTGCACAGTAGCTGCGGCAGCTACATGGGCAACATGGTGGTGCTCCGGCTACAGCAACACGTAGCAGCAGCAGCTTGCAGCGGCAGCGGCAACGTCTGGGTCGGCAGTGGCGGGTCGGTGACGGTGGGGGAACGACCGTGAAAGGATGGTGGCTCGGGTGGTGGTCTCCGGTGATGGTCGGGGTGCTGCGGGGTACAGTCGATGGTGATGATGGTGTTGGTGATGTTGATGTTGGTGACGGTGGTCGACGTGCTAAGGTTGTGTCACGCCCCAGTCCCAAATACGTAGGACTAGGAATACGTAAGCATGCCAGCCGCATGGATATGGCAACTCCAATATATGGAAACCATAACCCATACGTACGCTGTAATATGAATATAACTCACATGTGGTATAAATAATGTCACAAGTCACAGATATGCTAATCTCATCCACACAACAAGTCATAGAAACGAAATAATAAACTAGAATAAGGAGTCTGAATATCCAGAAAATAATAGTCGGGTGGAGACAAATCCACTACCAAGACTATAACCAAAACTAAAATGAGAGAGGAGTATAAAATCTCCAATATAAAATAATATGAAGACAGAAGTGCATCAGCGAAAAGAATCCATTGCTAGATAATCAACGATGCTCAGAAGGTAAGACCTCCTCGACAGAAAAGAATGCGTCAGGTCCAGGCCCGTACTCCTGCAAATACTCAAGAGCAGATACACCTGGCAGGGGACCAGGTCCTCAGAGGGACGTAACAAGATACACAAAACACATGCCAATTTGAATACAGTGAACATGCATATAATTTGAAAATAAATAAGTACGCTGTACACGATCATCTATATGAATGCAAATGAGGACAACTTTTCGACGTATGGGCAAGGGTAGGCTACTCGATCTAATCCTCACAACCTCACGCTCGTCCATGGACATCATCAGCCGTCATACCTCGGGGGTAGCGACCCTCGGACTCCATCAATCGACATACCTCGGGGGTAGCGACCATCGGATACGACCCACCATAGTGCGTGCTAGTGACTACGGTGTTACCAGAGTGGTCAAAGCCCATACGCCTAATGATTGTCCTCTATGATACTAGGTGCCATGTGTGTGTCAACATATATAATACATAGTAATGACTGGAGAAAAAAACTACACATGCATGAACTATACAGAAATGAAATAAATGAACAGAAATATAAATAGCATGCAAAGTACTGTAAACAATTTGGCAATGTATCTTGCCTGGCAAGAAGGCTGCAAAATGTAGTGTCCCAATGTCAACACTAAGAGTCAGAAGCTACGGCCTCAGAATGAACGTCTCCGGATGCTGAAATAAACATCACCAACGTTCCCAGAATAAGCAAAATAGCTAAAAAGTACTTCCCTTTCGTCCAATTTGGACACAGGGGCAAAATGGTAATTTCGGGCAAAAGTGGGGTCCACGTGTGGCCCACTTTGCACCGAAAAGAGTGCCGAGGGTAACAGTCTCTAAATGGGACAAACTATAGGTCAAACAACTCTAAATGTCAATAAGAACCCAACGATATGTCCAAATGTGGATTCCGATGAGCCGAACAAAATTTGGTCCAAAAAGTCAACTGTGGGGCCCGCCAATTGGCGATTTGGTCAACCGTCTCAGAATCGCGTGAAATTTGGGTCACAGGACCAGCGCGTTACCACGAGTCCAGTGGCACAAGTTTCGTCACAATCTGACAAGCGTGCACAAAATATGTGCGAGTTCCACAAAAGTTGCGACACGAAATGTGTCCGCGGATACGGCCTGATTCCGGTTATGCTGCGTGCACCATTGGGTACACTTGGCACACGGCGGGGCGGTCCCGTTTGGCGGGGCGCGCTCCATTTTTCTACTTTTGAAAAACCGGAAAAAGTGGGTGTGCACAGTTTTGTGACGAATATAACTATGTCCACAGCGACTAATAGCACAGGGTTATTTAACAGAAATTAAACTAGGTCAGGTATTCTACAGGTATCAAAAAGAATCACCGAATTCGGTTCTCTGTGGTGGGAGATACGAACTCGGCAATATGGGTTGTCATTCTGGAATTCTGCGATTCCAGAATTGGGTCTGTCCGTCCACTTTGGACGCTGATTTACACCTAGGGGCACACGTTTTCTGATATTGGCTATAAAACGAATATTGGAGAGGGTTAAGGGATGATCATACCGATGAAGACGGAACAGCGTTTGGTCGAGCGATTCGACGGGAAATCGCGCCGGAGCGAAGGTGCCTCGAGTGGAAAACTGTAGGATGCAAGGTCGGCGTCGACGGGATGGTTGGATGGCTTGGCGGGGCTTCTCTGGCTGCGGTGACGGCTCCAGATGGGAAGAGAAGGTCTGGAACTATTAGGTTAGGGTTTTTGTGAAATAATATATATATATATATATAATATAATAGGGAGAGAGAGGGAAATAGGTTCGGCCGAAAGGGGGGGCGCTGAAGGAGCGGGCCTGGGAAGCACATACCAAAGGAATGAAGTGGCGGGTCATTAGAATTTAGCAACTTTCTAGTTGTTGAATGTTGCTGGATGGGGTCTTAATATTTGCTAAGTGGCTAAAGAATGGTAACATAGTACTTTATTATTATTATTATTATTATTATTAATATTATTAGTTACTTATTTAATACTTTAATAATACTTCTTTTACTTTCTTTTCTTTTTCTTTCTAAGTATATATATACATATATATACTTGTATATACATATATATTATATATATACTCATAAGAAAATTCATGGATTAGAATAATGCACACCATTAGGCTAGCAACTGCTTAAGGGGTCTCCTACATGGAATAAATTCCGAAAAATTCCTGATGGTCCCATAAGTCATCTAAGTGCCCGAACACCTAACATAAAAATTATTAAAAATCTATTTCTCCTATTTAGCCACTAAATACTATATTTAAATTATTAATTAATAATAAAAAATAATAAATACGGTTTTTAGAAATATGGGTTTTACATTCTATCCAACTTACAAAAATTTCGTCCTCGAAATTGACACTAACCCATATTCATAATGATAACTATAGCTACTACACTACATTGGTATCTAGTAGGACTCCTAAAACTCATGGTCTGCCATTCTAACACTTTCTCATCTATTGTCCATACACTATTCTATCATCCTCTAACTCGTCTACACTACCCAACTTACAAGAATTCTACTAATGGTCACCTTCTTTGAAGCTATTGTCTAGATTGTAAGGCAATTATATTTATTGGATCGAGAATCTTGGGATACCTGTCTGGAATCTCATAACTATGACTTTTTTCCATAACCGTCAAGTAACATAGTCTAATACTGCCTCGCCACCTGGCCAGTATGGCTGCAAGTAATTCGACTACTTCTACCATAATCGTCTGGCGGCAACTGTCGCTACCTTGCCAGCGATTTGTCATAGTCATCAGTTCGTAACAAGTGCCTTCAACTCTTTCCTAGGCATAGTCTAAGTTTTAGGGAACACTTAAGGTCTTGACTAACTATTAGGGGTATGATCTAGCTCAAATGATCTAACAATTTCTACTAGGCTACATGGTGCTACTTAAGGGTTAAACTAATAAAGAATACATATATTGCTATAGTGCATATACATATTAAGAACTCATCCTTAGTTATCAAGCATTGCTAACACATTTATGTTTAACTAACAAAATAGGGGTGAGGTTGATATCAAACAATTCATAATGGCACGAAAGATATAACTATGATAGGAAGAGTTACGCACGAGATAAGGAATGAATACAAAAGGAGGAGATGAGTCACCCAAGAGGGCGAGATAAGGATAGGGGAAGAATACTACTACTGCTACTCCCGTCATCCATTAGCATCGCGTGTATGCCATCTGGATAGAATAGAAATATATCCTCATAACTACTAGACTACCATATATATAATTCTATATCTATTTGTGCATCTAAGATCTTGTGTCACAATGGGGTTATGAGTATGCAAAGACAATTATAACTAAAAGGTCGTACCTGTATCTACGGCTTCCTGTGTTTGCTCTCCCATACTTGTCATAATGAATGCTTGGCCTTGTCCTTGGTTATTCAACTGGGGTCTAGTCCCCTCTATTTGTGCAGACTGTAGAAGCAGTGGTGAGTCCCTTTGGTCTTCTATACTTGAGGGTGTATGCGGTGTTCCTGATTCTAATGCCATAGGTCTCTGGTTCTGTTTAGGACATTCTCGGGCTTGATGGTGGCTTGATCCACATATCATGCACAACCCCAATCGACGATGACAGTCTCTTAGAATATGACATGTCCTTCCACAATAGTGACAAGTACGGAGCTCCTTGGTTGGATATGGTGCAGCACTATCTGATTGTTGGCGTGTCAAAGGGTGTCGAATGGGTCCTCCTTGTTGTATCCTTACTGGTCCTTGGTGACTTCTCTGTTGAATTCTGTTTCCCTTGCTGATGGCCTCCTGAATCCTGGCCTCTGTCAATAGCTCGGTATAAGAGATCCGGGACTGGGAGCTAGTGTAGTGCTGGAGCTCCTGAGTCAGCCCGCGGTGAAACCTCTTAGCCTTCTCCAAGTCATTAGGTATTAGGACTGTGCCATACTTACTGAGACGGCTAAATTCTGTGTCATACTCATCTACCGTCTTGTCCCCTTGCTCTAGATGGAGGAACTGATCGTACAATGCGTCCTTTACATTATCCGGGAAGTACTTCTCTCAAAGCATTCCAAGAATTGTTCCCAAGTCTGACGCGTACCCAACTGGCGCTCCATTGATTCCCACCAGTGATGCGCGTTGCCTTCTAACTGAGTCCTCACGCCTATCATCCATAGGTCAGAAGGTAATTGTGATGCCTCTAACAACTTCTTGGTATTGGCAATCCAGTTTGTGGTCTCCTCTGGACTCTCATTGCCATTATATGGCTTAGGGCCCATCTGCACAAAGTCCTTGACTGAACCGACCCGAGCTTGTGGTACTGAAACTAGGGCCTGGGTTGGTGCAGGGGCTAGTGCAGCCAATCTCTCAAGCGCTGCCAAAAATTCTAGCCTCTGCTCTGTTATTTGCTGCCTCTGCTCGGCTGCCTGCTGCCTTTGTTCCTGTATTATCATCTGAAAGAATTGGAACAGCTGTGTCTGGCCATCCTGCGGTGCTAGTGGAGCTACAAATGTCCCATTAGGTATCGTGGAGGGGGTTGATGGAATTGGATTGCTAGTCGGTCCATCCGGTCCAGGAAGAAGAGGTGGTGTTGAGGTCACTCCTAGTGGTTGGTCGTCGTCCCCTGGAGACGTGTTGTCTCCGGTGGCGGCATGCCCGTTATTCAAATTCATCTCTCTGCAAGAGATGGACGAAGGATTAAGAAGAGTACATGAATCAAGCAGGATGCAAGAACTTAAGTAGGACATGTTGGAAGGAAGGTAAGTTATAGTCAAGTGTGGATGAGATCTAAAATTCTAATCCTAGGTGCAGGCTTGTTCGGTACAGTTACGTAACCGAGACAATATATTCTTGACCTGCATGGGCCACCACAAAAACATGTCACGCCCCAGTCCCAAATACGTAGGACTAGGAATACGTAAGCATGCCAGCCGCATGGATATGGCAACTCCAATATATGGAAACCATAACCCATACGTACGCTGTAATATGAATATAACTCACACGTGGTATAAATAATGTCACAAGTCACAGATATGCTAATCTCATCCACACAACAAGTCATAGAAATAAAATACTAAACTAGAATAAGGAGTCTGAATATCCAGAAAATAATAGTCGGGTGGAGACAAATCCACTACCAAGACTATAACCAAAACTAAAATGAGAGAGGAGTATAAAATCTCCAATATAAAATAATATGAAGACAGAAGTGCATCAGCGAAAAGAATCTATCGCTAGATAATCAACGATGCTCAGAAGGTAAGACCTCCTCGACAGAAAAGAATACGTCAGGTCCAGGCCCATACTCCTGCAAATACTCAACAGCAGATACACCTGGCTGGGGACCAGGTCCTCAGAGGGACGTAACAAGATACACAAAACACATGCCAATTTGAATACAGTGAACATGCATATAATTTGAAAATAAATAAGTACGCTGTACACGACCATCTATTTGAATGCAAATGAGGACAACTTTTTGACGTATGGGCAAGGGTAGGCTACTCGATCTAATCCTCACAACCTCACGCTCGTCCATGAACATCATCAGCCGTCATACCTCGGGGGTAGCGACCCTCGGACTCCATCAATCGACATACCTCGGGCGTAGCGACCATCGAACATGACCCACCATAGTGCATGCTAGTGACTACGGTGTTACCAGAGTGGTCAAAGCCCATACGCCTAATAATTGTCCTCTATGATACTAGGTGCCATGTGTGTGTCAACATATATAATACATAGTAATGACTGGAGAAAAAAACTACACATACAAGAACTATACAGAAATAAAATAAATGAACAGAAATATAAATAGCATGCAAAGTACTGTAAACAATTTGGCAAGGTATCTTGCCTGGCAAGAAGGCTGCAAAATGTAGTGTCCCAATGTCAACACCAAGAGTCAGAAGCTACGGCCTCAGAATGAACGTCTCCGGATGCTGAAATAAATATCACCAACGTTCCCAGAATAAGCAAAATAGCTAAAAAGCACTTCCCTTTCGTCCAATTTGGACACAGGGGCAAAATGGTAATTTTGGGCAAAAATGGGATCCACGTGTGGCCCACTTTGTACCGAAAAGCGTGCCGAGGGTAACAGTCTCTAAATGGGACAAACTATAGGTCAAACAACTCTAAATGTCAATACGAACCCAACGGTATATCCAAATGTGGATTCCGATGAGCCGAACAAAATTTGGTCCAAAAAGTCAACTGTGGGGCCCGCCAATTGGCGATTTGGTCAACCGTCTCAGAATCGCGTGAAATTTGGGTCACAGGACCAGCGCGTTACCACGAGTCCAGTGGCACAAGTTTCGTCGTAATCTGACAAGCGTGCACAAAATACGTGCGAGTTCCACAAAAGTTACGACACGAAATGTGTCCGCGGATACGGCCTGATTCCGGCGCGTACATGCGTCCGAATCAGTCCCCACGAATTTTCACGTGTCCGGTTATGCTGCATGCACCATTGGGTACACTTGGCACACGGCGGGGCGGTCCCGTTTGGCGGGGCGCGCTCCGTTTTCCAACTTTTAGAAAACCGGAAAAAGTGGGTGTGCACAGTTTTGTGACGAATATAACTATGTCCACAGCGACTAATAACACAGGATTATTTAACAGAAATTAAACTAGGTCAGGTATTCTACAGGTATCAAAAAGAATCACCGAATTTGGTTCTCTGTGGTGGGAGATACGAACTCGGCAATATGGGTGGTCATTCTGGAATTCTGCGATTCCAGAATTGGGTCTGTCCGTCCACTTTGGACGCTGATTTACACCTAGGGGCACACGTTTTCTGAGGTTGGCTATAAAAAGAATATTGGAGAGGGTTAAGGGATGATCATACCGATAAAGACGGAACAGCGTTTGGTCGAGCGAGTCGACGGAAAATCGCGCCGGAGCGAAGGTGCCTCGAGTGGGAAACTGCAGGATGCGAGGTCGGCGTCGACGGGATGGTTGGATGGCTTGGCGGGGCTTCTCTGGCTGCGGTGACGGCTACAGATGGGAAAAGAAGGTCTGGAACTATTAGGTTAGGGTTTTTGTGAAATAATATATATATATATATATATAATATAATAGGGAGAGAGAGGGAAATAGGTTCGGCCGAAAGGGGGGGGGCGCTGAAGGAGCGGGCCTGGGAAGCACATACCAAAGGAATGAAGTGGCGGGTCATTGGAATTTAGCAACTTTCTAGTTGCTGAATGTTGCTGGATGGGGTCTTAGTATTTGCTAAGTGGCTAAAGAATGGTAACATAGTACTTTATTATTATTATTATTATTAGTTACTTATTTAATACTTTAATAATACTTCTTTTACTTTCTTTTCTTTTTCTTTCTAAGTATATATATACATATATATACTTGTATATACATATATATTATATATATACTCATAAGAAAATTCATGGATTAGAATAATGCACACCATTAGGCTAGCAACTGCTTAAGGGGTCTCCTACATGGAATAAATTTCGAAAAATTCCTGATGGTCCCATAAGTCATCTAAGTGCCCGAACACCTAACATAAAAATTATTAAAAATCTATTTCTCCTATTTAGCCACTAAATACTATATTTAAATTATTAATTAATAATAAAAAATAATAAATACGGTTTTTAGAAATAGGGGTTTTACAGGTTGTGGCGGTAATTGCTGATGGTGGTAGAGACGGTGAGATGGGGGTGATGGCCGGGTCGACGGTGGTGGCGAAAGGTGGTCGGGGAAAGTCGGGTGGTGGCTGCGGGGTGTTCAGGTGATGATGATGATGGTGTTGTTGATGATGATCGTAATGATGATGTCGGTGGTGATGGTGACGACGGTGGCGGTGGAGATGGTGATGAGGTTGGCTGGGTAGACGGTGGTGACGATGGCGGTGGAGGTAGCTGTCTGTGGTGTCGGTGGGGGTGACTGGGGAAGAAGGGGTCGGGTGAGGAGAAGAAGTCAGGTTGTTGATGGTGATGGTGATGATGATGATGGTGAATGGAGGTGGCGGAGACGACTGATGATGGAGGAAGGCGCGGTTGGCAGTGGTCGAGGGCGGTGTCGAGGGGCAGGCAGTGGAGATGACTGGTCGGAGAGGTCTGCTCGCAGGTGGTGGTCGGGGTATAGGAGATGTCGAGGTGACTCGGGAAGTCCGGGACGCTCGTCGTGGATGGTTGGTGCTGTCGGTGGAGGGAAGTCAAGAACGACAGTGGAGTTCAGGCGGTTAGGCGGGGTTGGCTGACAGGGCGGAGGATCCGGCGAGGTGGTCGAGAAAATGGTCGGAGATGGGAGGAGGAAAATGATGAAGATGGAGGTTTGGTTTAGGGTTTGGGTTGGGTTTGATGAAGGAGGAGGTGGTTGATGATGTAGAAAATAATGAGGTAGAGTTTTCATGTAGGAGAGAGAAGAGGGGGTGCTAGCCTTGGGATTATGGCCGGCCATGCCTCATAGGGATTGGGGTTGGATGCTACATGAAGGAAAATTGGAGGGCTAGGATTGAGTGGGTTTGAATGGAGGGCCAAGATGGTGAGGGGGTGATGTTTGAGTGTTGCACACTCCAAAAATATGAAAAAAATTGTATATGACCGGTCAAAGGAGAGGGGAGGAGTTTCTTCATGTGTTGGGTCCAATGGGAAGTGGACACCTCACTGCACTTTTGCATAAAAGTCTCCAACAATTAGAAAATTGCACAAAAATAAGAATTTGAGATTGAATGAGAGAAAACACCATGTTTGGTATGATGTAGTGGCTAAAAAGGGTGTGTGGTTTTTAGTATGAACCTTGAGGGCGTGAAAGGGAGGTTTGGTTTGGTGTTGGGTCCAATTTTGGGTTAACTTGGGTCCTTGCACCAATTTAATTAAAATTAATGTAATAGATGTTCTTAAATTAATTGGAAGTACATGGAGTTAAAATTAGGTGGGACACAAGTGTCATGGACGCAGAAGACTCAGAATAGAATATTGTCATAATTTGGGTTGCACAAAACGGGTCGAGATTGTGTCTCCAATTTTGATTGTAATGGACAAATATGCAAAGTTGGATTTATTTGAATTTAAGAACGGACGTTTATAACAAATATTGTGCGACCAAAATAAAGCACAATGGAGGATATTTATGAATTACACAAGGGTCAGAATGGAAGGCTGGCACGTCTAAAAAAAGTGTGTAAAATTTGTTTGGAAGCAAATGCTAGTGTAGCGCTCCAGATATCGAAGCAACGGTAAGGTGCACAAAGTGATACAAATATTGCACAATAAATCTAAAATACTGTGTTCTAATTCTAATTGGATTTAAACTAACCCTATAGTCTCTCTATCTAAGCCAGGTAGACCTAAATTTGGTCGAGGGAGTTTACACCACCTCCACCCTTTCCACCTCAGATTCCGTACGGACCGTACTCGCAGCAGACGTCGTATAGAGCCTTCCCACCTCAGATGCCACAGTCAGAGGGACAGCCGCAGATATTTTAGTTTTTTTAGGCCATGATGCAGGCGCGGTGGCATCATGCGGAGACTATGAGACGAGCTTGATGGCAATTCTGGTGAGGCCACCTACCCCAGCACCCGTACCAGCACCTGCACCTGTTCAGCCAACTGGCAGTTTAAAGGTTTCGTCAGATGGGCACGGATACCTTTTCGGGCACCTAGACCGCAGAGGAGATCTTCGATTGAGTCGCCAACACGGAGATGATGCTAGAGTTTTCTCAACTGCCTCCAGACCTTTGGATGATCGCAGTGAGGGCTCAGTTGAAAGGTAATGCCCATCACTGATGGAACTCTATGGAGCGTAGCGTCGATAAGAAGCAGACGTGAGAGCAGTTTCTAGAATACTTCAATGCGAAGTAATTTTCGGCTATGGTCAGGAATGCACTATACTCTCAGTTCCTGCACTTGGAGCAAGGAAACATGACTGTAGACGCGTATGACGCAAAGTTCAGTCGTCTTAGTAGATTTGGTACCGTCATGATACCCAATGATCTAGAGAAGCCAGAAAATTCCATCATGGTCTGACTTACGAGCTACAGAGGTACACTACCACCCAGGCGAGGATCTCTGACGAGAGGTTCTGACAGAGGCCAGGATCCAAGAGGCCATTGGCAGAGGATCGAGGCATCCCAGTGTGGCCGTACCAGCCAGAGCACAGCCCGGAACGGGAGGACCGATTCGTCGTCCCGGAGCGCATCCACAGACAAGGAGCCCACCATATCAACAAAGGGAACTACCGTCTTGCCGCTATTGTGGCAAGAGAGGGCATGTTCAGAAGGACTGTCGAAAGAGGCTGGGGACAAGTATGATTTTTGGAGCGAACCAACACCAGGCCCGAGATTACCCACAGTGCATGGATGCAGCACCACAGACATGACAGAGACCAGCTGCACCAGTCCAGAGGATACCATCCCAGGCAGGAGGTCAACGTCCACCTGCACCAGGTGGATTCAGAGGGGACCACCCCTGGCCCCACAGGAGGCACAGTTTGATCGGGCCAGACTGCAGGCCGGAAGGCAGAGGCACGGGCAGGCCTTTGCACTAGCAGTGACAGAGGAGGAACCAGAAGGGGAAGCTATCACAGGTACCATTTTAGTTGCATCATTACCTGCGACTGCTTTGTTTGAGTTTGATGCTATACTATCTTTCATATCTAGTAGTTTCATAGTTATGCATAGTGTAGCTACTTCCCCCATGCCTAAGAGTTGGAAGATTCTTACCGGAGGAGGTATCGTACCGGTTACTAGTACTATTAGAACGTGCTCGGTAGTCGTGTGCGGTCAGGAGATGAGAGCTCTACTTTTGGTATTTTTGATACCAAACTTTGACGTTGTGCTTGGTATGGACTGGTTGAGCCAGTACAATGCCATACTGGATTGCCGGAGGTGTAGCATCATTTTTAGACCGCCAGATCGCCCGGAGTTCGAGTACATGCGGGGGACCATCGAGCAAGGAGTAGGCCAGATAATTAGAGTTTACATCGCTATGGAGACGGCACCCCCATCGATAGTTGAAGAGTTCAAGGATATCTTCCCGGAGGAGTTGCCAGGCCTACCGCCGGATAGAGAGGTAGAGTTCACTATTGAGTTGGTACCCGGAGCAGCGCTGGTATCTTCAAATGTGTATCGGTTGGGGAAGAGGGAACTGGATAAGCTGAAGCTACAGTTAGAGGAGTTGCAGAGCAAATGATTTTTCTATCCTAGTCCATCACTCTGGGGAGCACCAGTATTGTTTTTACCAAAGAAGGATGGAATATTCCGTATGTGCATTGATTACAGAGCCCTTAATGCTTTGACTATCAAGAACAAGTACCCCCTGCCACGGATTGATGATTTGTTAGACCAGCTGACATGAGCAGAGGTGTTCACAAAGATCGACTTAAGATTGGGGTATCATCAGGTGAAGGTGCGGAGAGAAATTATTCCAAAGACGGCATTCAGGACTTGCTATGGCCCCTACGAGTTCTTGGTGATGCCTTTTGGACTGACGAATGCGCCTGTAGTATTTATGAACCTGATGAACATAGTCTTCCACCAGTATTTGGACCAGTTCGTGGTAGTCTTCATTGACGACATCTTGGTGTATTCATGGAGCCACGAGGAGCACGGGGAGCACTTGAGGATAGTGTTGGAAACGCTGAGGCGTGAGGCTCTATGCCAAGTTGAGCAAGTATGAGTTCCTCCTAGACCGTCTCTTTTCTCGAGCACGTCATCTCAGGAGATGGTATTTCAGTAGATCCAGCGAAGATTTTATCAGTAGAGACGTGGCCGACCCCTACTAACGTCTCGGAGGTGAGGAGTTTCCTAGGACTTGCCTGATATTACCGGAGGTTCGTACAGTAATTCACTAGGATCACAAAGCCGATGACCCGCTTGACCCGCAAGGAGCAGGAGTTCATTTGTACAGAGGAGTGTCAGACGACGTTCGATGAACGAAAGAAGCGTCTGACTACGATACCTATTTTGACTATACCTTCTGGACCCGGAGGATTTGTGATCTACAATAATGCGTTTGGAAAAGGATTATGATGTGTCTTGATGCAACATGAAAAGTTGTGGCCTATGCCTCTAGGCAGCTGAGGACCCATAAGAAGAACTATCTCACTCATGACTTGGAGCTTGCCGTAATGATCTTTGCCCTGAAGCTTTGGAGGCACTACCTATACGGAGAGCGGATGGAGATATTCAAAGATCACCAAAGCCTGAAGTATGTCTATACTCAGAAGGACCTGAACCAGAGACAAAGACATTGGCTCGAGGTGATGACAGACTTTGAGATTGAGCTACAATACCATCCGGGAATGGCCAACGTGGTAGCTGACACATTGAGCAGGAGGCCCATGGCATTTTTTTTTACTACTCAGTAACACCTATTGAGAGATCTAGAGAAGTTGGATATAGAGGTCATTATGCCCGGAGCAGACGGCCAGTTGTGGAGTCTTCAGGTGCAATCAACATTGGTTGAGGGGATCAAGGTTGCCTTGCCAACATATGCCAGATTCCCGAGACTTCGATAAAGGACAGAGGCCGGGATGCAGACAGGATTATGCATATATGAGGACGGGACTTTGAGATGTAGAGATCGTTTCTATGTTTCGAACGGAGAGCTTCGTCAGGAGCTGATGGTGGAGGCGCACAGTTCAGCATACTCTATTCATCCAGGGGGTACAAAGATGTACAGAGACTTGAGATAGTACTATTGGTGGCATAGAATGAAGAGGGAGATAGCCCCCTTTGTGACAAAGTGCCTGGTGTGTCAATAGGTCAAGACTGAGCATCAGAGATCTGCAGGCTTACTTCAGCCGCTCCCGATACCTGAGTAGAATTGGGAGCACATCATTATGGACTTTGTTATGGGCTTTTCGATGAGTCCTAGTGGTCACAATGTGGTATGGGTGATCGTGGATCGACTCACCAAGTCCGCTCATTTTCTACCTTTTAGAGTTGGGCAGTCTACAGAGGTCTTAGTATAAATGTATATAAGGGAGATCGTGCAACTACATGGGGTTCTAGTCAGTATAGTGTCTGACAGGGATACAAGGTTCACATCTTACTTTTGGCAGAGCATGCAAGAGAGTCTCGGTACCTGTATGAACTTTAGCACATCGTATCACCCGCAGACGGATGGCCTGTCCGAGCGCACCATTTAGACACTGGAGGACATGTTTAGGGCGTGCATGCTTGATTTCGGTGGGTCATGGGAGGACCATTTATATTTGGTCAAGTTTTTCTACAACAATAGCTATCAAACGAGCATTCAGATGGCTCCCTATGAGGCGTTGTATGGCAGGAAGTGTCATTTCCCAGTATGCTGGAGTGATGTGGACGAGAGACAGATTCTTGGACCAGAGTTGGTTGTTCGTACGGTGGACAGACGCGCATCGACGACCCCTAGAGTTCCAGGCTGAAGATTATGTGTTTTTAAAAATCTTACCTACCTGAGGGACCATCAGGTTTGGAGGCAGAGGAAAGCTGAGTCCGAGGTACATCAGACCATTCGATGTGTCGGAGCGTATCAGAGAGGTTGCCTACATGTTAACATTGCCACAGACATTGGAGGGAGTTCATGACATCTTCAATGTATCTCAGTTGAGGAGGTACATGTCAGATTCGAGTCATGTGCTTGACCACTCGGATATCACCATCGGGCCGAGTTTGTCATATCAGGAGGAGCATGTAGAGATTCTGGACAGGAGCGAGAAGGTGTTGTGAGGTCAAACTATCCCTCTAGTTCGTGTCGCATGGAGGCATCATGCACCAGGCGAGTCGACCTGGGAACGAGAGGATGATATTCAGCAGTGTTTTCCTCAATCTCTTTGAAGGCCTAGGTACGTAGTAGCATTATTTTCAGTCAATAGTTTATACCATGTTCGTTTTAATTTCGAGGACAAAATGCTCTAAGGAGGGTAGATTGTAAACCCTCTCAACCAAATTTATCTCTGCTTGGCTTAGAGAGAGACTAGGGTTAGTTTGGAGCCATTTAGAATTAGAACATGGTGTTTAAAATAAATGTATAAAATTTTGTATCATTTGGTACACCTTGTCGTTGTTTCGATATTTGAAGCGCTACTCTAGCTTTTGCTTTCAAACAAATTTTACACACTTGACCTTGACGTGCCATTCTTCTAATTTGACCTTTGGGTCACTCATAAATACCCTCTCTTGTGCTTTATTTTAGTCGCACAATATTCGTTATAAAATATCTAATTTTAAATCCAAATAAATCCAACTTTTCATTATTGTCCGTTCCAATCGAAATTGCAGACAACCTCGACCCTTTTCTCGCAACCAAATTTATGATAATAATTTATTCCGAGCCTACTACGTCCATGACACTTGTGTCCCACCCAATTTAAATCCTATGTACTTCTAATTAATTAAAGAACACCATTGACACTAATTTTAACTAAATTGGTGCAATGACTCAACCTAACCTAAAACTAGATCCAACACCAACCCAAATTCCCACTCACACCCTCATGGTTCATACAAAATACCACACACCAAATTCCCCCACAACAATACACCAAATATGGCATTTTTTTAACATCCAATCCACTTTTTCCTCTTTATGCAAGTCCTAAACTATTAGAAACTTTTGTGCAAATAGGTAGCCATGTGTCCACCTCCTATTGGTTGGAGCAAATGAAGAAAACCCATTTTGGTGAGACTTGACCGGTCTTGGTATTCCCCTCCCTTTTTGTATGTCACTACATACCAAAATACACCTACAATCCATCATAGCCCTCCATTCAAACTTCAAACCATCCTCACCACTCATTTTCTTCATGACAACCCCACACATACTTAGGAATGAAGAGGAGCAGCCGACCCTAATCCTAATGCTCTTCATTAAATAATCCTCTTCTCTCTCCTCACTTATTATTCTTTTTCTCCTTTCCTTCTACTTCATTTTTTTCTTCTACTTCCATTTAACAACCAACCCGAGCTTCACCACCTTCACCGAGTTCCCCACCACCGCCATCAGCCAACACCACCACCACCATTCCCATCTCCATCTCCTCCTCCACGACAACCACCTCCATCACTACCACCACTACCACTGCCACCAGCTTTATCACCATCACCACTACCAACCCGATTCTCACCATTACCACCATTACAACTGCTGCTGCTACTATCTTTGCTGTTGTTGCTGTCGACCTTATTCTTCTTCTCTTTCATCCTCTCGAGCAGCCCCAGA
The DNA here is from genome assembly GCA_036927795.1 of Iris macrosiphon. NCBI lineage: Eukaryota > Viridiplantae > Streptophyta > Magnoliopsida > Asparagales > Iridaceae > Iris > Iris macrosiphon. The sequence continues at coordinate 98,629,386 of JAYESA010000009.1, forward strand.
ATCCCACCTGAGCTCCCTCAACTGACCACAACCTCCACTCGAGCCCCTTGCACTCGAGTGCACACTGAAATCGATAGGAGCAGTCCGTACTCGAGTGCAACTCCTAAATCCAAGTTCTCCCATTTGCAAGTTGTTTTAGGTAATCTTCATCTCCTCCTCTCAATCCCCATCTACTTGTTCGTCATCATGTTCTTTTTATTTATTTGTGAACTATCTCTATTTGTTCTTCATCTACTTCTTGAGTGTTGAATGGTTATAAATATATATATATATCAATGTTTGGACAAATTTTCGTGTCCATAACCTATTTAATTATTTATTTTACCCTATAAATATCTCTATTTTATATTTATTTCAGAATATATAATGTAGTGTTGTATTGGATGCACGAATTAGTGGTTAGTGTGAGACCATTAGTTGTGGATATTATCTAGGGTTATGTTAAAGGTTGTTATATGTGAAGTGCCATGTGTTAGGGTGTGGCTTATACCATGTGATAGAGAGTATTATCATCATGTTAGATTTAATTCTTGTTTCTATAATTAAATAGTGCACGTGTGTAAATGAGAAAATCCTAAACTATTTTTGATATGCACGTGTTTAGGGTTACATAGATAATGTAGAATATGGATAGTGTTAGTGAGTTCCAATTACCCTTGAACTTGATAATGACCCTAGAACACACTTTGAGATACATAAGTTAGGTCAATACTTGTTTTCTATGTTAAGGAGCAACTTAGCACGTACACAAACCCTAGTTATGACCTTGGTTGTAATATTTGAGAAGATATACATTTAGAGGGACTTGACACTTGTGCATTTTTAGACTCTTGCACACTCAACCCTTCTTGTTGACCTTGTTATAACCCCTACTTGCGTTAGCTTCTAGGTACAGTGTATAGATGTACTTTTGTGCATATTTTAGTATAACGATCGATTATTATTATATTATATTATATATAGGCTCGTTGGATCGTTCGGACGAGGCTTCGGAAGCGGGACTTTGGCATTCGCAGCTTGAGGATTCAGGCAAGTATACCTTGCCTTATTTACTGTTCAATTCAAGTTATTAAATGTTGTATGAGTTGTTGTTGCAAATATTATTTATAACTGTATGCGTCCGAGAATGACTCGGTGCAGCCGATGATTGCGTCGATGAGTAGTGTATTGACTTAGTCTCTAGCAGATTCACCTACTGTTGTGGAGATGTTCTGATATCTTCCAAGACCCTGACATTTCTTACACTCATCACGATAACAAACTCAAGTTGGGATGCGAGTTGGCATACCCGACTAGCAATCGTTGCGTGCGATATGCATCACGGTTTAGTGCGTAGTCAGGTTAGTCTAGTTATTTGAGACCTGGTATGTAGTTACGAAGTGTGCACGTCGTGTATTCGACTTGTATATTTTTATTGGACGGAGAGGACAACTGGTGGGCATATGGGACATACACATTAGTACCCGTAGTGTCCATCGGAGCTACAGGTACTGATGACCTATTTATTCAGGTTTCGCGTTCCTTGGAGTGATACGGACGTATATATATACTATACAGATTTTGCGTTCTATAGAGCGATACGGACATCATATCACGCAGATTCTACGTTCTTTGGAACGGTATGGACGTTATACTATACAGGTTCCACGTTCTTTGGAACGATATGGACGTTACATATTTATGCCTTCACATATCCATACGTACCAATGTTGTCCTCATATTGTATTCACTAAGATGGTTAGTACACCCCTTACCTATTTAGTATTTATATTGGGCATATATTTTTGTATCTTGTTACGTCCCTCTGAGAACCTGGTTCCCTTCTAGATTTGGACGAGACGTACTATCCGACCGTGTACGGGCCCGGACAGGAGACGATGTACGCGATTGAGGATGAGCTTGAGGTGTTACCTTCATAGCTTTCTTGATCACTGATAGGCCTTCTGTTTAGGACTGGAGCATTTTTATCTAATTAGTCGATGTTCTAGTAGTCTTATCCGTCCTTCTGTACTTTTAATTCAGCATTGTATTCAGTGGGTTTGTTCCCATCAAACTTATTTATGTTGTATTATGACATCCAGACTCCGTACTTATTTTCAGTATTTATTTCAGCACTTCTTATTTATATTCTGTGGATGAGATTAGATATTTACCTGCTGCACGTTAGCATATTGGACTTAATAGTATTTTAGGACAACGTAGTACGCTTCGTCGGGTCCATTAAATTGGAAAATTCTTAGGAGTCGTATTATCTGGCCATTGCCATGTGGCCTGGTCCTGTATATTTTGGGACTGGGGCATAACATATATATATATATATATATATATATATATATATATATTAGTGCTCCTTCATTATAGGTTAGTGCACTATGAGGTAGTGGAGAGTATCTTAGTGTATCATGAGAGGTGCACTTTGTGTTTGATACATTGCCTATAGTGTCACTACCTAAATAAGTCAAATTAGCGATGAATTAAGTGACTCCAGAAAACGACGTCGCCAATATTATTGAACTTAGCAACGTCTTTTATAGACGTCGTAAAATATCGTTGTCGGCGACATTCCGCGACATGTAGCGAGTAGAGTTAGCATTATAAAAGCTTACGTCGCTAGGAGTCGGTATACATCGCTAAATGTTTAATAATAGTGACATTTAGCAACCCCAAATATTATGTGTCGCAGTATATTTAAAAGTTAGCGACGTCCAGTATTGACGTCGCTAAATTTCTTCATATAGGGTTCTGCTGGTTCGACTTTTTATTTTATTTCTCCCCAAAATTTTATTTTTCTCCCCCTCCCCCCTCGTTGCTGACGACTGCCTCTGAGCCCTTGACGACCCCCTATCTGACCTCAGCCACCCCTTGCCCCCGCTTCAGCCGTGCCCCACCGGCTCTCGGCGACCCACCCGTGACTCCAGTCCCTCCGAGCCCCCGGCGACCCACCTACGACTCTAGTCCCTCCTCCCTCCGTCAGGCGCTCCTCCCCTCCTCCGTCGTGCTCCACCGACTTGCCACCGCCTTCGACACGCCACCGCCCCCCATTCTCAGGTAAACCCTAACCCCTAAATCTTCTAAAAATGATATTGACACACACTGACACAGACACGTACACGTACACACATAGACACAGACATGGCAGAGGGGAGGAGTGGTTAGTTAACTAGGTTGTGAAAGCTTACATAGAAGTCGGTGACAGTGCCTGCTGACTTTCCCGGCTTGGCCTTTATTTGCATGTTGAACCTACCAAAATAGTACTGATTCTTGAACCTGAATCCCGAGTCGGAGACTTGGTCGAGCGTGGGCTACAAGAGTTCTTGAACATGAACCTCGAGTAGGAGGACTACTCTAATTTTTGACGTGGTTGATTTTGGTAGTTTTTGCTCAAGATCATGATACTGATTCCCCCGGAATATATGTATTAATACACATTCAATGATTTCAAGTATATATGCAAGAACATATTCTTTAATACTTTAAGGCAACCGTACTCTCCCAATATTTGGATTGGGGTTGGATATGATCATGGTTAACTTTCGGATATTTAGGTAATCATAAGTGTTGATTTCTAACTATGATATCTGTTGTTTGATATAAATTTGGGTATATTTTTTAGTCAAGATATTGTGTTTGGGTATGGGTAGTACCTTGTGCGTGTGTGTCAAGTGTATGAGAGTGTCCAAGTGAGGTATGTATGTGTATATGTTTGAGTGAGTTAGTGCGGATTAATAATCTATATTGATAGATACATATATAAGGGTATAGAAATATACAATTATAGAAGTAGGTATAAATATGTGTTGAGTGTCAATAGTGAGTGGCCTAGAGTGTATGTTGGTACCAAGATACCTAGTGTCAAGTATAGTTAGTATCATGGGTATTTGAAACTATATCCTAGTGTATGTTGGTACTTTGATGAACATGTGTATTCATCTTTGCATCCATTTGGATAATATACTTGAACGATGTCTATTCATCTTTTCAGAAGTATCTAGAAATGGATCTGAATTACTACCTCCGTTATCGTTCGTGGATGTACAACCGTCATCCTGATGACATGTGTGGTGTGCGAGATGAATTCATACAGAGGGTGGAACAGTTCCTGCGGTTCGCCAAGACATTCTCTCAGTACATGGACGATACCAAAATTAAGTGTCCGTGTGTGAGATATCACAACTTAAAATATCATTCAGAAGTGAATGTGACATATCATTTATACTTGAGGGGTTTCATGCCGAATTACTATCAGTGGACCTCATACGGAGAACTTTTGTCTTTAGCATCGGAGCCGGAGCCTTATGTGGAGCCGTATAATGGGTGTCCACGACCACGTTGATTATGACGACGGGTGCGTGAACATGATTTTTGACACTGTCGGGCCTAGTTTCGATCCAGACAATCATGATGTAGCTGAGGAGGCACCAAATATTGATGCTGCAAAGTTCATGGAGTTATTGGAGAATGTAAGAACTCTATTATATCCTGGTTGTGAGGATCATTAACCGTTGGAGGTGGTTACAAGATTGTTGAGCATCAAGTCCAATTTTAACATGTCACAAGAATGCTATAACCGACTGATGTAGTTGATTATAGAGATCTTGCCAGCGGGTGCAAAGTTACCTAAAGACTTCTTTCTACCGGTCTAAGAGGATGGTGAGATTGCTTTGGATGGTAAACGAGAAAATCGATGCATGTCGTAACGGGTGCATGCTTTACTATAAAGACGACAAGGATGAAGATGTGTGCAGATTTTGTGGTACTGATCACTACAAGGCAACTGGTACAGGATGGTCTATTGGTGTAAGAAAGTCGACCGATTCGATGCACTACTGTCACGCCCCAGTCCCAAAATACCGAGGGACTAGACACGTGGCAATGGCCAGCAGTACACACCGATGGACAAACCTAATTTAATGGGTCCACCGGGGAGTGCTTAAGCTGTACTACAAGAATAAGGGTGCAAAATACTAATCTCATCCACAGAAATGAATACATCAATATCAGAAACATAGTGCAATATCAATCTCAATAAACATAACTCGGGGAACAACCCGATAATGAGTCTGATACAATAGTCAAGAAATAAGATAACAACTGCAAATACTGAGTATGGATAAAGCATATACTCAGAAGATATCCTCGAAGATCACTCGTCTACTGGATCTAGTACTGCTCCAGTTCCTGCTCCTGCTTCTGCTAATGCTCCGGTCCCGTATACCTCAAGATAGATCTCGTCAGCTAATCCTGGGGACATAATCCGGATCCAGGTCCTCAGGGGATATAGCAAGGTACAAAATAACTTATGCCAAAATAAAATCAGTGCAGCAATAAATGAAATAATAGGGTAAATATATAACCAGCTAAGTGATATGCAAGTGAGAGTTTTAGTCATATTCGGGCTGAGACTACTATAGGATCAGTGTCAGAGAAACCCATAGCAGTATTCTCTCGAAGGGCCAGTACGGTACCAAAGCTCCGTGTCAGAGTCTAAGGCACTTTCATTAAAGTATTATATATATATAATCAGCCTTTTGTATGGTAAATCTCTCCCCACCCAATGTAATCTCACGTCTCATGTCCATGACACGCAGAATCAAAACTAATGCAGCAAGTCATAATAAGATCTAAGAAAATAATGTCTATGTCATGAAACCTGTATCCTATACAGAATTACCTTGAATATTTTAGAAAGATTCTGTCTAATGAATAGTGTCAGGTGTCCTGGGTATAACGTACTTGATAATGCAAGCACGCGAATGCAAAGGGTCATGATATCCATCTCTAGGTGACGTTACACAACTCCGCGTACGGTATTGGCACCCAACTATTAATCGGACGCTAAGTAAAGTCACACGGTCCTAGGTTAAGCATGTACAACAATATATAAATAAGTCAAGAAAATAAGTAACAAAATTGCATTGTTGGCAAGGTATACTAGCCTGGGGTTCTGACTCCAACTGTAGCTCTGGTAGCAGCAGGATTTACAGGTAGTCCTCCGGTTGCTGAAATAAACATCACCATCAGATTCAGAAAATATCAAATAGCTAGAAATGCCTGTCCTTGAGTCCAATTTGGACACAGGGGCAAAAATGACCGTTTCTGGTCAAAGCGGGGTCCACATGTGGCCCGCTTCGCACCGAAAAATATGTCAGAACCAATGGTCTCCAAATTCGTCAAACTTAGTGTCAACAAGTCCAGAACGATGATACGAACCCAACGAAACTTCCAGAATTGGATTCTGATGAGCCGGTCACAAAATCGCCCGTCAAGTGGAGCCGTGGGGCCCACGATACGCAATTTTGTCAACGTTCTCAGAATCGAACCAAACTTGGGTCACAGGAGCAGCGTATTGCTACGAGTCCGATGGTGCAAGTTTCGTTTCGATCCGACGTGTGTACACAAAGTTACAACGTGTTCCAGAACAGGCCGATACGGGTCGTTGTCGACGGATATGCGTTGATTCCGGTGTGCATGCACATCCAAATCAACTTCTGCGAAATCACGCACGTCCGTATCAATGGCGCGCACCTTTCGGTGAAGACCGCACACGACCAAGTCATCCCGTTTGGCGGGGTGTACTCAGTTTCGGGGGTAAACGGGGTATTTATTTTCCTCTTTTTGGATCGCGGTTCGCGATCGCCACAGAACGCGACACACCGAGCGGGTTGCACGGGCATAGAGAGGGTTACACAGCCTACGCGTCACAACTGACAGAACAGAAAATAGGGCAACAAGGAGAGAGAAAGGGTTACCTGAACGGGGCTACGTAGAACGAGGTTTTCTCGTGTCTGTGAGGCGACACGACACAACTGCACAGTGCTGCTGTGACCGGGTTCTGCCGTGTTCGGGTCAGAGTTCAAGCGGAGACTCGTCGAAGCTTCGCCGTGGCGGCTCAGGGCTTCGCCGGAGGAGGACAGCACCGCCAGAGCGAAGACAGCGAGGTGGATGCTCCGCGGGGAGAGAAACGACTGCTGCTTGGTCGAGGCGGGGGAGGAAGAGGGGACTGGGCGGCCGGGGTTCGGGTCGAGCGGGGCGCTGTGGGTCGAGGACGGGCAGAGGACGACGAGTGGTGGTCGAGGGCTGTGGGGGTTCGTCGGGAGAGATGGTGGAGAGGGAAGGCGGATAGGTTAGGGTTCAGGCGGTGGTGGTCGAGGGCTGTGGGGGTTCGTCGAGAGAGATGGTGGAGAGGGAAGGCGGAGAGGTTAGGGTGCAGGCGGTGGTCGGAGTGAGGCGCTGCGGGTCGGGGATGTCGAGGGTATTAGGGTTTCGGCCGGCGGAGCGAGGAGATCGAGGGGTTTAATAGGCCCCGGAACAGTAAAGGGGTTAGGATTAGGATTAGGGTTTCGGCCGGGTTAACGGGTCCGGGTCGGGTTCAATTCAGATCCGACCCGACCCGACCCGTTAAGAGTGGGTTCGGTTCGGTTTGGTTCTCCTTGGTTCGGTTCGGGTTGGTTGGTTTATTTCAAAATAAACCGGATTTAATTCAGGGTTTATTTTGGTTTATTACAACTTAGTTTCTAGGTCTTTAAAAATGCTTCCGGGGTCCAATAAATTTCCAGAAAATTACCCTATGTCTAGTTTTTTATTTTACACCAGAAAATATTATTTTCATAATATTTTAATATTAATTAACAATATTTAAAAATTATTTAATTACAAATACCTTAGTTTTAATTAGATAAAAATCCCAGAAAATTAAAGAAAATTGTGAAAAATTTATTTTAAAAAATTCCTGAAAAATCAGGGGGTTTACAATCTACCTCCCTTAAGAGGATTGTGTCCTCGCAATCAAAGAATAACCAATCAACAGAGATGATACAGTTGCAAACGTTGTTCGAAGCACATCACGATCAAGAAGAATCAAGGTTGAGGGTTTTAAGAAGAACACATAGAGAAAATCATTTCCCTAAGCATTAAAAGTTATGCAATTTCCCGAATGAAGGAAATCTAGAAAACTATAGTTTAGAAAAACTAAGTTATCACTTATAAAACATTCTAGGTTATTGATTATTAGCAAGTTCAAAACTTCCAGGTTAAGGCTGAGGTCACGAACCAACATGCACGAACTAAAGAAAATCTAGAAGCAGATAACTACGAAAACTATAAGGGTCTGAGCTACTCCAAGAGTCTGGGCGTCCTCCAAAGTCATCGCGAAAGCTTGTCCGCGTCCTTGATGTGGTGCCCTCTGCTGTTGCTGGGCCTGCTAGAAGAGTGCTGATCTGCTTGATTGCCTTGTTGAGTTGATTGACCTCTATCTTCTGGTGTTACTTCATCTTCGTAGGTGACCACAGCACCTTGTGGTGTTCCTGCAGGAGTCTCGTTGCTTGATTGTGATTCTATTACTTGCATCCAAAATAAACTATAAAAAGCGCACAGAAATCAAGGCAGGATGCAAGTCAATAAATAAATTTGAATCCGATATAGATGTCAAGAACGTTTCAAGCAAATGGATGAGATCCTAAAAACTTATCCTATTCTTATTGCAGGCTTGCTCGATCCCTAAGTTGAAACTGAAGCAATTTAGTCGTTGACCTGCGTGGGCTACCACCAAAACTATGTCACGCCCCAGTCCCAAAATACCGAGGGACTGGATACGTGGCAATGGCCAGCAGCACACACAGATGGACAAACCCAATTTAATGGATCCATCGGGGCATACTTAAGCTGTAATACAATAATAAGATCTACTAATCTCATCCACAGAATGAATATAGCAATATCAGAATCAATAAGCAAGATCAATCTCAATAAAACATAATCTTGTAGAATAACCCGATAATGAGTCTGATACAATAGTCAAGAAATAAGATAACAACTGCAAATACTGAGTATGGATAAAGCATATACTCAGAAGATATCCTCGAAGATCACTCGTCTACTGGATCTGGTACTGCTCCAGTGCCTGCTCCTGCTGCTGCTAATGCTCCGGTCCCGTATACCTCAGGATAGATCTCGTCAGCTAATCTTGGGGACATAATCCGGATCCAGGTCCTCAGGGGCCATAGCAAGGTACAAAATAACTCTTGCCAAAATAAAATTAGTGCAGCAATAAATGAAATAATAGGGTAAATATATAACCAGCTAAGTGATATGCAAGTGGGAGTTTTAGTCATACTCGGGCTGAGACTACTATAGGATCAGTGTCGGAGAAACCCATAGCAGTATTCTCTCGAAGGGCCAGTACGGTACCAAAGCTCTGTGTCAGAGTCTAAGGCACTTCTATTAAAGTATTATTTATATATATAATCAGTCTTTTATATGGTAAATCTCTCCCCACCCAATGTAATCACACGTCTCATGTCCATGACACGCAGGATCAAAACTAATGCAGCAAGTCATAATAAGATCTAAGAAAATAATAACTATGTCATGAAACCTGTATCCTATACAGAATCACCTTGAATATTTCAGGAAGATTCTGTCTCATGAATAGTGTCAGGTATCCTGGGTATAACGTACTTGATAATGCAAGCACGAGAATGTAAAGGGTCACGATATCCATCTCTAGGTGACGTTACACAACTCCGCTTACGGTGTTGGCACCCGACTATTAATCGGACGCTAAGTAAAGTCACACGGTCCTAGATTAAGCATGTACAATGATATATAAATAAGTCAAGGAAATAAGTAACAAAACTGCATTGTTGGCAAGGTACACTTGCCTGGGGTTCTGACTCCAACTGTAGCTCTGGTAGCAGCGGGATTTGCAGGTAGTCCTCCGGTTGCTGAAATAAATATCACCATCAGATTCAGAAAATATCAAATAGCTAGAAACGTCTGTCCTTGAGTCCAATTTGGACACAGGGGCAAAAATGACCGTTTCTGGTCAAAGCGGTATCCACATATGGCCCGCTTCGCACCGAAAAATGTGTCAGAACCAATGGTCTCTAAATTCGTCAAACTTAGTGTCAACAAGTCCAGAACGATGATACGAATCCAACAAAACTTCCATAATTAGATTTCGATGAGCCGGTCACAAAATCGCCCGTCAAGTGGAGCCGTGGGGCTCACGATACGCGATTTTGTCAACGTTCTCAGAATCGAACCAAACTTGGGTCACAGGAGTAGGGTATTGCTACGAGTCCGATGGCATAAGTTTTATTTCGATCCAACATGTGTATACAAAGTTATAACGTGTTCCAGAACAGGCCGATACGGGGCGTTATCGGCGGATACGCGTTGATTCCGGTGTGCACGCACATCCAAATCAACTTTTGCGAAATCTTGCACTTCTGTATCAACGGCGCGCACCTTTCGTTGAAGACCGCACGCGACCATGTCGTCCCGTTTGGCGGGACGTACTCAGTTTCGGGGGTAAACGGGGTATTTATTTTTCTCTTTTTGGATCGCGGTTTGCGATCGCCACAGGACGCGACATACCGAGCGGATTGTACGGGCATCGAGAGGGTTATGCAGCCTACGCGTCACAACTGACGGAATGGAAAACGGGGCAATGAGGAGAGAGAAAGGGTTACCTGAACGGGGCTACGTAAAACGAGGTTTTCTCGTGTCTGTGAGGCGACACGACACAACTGCACAGTGCTGCTGTGTCCGGGTTCTGCTGTGTCCGGGTTCTGCCGTTTCTGGGTCAAAGTTCAAGCGGAGACTCGCCGGAGCTTCGCCGTGGCGGCTCAGGGATTCACCGGAGGAGGACAGCGCCGCCGGAGCGATGACAGCAAGTTAGAGGCACCACGGGGAGAGCAACGACTGCAGCTCGGTCGAGGCGGAGGAGGAAGACTGGATTGGGCGGCCGGGGTTCGGGTCGAGCGGGGCGCTGCGGGTCGGGGATGGGCGGAGGACGACGAGTGGTGGTCGAGGGCTGTGGGGGTTCGTCGGGAGAGATGGTGGAGAGGAAAGGCGGATAGGTTAGGGTTCAGGCGGTGGTGGTCGAGGGCTGTGGGGGTTCATCGAGAGAGATGGTGGAGAGGGAAGGCAGAGAGGTTAGGGTGCAGGCGGTGGTCGGAACGAGGCACTGCGGGGTTATATAGGCGCTGGAACAGTAAAGGGGTTAGGATTAGGATTAGGGTTTCGGCCGGGTTAACGGGTCCGGGTCGGGTTCAATTCGGATCCGACCCGACCCGTTAAGAGTGGGTTCGGTTCGGTTTGGTTCTCCTTGGTTCGGTTCGGGTTGGTTTGGTTTATTTCAAAATAAACCGAGTTTAATTCAGAGTTTATTTTGGTTTATTACAACTTAGTTTCTAGGTCTTTAAAAATGCTTCTGGGGTCCAATAAATTCCCAAAAAATTACCCTATGTCTATTTTTTCATTTTATACCAGAAAATATTATTTTTATAGTATTTTAATATTAATTAACAATATTTAAAAATTATTTAATTACAAATACCTTAGTTTTAATTAGTTAAAAATCAAACAAAATTATAGAAAATTGTGAAAAATTTATTTTAAAAAATTCCTAAAAAATCAGGGGGTTTACAACTACTTTTCTTTAACGTCGCGGTTGTAGAGGTTGTTTATGCTGAAGGAGAATGCCGAAAATATGAGTTGGCACAGACAAGAATAAATTGAAGGACTATTGGATCACCCATCCGATGGATAAGCATTCAAGCACTTCGATCGAGAGTATCCCGATTTTACTTTATATCCGTTTAATATAAGATTGGGGCTCTCCTCCGATGGTTTTATCCCATTCAGACTTTCGTGCTCTAAGTATTCGTATTGGCCTGTGATTGTCACTCCGTACAATCTACTATAACAGATGTGCATGAAGACTCTGGTTATGTTCTTAACCGTCATTATTCCGGGTCCGAACAATTCGAAGAGGAACATCGATATGTACTTGCAACATTTGATAGATGAGTTGAATCAGCAGTGGGAAGTAGGCCCAACTTGTATGATGTTTCAAAAAAGCAGAATTTTCATATGAGGGCAGCACTAATGTGAACCAACAATAACTTTTCGGCTTATGGCATGTTATCAGGATGGAGCACTCATGGTCGTCTCTCATGTCCGTATTGTATGGACCGCACTAAGGCTTTTTGTTTGAAACACGAAGAAAAATTGTGCTTCTTCGATTGTCATCGATAATTTCTACCGTCGGATCATCTGTTCCGGAGGAACATGAATGTATTTTGTGCAGGCGTTATAGAGAAGGCAAATCCACATCCAAGGTAGCCCGGAGATACGATATTGGAAGAGGTTAAAGATTTACCAAGTCCTATCGAGGAAGGGGTACAAGTGCGATGGATTTGGCCACACTCATAACTGGACGAAGAGGAGCATATTCTGGGATTTGCCATATTGGAGCACCAATCTGATCAGACATAACCTTGAGTCATGCATATCGAGAAGAATGTTTTGACAACATAATTAAAACTGTGATGGACGTAAAAGGGAAGACGAAAGACAATCCGATGGTCAGGTTGGACTTAGAAGAAATATGCAGACGCACTGCATTGCATTTGATAGAGGAAGGTAATGGGAAGTATAAGCAGCCTAAGGTAGTTTTCTCACTGGAAGGATAAATGAAGACTTTGCAAGTGGATTCATGGGCTAAAATTTTCAAACGGGTACGTGTCGAATCTAAGAAGATGCATTGACCCGAAGGAGAATAAATTGACGGGTATGAAGAGCTACGACTATCACGTATTCATGGAGGTTAATTCCAATTGTATTTCGAGAATTCTTACCGCAGGTAGTTTGGGATCCATTGACTGAGCTTAACATATTCTTTAGGGATCTTTGTTCTACAAAGTTAATCGTTTAGAAAAGCAAGAGTAGGACATTGTGGTAACACTGTATAAGCTTGAAAGAGTGTTTTCTCCTGGATTCTTCGACTCTATGGAGCATTTGCCAATTCATCTTTCTTATGAAGAACGTGTTGGTGGGCTTGTCAATTATCGATGAATGTACCCGTTCGAGCGTCAACTGAACCACCTAAAGTAAAAAGTGAAAAATAAGGCACGGGTCGAGGGTTCTATTTGTGAAGCCTATGTCCTTGAGGAGATTACAAACTTTTGCTTGATGTATTTCAAGCCGTATGTTGCTACTAATAGAACAAGGGTTCCCAGAAACGACGACGGATATCAGAAATCTAATGATGCAATACTGAAAGTATTCAATACTTTCGGTAAGACTTCGGTCAAAATGAATAAGAGATCTGAATGACGATGAGCTAAGGGCCGCTCAGTTGTATATATTACTCAACTACGACGAGGATGAAGTGGATAATCTAGAGGGGTAAGTAATTAATATGTTAACGTTAAGTCATCTTAATATAATAGTATATGCTAATATTGTTACACTAATCGGGCAATGTTTTATTATTTTCAGCACATTTAATGATGATGCGAGGTCGATGAGACCATACATAACAGATGAAGAAGTATAGCCGGATCATTTGGAGGTCGATCCTCTAGACGGAGTGCTCCTCCGCTACAGGCTACTGGTTCCGGATTCTGGTCGCAGAGTACTCTAGTGTACCGAACTTTAGCATCTTCGACTCCGTCGGTGATACGATATGGCAGTACTCCTGGGACGAGTTATTCTAGGCCCGAGACTGCTCCCTCGTCCAACGTTCCTCCAGTTTACGGCACCATGGAGACAGAGGAGGTCGAGCCGACTCCGTCTGCGCATGATCAGAGCGATTCTTTATGCGCGCCTCCGGACGAGACGATGATGGAGATTTAGACCGACGGGCCTCATAAGTAAGTTAATTAGTTAAAATTTTGGACCGACATGCCAAATGATTACATCTTTATATTGATGAATTTAATTTATATATCGTTCGTCGGCGGTACAAAAAGCACTGGGGGTATTTCTGAGGCAGAACTATGATGGGCCTTGAATCAACAACTCAGATGCTCCTGAAGATTGTAGAAGCATGAAAAATACGCTAGGAAGAGCTACGCAGCCTCTTGATACAGAGCAGCGTAAGCAGAGGCCTTTAGAGCCATCAGGCGTACAACAGAGTTTTCTCCGCTAAAATACAGCGTGTGTAGTACGTCCAGGCCGCTCCAGCATGAAACAGAGTTCTTCATCGCCTCCATGGCATAAAACTCATCTGCTCTCAAAGCAGCGTTATAGCGTTCGAGGAACGCTTCATCTTTTCCGAAATGAACCTGTCAAGTCACGCAGTGAATCTGACCTCTGACTCCTGACAAAAGGTGATGCATGGCTACCCAGACGACGGCTGGAAACGATGGCAGACCTCTCGGGATGCGTTCCACAGTATGATGGCGGATCTCACCATTTAATGCAGAGGATTTGGTAAAACATCACCAAACCGTCGTTTACTGGAGTCCCCTCAGCATAAACCGCTCTTTTGCATACAAAGGAATACGCCACCCTGTTTTACACATGCAAATATGAGCTATTTTACGCTCCGCAGCAGACAAACCGCCTGCCACGTCAAAAGCTGCACTTCGTAAGGGATTGGAGGCACATCTCCACGTCTAATTGCACAAAGCGGTGACAGTTTCTCTCATGACACGTCTCTGCGACGGGTGCACAGAAGGCCTGCAGACCTTCGAAACACGCCTCCGTATTTAATGCATAAGATGATGGCAAATCTCTGCAAGAGATTTGGTTATATCTTCAAAAGCTGTAATTCCGGCTAAGGCGCCAACATCAGCACGGTATGCAGCGGCTTCTACGCCCATTCAGGATCTGTGCTCAAGCGGCTTCTACGCCCATTCTGGCACGATATGCAGCGGCTTCCACGCCCATTCAGGATCTGTGCTCATGCGGCTTCCACGCCCACTCAGTCTCTACGACTACTCGGCTTCCACGCCTACTCGGCTTCTATGCCTGTTCGGCTTCTGTGCCTGTTCGGCTTCCACGCCTACTCGGCTTCTATGCCTGTTCGGCTTCTATGCTTGCTCAGCTTCCACGCCTACTCGGCTTCTATGCCTGTGCGGCTTTTATGCCTACTTGGCTTCTATGCCATGGTGACGGACATTTGGCTTCTACACCAACCTCTTCTACACAATGGATACCTACCCACGTGGCTTTTACGCCGTGATCTTAGTAGCAATCGTACGTGTTGTGTCCCCTTAGTTGGACCCACGTCACCCGCTCAGTCAAAAGATCATCTATACGTAGGCATTGGTTACTTTAACCATTGTGTAAAAGGGTGTTGTACTTTCCACTCCTCGGTTGCTACACCAATGGAGTGGTCACTGTCACCAAAGACTCTATAAATAGAGGCCCCTATCAATGGGGAACAAGGTCAGAAAATTTGGTCAAGAATACCAATATCAGATCCAGGGTCGACAATTGGAGAAGATCGAACAAGGAGGAGAGAGAGAGAGAGAGAGAGAGCCCGGAGCTCAGGCAAAGAGCGGGGATCGACGACTTCGGCATCGTGCATCCACCCTCTCCTACAACCTTCGAAGCTGCTACCTGTCTTCCATGGCACTTCTTCAATATCGCGTGGTCCAAGGGCTAAAGTGATCGACCGCAGATCAGACACCTATAGCAATTTATACCCAGATTAAATAAATTGTACTCCCACATCCTCGTATAGGATTATATTGTACAAGTTTGTTTGTAAACCAAAGGGCGCAGGTTTCGCACAAACCCCGTTATTGAAATACACTTTCATTCTTTCGTTTAATACCACAAACAAGATGGCGACTCTGCTGGGGACGTCTTTCTCTTCTGACGAGGAAGTAATTGCTCAACGCGATACGGTATCTATAGGAACCGTGAAGAATACACTGGTCGTTCATTTCGACCAGTCTGCTTACGAAGACATGCTTCGAACCGGGGGTAGCTCTCACTCTCTCTCCGTCCAAGACAACAGGAAGCTGCGCAAAGTGTGGATGCCCAAGACATCCTCAACCATTCCTGTGGACTCTCCGATCTCTTCGACCAATGAGGTGGTAGCATCGCTCCCTCCGTGCCCTGCACGTAAAATTCAGTCTCCCGCTACGCGCGGTACAGACAAAACTTCGGGCAAGGCCTCTGTGCTAACCCAGAAGTATCCACTGCGCTCTACGCGTAGGAACCAGTCTCCCGCTACGCGCGGTACAGACAAAACTTTGGGCAAAGCCTCAGCGCTGACCCAGAAGTATCTACTGTGCTCTACGCGTAGGAACCAGTCTTCCGCTACGCGCGGTACAGACAAAACTTCGGGCAAGGCCTCTGCGCTAACCCAGAAGTATCCACTGCGCTCTACGCATAGGAATCAGTCTCCTGCTACGCGAGGTACAGACAAAACTTCCGATGGTGCCTCAACGCCAAATCGGAAGAACAGATCACGCTCCACGCGCGAAATGACATCTGACTTCTATGGTAAAACAGATGAGCGCGGTGATCTCCGCAAGGGGAAGCAAGCAGGCGAATATTCAGCCTCTCGGCCTTTACGCCAGCAAGAGAACAATCTGCCTACCCTCCGGATTACGCGAGAAGCCGATGGCCGACTGAGGACCTCTTCAGCTTTACGCCAGTCTGAGTGAATCTCCATATTATGCCAGGCGAAGTCCCGCGGCGTAAAGCAAGCTCAGGTTGCTACTCCTGACCTACGCGAATGCCTAATCCAGAAGCGTAAGGAGAGGGGACCTTCCAACATGTCTATTACGCCCCCTAGAGAGCAATGTTGTAATAGTCATAAGATTGTGATTGACTGCTGCTGTTCTAAAGCAAAACGGTCGGTCTTCGACCGATTGAGCTACTCTCAGTCTTTTCCGGAAGAAGAGCACGCGTATGCGTCCGTGAACATGGCTTCACGCATACCCAGAAGAAGGTTGAGCTCAAGATGTCATCCCTCTGGGCCTCCGAGCCGAAGAAGAGTCGAAGACCTCCTCTGGAGCACTGAAGCTGGGGTGTTCCAAAACACCCGGGCAAGGTCACAGCAACCAGCTCCGTACTCATCTGATTCCGACGCTGGGGATCGCCAATCTCCCAGATCAGATGCTGAGAGTGTAGAGTCGACTTCTGCGGCGACCTATACTAATCCTTCGATGACACCCAGGGAAGTGGGAGCTTACGCCATTGAAGACGAACGCGAGGAGGCTTCAGGAAATGCGGAACAACGCATCACTGTACTAGAGACGTCTTTGAAGAAAATGCAATCCGTAATGGAGAACATGCACCAGATGATCCTAACTCAGCACGCGACTGCCATGACTCAAGCGTCGGTCCCGCCAACTCAGATACGTGTGGGGGTGGACTTACCACCATCCAACCCAAGCCAAGAACCTGCTCTAGATCAAGAGTCAGCAGTCCCTCCGCTTCCAACTGAGAATCCGATGCAGGCAGTGCGGGAGTTAAAAACCCAGTTTGACACCTTGAAGCACAAAGATCAGCTCAAGAAACTGGGAATCAACCAGCCTTACCCGGCTATCTGGGAAGAAGTCCCTTTTCCTCCGAAGTACAAACCTCAGACTATGGATCTGTTCGAAAGAAAAACATCACCAAGTCAATACATGAACTATTTCAGTATGATGACGGTGTTGCTACAAGGGAACGACGCCCTCCTCACTCGGGTGTTCAAGGGCTGCCTCTCAGGAGTAGCCTATCAGTGGTACCGTAGCTTGGCGGACAACTGCATTACTTCCTTCGAGGATTTCAAAGCGCTATTCTTCACACGATTCTACGAGGGTGGAATGGACATGTCTATGTCCTCCCTCATTGAAGTCAAGCAAAGGGAAAAGGAAGACGTTCGCACCTTCGTCGAACGTTTTCGTCAGGCCACCTTACAAATGCCTCCAGGAGTTCCAGACTCGGCGTTAGTAGACATTTGCAGGAAGAACCTCCTTCCTATAGTCTCGGTGTTCACAGGACCATATCAGTTCCATGAGTGGCCCTCGTTCATCGTCTCGGCAGTGGCCGCCGAAGACAACAGTCGCAAGGCGCACGACAATGGCATCATGATCTCCGCCTCTGATAGAGGCAAAAGGTCATCTCCCAGCGGCGACCATCCTCGCAGCTCCAAGGGAAAAGAAGCTCTGACGGTCAATACGTCCAGACAAAAGATGGCAGCGACCACGCAGACAAAGCCCGGGACTTCCAGGCCCGTCGAGGTCTACTCTTTCGACGACGACGATATCCCTAGTATATTTGAGTGTCTCGTCAAAAGTGGCAAGATCACCCTGCCGGAGCTAAGGCGGCCCCAAGAGGTCGGCAGTACCGACGACCCTAAATACTGCATCTTCCACAGATACGTACACCACCCAACAAAGGTGTGTTACATACTGAAAAGGAAGATCCAGGGGTTGATCGATGCTAAGGCCATCACCCTGCACAACACCGAGAAAACGGTCACAGCCAACATGATCTCTCTGCGGTTCGGCGATCTGCCTCCCCAAGAAGTCATGGACGGTATCACGCCCATTTCTTGAGCCACAATGGACATCGTCAATCTTCCTCCGGCTAGGGATCAAAATTATAACCTGGTACCCCTGACCACCCGTCAGGGCGAGATTATGTGGGTTCATCCAGATTTGGTGTCAGAGCTCGAGGAAGAGACTAAAGCTACTAAAGCTGCGTCTAGGAGGAGCTCAAAGTGCAAACCATGCCGTATGGTCGCAAATTCTTCGCCATCAGACGAAGACGAGGTACTTGCTGCAACCCGGTCAGGGAGAGCCTACCTCAACGACTACGGAGCAAGTCAGGAGGATATACCGGCAGACGTTTCAGCTGCCAAACCTGCAGGGCCAAGCCCCGTCATACGGGAAGCCAACCCTTCAAAATCGACACCGGCGGATAGAGGAAAACAAAGAGAAGTGCGCTTCGATAAACCTGTGAAAAACATTCCGAACAAAGGTTTTGAGAAGCCGTATAACTTTGATATCCTAGCCCAACTGGCTAATACACCGGCCAGGCTCTCCATCTTTGAGCTACTCAGGCTCTCCCAAGACACTCGTCTAGCCTTGAGTGAAGCACTGATGCAGGCGGAGGCATGCTTGACCCAGCTCAAGTCTCCCGACGAAGAACCAGTGGCGTGCCCTCAATGCCACAGTGTGATGGAGGTGGTCCCAAATATCACCTTCACCCAAGACGACATGCTGTTAAAACATAACAGGCATGACAGGCCCCTCTATTACACCGGGTACATCGGTTCCATGGAGGTTGATCGGATTCACATAGATCCGGGATCATCGATCAGCATCATCCCGTATAGTCTGCTCAGACCATTGAGGATTTCTACCAGCGAACTGGCTTACACCTCCACTACAATCGTGGGATTCAACGCCGGAAGAAGTAAGCCATTGGGGAAGATTCGCCTGAGGATCCAGATTGGCAACCTCAGATCGGTGGCCACATGTTACGTGATCGATTCAGAGGTATCCTACAACATCTTGCTGGGAAGACCGTGGATCCACGATCACAACATCGTTCCTTCAACTCTACATCAATGTCTTAAATATGTAGACCCCCAAGGAATGGTACAAACGGAGGTGGCCGACCTAAACCCGTTTAAAGGAGTAGAGTCCTACTATTCCGACGCCGTGTTGTACTCGCAAGACCACACGGAAGAAGTGGCGGGCAAGACAGAGAAGGAATCCCACCGGGAGCCAGGAGAACCCTCTGCCGCACTACCGCTGTCGATCAGAGTGAAAGGACGAACCACTCGTCCAAAAGCCATAGAGCCCATGGCTATTCACCTGAACAGATCCAGCTCAGGGAAAGAAAGCAATTCTCCAGTGGTTACTCTGAACTAGAAGCCTCCACCTTTGGTCATCAACCTTCGGCGCGATGAGAAGCCGACCGATGTAAACACGACCAGGAACAGAGTTCCAGATGGCAATAAACATCCTATTTTCCAGTACATTAATGCTCAGATTCCAAATCATGAACCCACTCCCCGTGACAAGGTAGAATCCATAGCACGAAAGTTCTTGGAAGCAATGGACTCCTACCATCCGCATATCTGGGAAGCATCATCATCATCCAACGTCATCACAACGTATGGACCGCATAAAGATTCTATCTTCATAATCCCGCCTACCTGCAGCAGTCAGCGTCCAATAGTATTCAGCCGCATGTGCAATCAACCAGCCATCCAGGAAGATCCTTTCGATGACGATACTGGGAAGATGCAGGTTCACCGATACAGCCCTCAAGCGCTGAAGATCATGCAAAACATGGGCTACGACTTGAAACGAAAGCCGGGCCTCAACTACGGAAGAGGCAGACGAACGCCGCCACGCGGCGACCCCCGCTACCAATAAACTCATTTCGGGTTAGGGTATGCCACCTCCCTTACGGCTTCCACGTCAGCTGAGGACATCTTTTCCTCCTCCTGGGACGGCTCGTCACCCCCCGACTCACCTAGTGCTCCCAAACAAGCACTATCAGCAAATATGGTAATGACAGATCCCTCAGAAGCAGGGGAACGAGATTCTGAGCCGTTTGAGAATGACTCTTGGGCTCAACAAATGGATACACAGTGGGAATTCTGCTTCGAACAGAGGGAACCTCCAACCAAAGATGAAGTTATCCAAATCGATGTTGGGGGTGAGCTTTCGCCAAAGCCGATATTTATCAGTGACAATCTTCCACCAGCCGAAAGGGAAGAAATCATACAGCTGATAAAGGAATATGTCGACGTCTTTGCATGGGATTATGGAGACATGCCGGGCCTAGACCCGAAGGTGACTACTCACAAACTCAACATATTTACTGACTCAAAGCCTGTGAAGCAGCGCCAACGCCGGTTCCGACCGGACATGATGGACGTCATTAAAGCTGAAGTCAAAAAGCTGATAACCTGTGGGTTCATCCGGGAAGAACAACATCCCGACTGGGTCGCCAACGTTGTCCCAGTCATGAAGAAAAATGGGAAGGTACGTATCTGCATCGATTACCGAGATCTGAATGTGGCCTGCCCCAAGGATGAATTTCCTCTTCCCATCACGGATATCATGATCGACAACACCTGCGGTTTTGAACGCATGTCTTTCATGGACGGGTTCTCAGGATACAATCAGATCAAGATGCATCCTGAAGACAAGAAGCACACTGCCTTTCGCACACCGTTGGGAGTGTATTGCTATACGGTCATGCCCTTCGGATTGAAGAACGTCGGGGCTACATACCAATGGGCTATGAGCGGCATATTCCATGAACATTTACGCAAAATAGTAGAATGTTACGTGGACGACATAGCCGTCAAGAGCCGCCTCAAGGATGATCACATTCAGGACCTAAGGACGGTATTCGAGTTAATGCGCCGACATCAACTCAAGATGAACCCTACGAAGTCCTTCCTGGGCATATCTAGTGGCAAATTCCTGGGATTTGTTATCACCGCCAAAGGCATCTAGGTGGACCCTGACAAAGTCCAGGCCATCGTAGAAATGCGACCACCCCGCAATCTGAGGGAACTCTGGGGATTTCAAGGCCGTCTGGCTTATATCCGGAGGTTCATATCCAACCTCTCAAGAAGATGCCAGCCTTTTTCGTACCTCATGAAGAAAGGTGTATCCTTCGTATGGGACAAAACCTGTCAGCAAGCATTCGGGGAGATCAAACGCTACCTCACCAGTCCGCCAGTTCTGGTGCCCCCCATCATGGGAAAACCATTCTTGCTGTACGTCCGAGCAATGGACCATTCGCTAGGAGCTCTTCTAGCGCAGAAGAACGACGTGGGGCATGAGTAGGCTATCTACTAACTCAGCAGGATGATGGTCGAAGCCGAACACCGGTACAACCCAGTGGAGAAAGAATATCTGGCTCTGATGTTCGCTATCCAAAAGATGCGGCACTACGTCACCGGCCAGACTATTCATATCATCTCCAGGATCAACCCTCTTCGAGTACTGATGAGCAAGCCGAGTATTCTTAATTCCCGACTCGCAACCTGGGCGATGCTGTTAACACCATATGACATGGTGTACATCCCGCAGAAGTCCATCAAAGGCCAAGCGCTGGTCGACTTCCTGGCTGCTCATCCGATCCCGGAGGCCTCCAAGTTATACGAAGACATTCCCGACGAAGTTGCAGAGTGTAATTCCGCAATGGAAAGTGTCACATGGCAACTGTTCTTTGATGGCGTCTCCAGGACTGGTCCCCATGGAAATGTGGTTTCAGGGGTAGGAATCGTCCTGGTCACTCCTGATAAACTCGTCATCTACCGGGCATACTCTCTTAATGAACCATGCTCCAATAATGTGGCGGAATACAACGCCCTGTTGATCGGGCTCCAAGTCGCTGAAGAGCTGGGGGTCGAATCCCTGGAAGCTTTCGGTGATTCTCTGCTTATCGTCAATCAAGTCAGAGAAATATACGAAGTCCGGAATCCAGACCTCATCCCTTATCACCGAGCGACAATCGGGATAGCCATGACGTTCAAAGGGTTCTTCCTAGAGAATGTACCTCGATCTCAGAATTTGGAAGCTGATGCCCTGGCCAGTCTAGCTGCGGACTTAGCTACCCCTATAAGAAGGCAAGATTCGGTGATCCTTCTTAACAGAGATTTATTCTGCGTGAAGAACAACCTTCACATAGAACGCAGCCACGCTGTGAACACAGATCCCCCCGGAAGAGACTGGAGAAGTCCCTTCATAGATTTTGTCGCATACGGAATCTTGCCAAAGGACCCCAAAGAAGCAGTATCCATCAAGAGACGATCATTACTCTTCTATTTCGATGCATCTTCATACTGCCTATATCGTCGAACCTACGACGGACTGCTATTAAGATGTCTCTCAGACGATGAAGCATAGCAGATTATTCGAGAAGCTCACGACGGTGTATGCGGAGTACATCAGCCCGGTCCTAAGCTACAGGATCGTATCAGGAGAATGGGCTACTACTGGCCCACTATGATCACAGACACGATCAGCTATGCAAGACAATGCAGAGCCTGTTAGGTTCATGCAGACGTCATATACCAACCGTCTAAATATCTACATCCTACGGTCGCATCCTGGCCCTTCGAAGCATGGGGTATGGATATCGTCGGTCCCATTCACCCGTCCTCCTCCAGAGGCCACCGGTTCATACTGGCCATCACGGATTACTTCTCCAAATAGGCAGAGGCGATCCCTCTGGCTGAGGTAAAAGTGTCTGACGTGATCAGCTTCATCAAGCACCACGTCATTTATCGCTTTGGGATTCCTCGAAGGATAACCCATGACAATGGGCCTCAGTTCATCAGCCAAGCGTTTCATCGATTTTGCGATAAAAGTCGAATACATAATATTGCCTCTACGGCATATTATCCAGCTGCTAATGGTTTGGCGAAAGCTTTCAACAAAACCATTATCAAACTCCTGAAGAAGTTCGTCTCTTCAAACAAAAGAGACTGGAACGAGAAGCTGGGCGAATGTCTCTGGGCATACCGTATAACGGTACGGACACCTACAGGTTGTACCCCCTTTTCACTGGTCTACGGGAGCGAGGCAGTTCTTTCCATCGAAATCCAGATCCCGTCGCTCAGGATAGCAGTGACTAGTGAGTTGACTCGAGAAAAGAATGACCTGTTAAGGCTCCAAGAGCTTGAAGGATTAGACGAGAAATGCCTACAAGCTCAACAGCGCATCGCGCTCTACCAAGCACGCATTTCTAAAACTTTTAATCATAAAGTGAAGGAAAGAGTGTTCAAGGTCGGCGAGCTAGTTCTAGCCGTAAGAAGGCCGATG
The DNA here is from genome assembly GCA_036927795.1 of Iris macrosiphon. Taxonomy (NCBI): domain Eukaryota; kingdom Viridiplantae; phylum Streptophyta; class Magnoliopsida; order Asparagales; family Iridaceae; genus Iris; species Iris macrosiphon. Next base: position 98,652,932 of record JAYESA010000009.1, read on the forward strand.
ATTCTTACCCACAGAAGTAAAGGCAAATTCCAGCCCAAGTGGGAAGGCCCTTATGTGATCGAGACAACGTTCTCGAACGGCACCTACAGGATAGCCCAGCCTAATGGAGACCTGTTAATGGCTCTTATCAACGGCAAATTCCTGAAAAGGTACTATGCTTAATCTCCCCTGCTCGGGTGGGACATAACAAGGATCTTGATTCTGACAAAACTACTTCCGAAACGAAATTGGTAGGGTTACGCTCTATCATGTCCGTATGACATCTGAATAGATGTGTCCTGCTAAGAAGTTTATCGGGAGTCTATCATGTCCATACTACCTCTGATATCACTCTCACCAAAACCTGTCATTTATATTCCGAAATGATGGGTCCACAAAAGTCAGAAAAGAGTCGCCTTTATTTATTCTCGAGAGGGAGGCAGAATTACATCTAGGCAAGCAAAAAAGGGGAAAGGATACATCATGATGGCGGGTGAGTTAGATTGTGAATCAGCCGCTCCAGCGCAGCTATCCTCTCATTCCTAAGAACCAAGGCGTCGGTACGAGCCTGCTCCAGTCGTGCCTCGGGAGTGTCCGTGAGGGTCAGATCAGCCTTTGCCCGAAGACAGCCCGCACAAGCAGCTTCTGCACGGTCCAGCTCCCGTCGCGCTGTGCTCAGTCGACCGGACGCTACGTCTAGACCTGCCAGCGACTGAGAAGCCCACTCCTCTGCCCGAGCGAGTTTTTCCTTCAGCTTGGAGACCCTCGCTGCATTCCCTTCATGCTCAGAGCGACACTGCGTCTCAACAGCAAGAGCCTCTTCCACGACAACTTTTCTCCTATCCACCCCCAGCTTATGCTTCTGGATAGAGTTGTCTAGGCTTTCCAGCTTTGCAGCAAGCCGCGCAGTCATGAGGTCAAACTGAGCCTGAATATCAGCATCGAGACCCCGAGTCAGCTGCAAATATTCGTTAATAGGTTGCTCTAACCCATTAACCACCGCCTCCAGGGCGTCAGCTACCCCGGGATCATCGAGCTCCCTGATGACCCCGATCGAAGCGAGAGAAGTCTTCCTCAGGCGCTCAAATTCCAGACTCTTCGCTAACACCATTGATACCATCATTCTCAAACCGGTGTAGAAAAGGCTGGTATGTTGCTCGATCAACGCAACTAGATCCGACTGAACGCAGGGAGCGCCCGCAATGTCAGCAAGTCCCTCTCCAGGGATGATTGCAGACGAGGTGGCCACAGCCGTCGCATCGACACATGGCGCAATCGAAGAAGGTGCGGTAACGGCGGTCGAAGTCGTCGCTATACTCACAAGAGGCAAGGTCACGACGACGTGTTCATCCTCCTCTCGAGGTGACGAAGCTACTCCGGGCGTACTGGCCCCCGAAGCCACTTTTTCATCAAAGTCGAACACCTCCTCGTCAGAAGCCCGAGCGAAACCAGAATGCGCTTCAACGCTATACTCCCCATGGGCGCTATCCCCTGAGAAAAAGACAAGAAAGTCAATATCAGTATGATGACAATCTTTCTGAAGGGAGGCATAAAGACGACATTTATCCGGAGCCAACGGCATATACGACGCATCTGCAGTCGATATACCTAAACCATGCCTTAATGACGCAATGCAAATCGTCATGCCTGGATAAGGAGGTGGGCCGACCGACATCACCGAGAGTTCTGTCAGGCCTCCACCAAGACGTGGTCGAAGTTCATCGACCGGAATCTCGCCAGATGCGCTCACTGACGCGGCAGGACTCATGCCCGCTGCTGGCCTCGGGAAAGATTCTCCTATCTGCCTCGGCCACACAGGCAACCTTGCTCCGCTACCTGGAGCAGTAGCCGCCACAGCCACCTCTAACGAGGTTCTCTATCATCGACGACCGGAACTGTAGGAGGTCCCTCTCTAGAAGGCGAAGAACCTCTAGCCAAAGAATCACCCCCGATGTAGGGAGAGGCAGGCTCACTCCCAGGAGCCTCAATACCAGGAATGCGGAGAGGACGAGCAACCGTCTCCTTCCTCCTCTTGCGAAGAGAAACTTCCTTCAGAGCAGAAGCCCGTCGCTTCCCAGAAGGGACTACCAAAGCCCCCGCAGGCAGAGGCACTTCGCACCTCGGCACCGACACCAGAGGCTCGTCCGGAGTACCAGACTCCTCACCTTCGTCCGAAGAAACCGAAGGGACGTCAACTCTTCCCCCAGGCTTGGGAGAAGGCACCCGGAAGCTTCCACGCACGTCAAAATCACGATGGAAGGTGTTAATCGCCACGTAAAACTGGGCGTAAGAATGGAGAATGCGAAGCTCCGTGGAGGTTGTAACGACCGACACAATGAAGGTTGCCCTCGTACAACCCATGATGAAATATCGCCACCCTAGCTCCATCAATGAGTCCGCCCCTAGACCTAAAGCTGGTAACGGCATTGCCCACATGCAACTGATCGTACCCAAACTGCCTGGCAAACCGACTAGGCAAGTAGGGCTCAAAGAAGCAGTGATCTTCGCTCCTGTACAACAGATGGGAGAGTCTAATACAGACCAACCAGTTAAAAGCTTCCGGGGAAAGGTCGGTCTTCTCTCCACCTGAATCCTCAAGCCGCACCTGTCATGATCCGTACCCGATTTAGGGGCACGAGTGCGTGGGTACGTCCAGCCTACGCCACAGTATCGGCGGTAGAACGCTGTCTAGGTCCTGTAACTAACTAATCAAACTCACGTGAATACCCAACTCCATAAGGAGACGTGGATATCATAAAATAATATTAGAAATACTCAATCACCTAAACTAAAGCCCGATGAGATATCAAGGCAAACAAAGAAATACAAGACAAGTCTAACGACAGAATAATCATACCTGCAATCAGTAACATCCAATCCCCAAGTGTGTCAGAAACAAGTCCACTAAGGTCACAGTCTGGAAAATATTTTCCAGTCAGGAAGGAGCAAAGTACATCTCTAAATAGCAGTTCTTTATTAATGATATAAACTATGTAGCAGTTCTAGATGGAAATATACGAGATGCATGTATAGGTACGAGAAATGTACAATAAAAGAAATACTGGAAATACGGTAAGTAAATGCAGGAAAAGAACAATATGTCAATGAGCAAGAATCCTATGACTAAGTGTGTGAGTACTAGCTTTAACATGTGATTGGCTTGGGAACTTGATCAGGCTGGTTACATGTGATTAGCTATGATTCATGTAAGGTCAGGCTAACCGTTGGTTAGCTATGATGCATGTAGAGGTCAGGCTAATCACACGCAACAGCTACGAAGCATGTAAATGGTCAGGCCGCACCCGACGTGAGATGTGGGGTGAGCTATGATGCATGTAGAGTTGGGTATGATCACATATCTATACTAAAATACTTCCCACCCCCGACTGGTATAGTAGATCCAATCATGGTACGCTATGGCACGGGATTTCCTAGGGAGGTAGCAAGTCTCCCCAGAAATCAGTGTCTGTACATGCACAAGATAACAAGAAAACAAGTCTTGTACAAGCTACACCATGAAAAAGGAATAACATCTCATGACGAGATCCGTATACACCAATCCGTGTAACCATCGTGTCAAGAGCATGGACATTTACACTAGATACAGTGAACATAGGAGATATCATAATTTAGAAACTAATCAGAGAATGTACTCGCCTTGGGTCCTTAGTTGTCAATACCAATGTCCTGTCCCAGAGTATCGTCTGGAGAATCCGACAGTCCTATAAACATATAATAATATCACTTGTATCAGATGCTACACTAACACACAATAGAAATACCCTGGCCTCAGGACTATGCCAGGCATGGCTCTAGTCAACTAGGGTCATCTAGTAGGGATACGTATATAATACACATTTACACTCAGAGTATATACCAATAAAAACGTATATAATATATATATAAGTGTCTATTAGTAATTGTACAAAATACGTATATATGTATATACGCTAAATAGATGTATATAAATATATATATATACCAAAATACATATTTGTATATATATCAATCAAATATTTATATATATATATATATAACTAATCAGAGAATGTACATAATGCCACACTTCTCAAGGTGATCCCAAATGAAGTAGCAGTTAGTTCCAATGAGTCCGGAGCAGTCCAAATAGCTAGAAACTATATAAAGAAGTCCAAGATCGGAGTTCGGCACGAAAATCGAGATAAGGATACCAAGTCCTCAATACATAGAGAAACATACCGGGGTTAGCTAAGATTAAGATTAACAAGTTAGCTAATAAGAGAAAATGGTCGATTGTTCGTTATTAAGGTAACACCTTAATTTAATGAAAATTATTTCGAATTTATTTTGAACAATAATTACAAATAAAAGTTTATTTATAAAATTTAGAATTTATGTAAAAGCCAATATATTTTTATATCTATAGTAAAAATCGGTTACCAGTCCAAATAAATAAATTTTGAACTAATTCTTATTATTGAAACTATTTCTTAAATAATAATATAACCCCAACAAATTATTATATTTTTACATGACTAATTAAATATTACTAAACTAATTATATATTTTTCTTAAACTAATTATATACTAACTAACTGATTAATAAATTAACTAACTGATTATTAAATTAACTAACTGATTAATAAGTTAACTAACTGATTAATAAATTAACTAACTGATTGATAAATCGTAACCTAACTCTCAGAACAGAAAAAAAAAGGGAAAGGGAAAAAGGGGCTCACGTCGGGGTCTCGGCGTCGACGCGGTGTGTCACTACCACATTCCGAAAACAGGGGTATTTTCGAATTTTTACAATATTTAATATTATGTTATTTACAATTAATTAATTGCATGATAGTGTATTTGATTTAAATAATTTTGTGCGATGTGTGATTAAATATATAATTATATGCAGTGTTAATTATTTTATTTTAGCTAGCAGACCAGACCTAGAAGCCTAGTAGACGAACCCCTGTCCGAATTATAGAATTCTGGATTTTGTTATTTTATTTAGAATTTAATATTTGAAGATTGAAATTAATTACTGTATTTATTTAATATTTTTGCGCCTTGTCTTTGCTTCGATATTTGGAGCACTATCCAGACTTTTGTCTTCCAACAAATTTCACAATCTTGCTCTAGACATGCCCGCCTTCAATTCCGCTATTTTTGCAAATCATAATTATGCTTCCTGTACATTATTTCTGGCCGCACAAAAATCGTCGCGGACGTTTATTTTTTAATTTCCTATTTTTGTATCGTTGTGCGTTCCAATCGAAAATTGGAGGCCATCTTGACCTATTTTTCGTGCGGCCCAAATTAGGGTAATATTCTGTTCTAAGTCTTCTTCAATATTGGTATTGATGACTTGACCTGATTTTGACCCCAAGTACTCCTAATTAATTGTTGAACATAACTTGCATTTATTTCTATTTAATTTGAGGATACCATTTTATCTGATTTTAAAATCCCAATTTAATTCCAGTGCCCTGCAAATTCAGCCCATACCCATCTTACAGTGTCCCCTGACCCTACAAAATATCGGACCCCAAATCGCCCGCCCAATTTCCGTCATTTCCTGTGTTTGTGCAATTTCCCAAATTTAAGGGGCTAAGTTGCAATTATTCAATTGTAGGTGCCAACACCTAATTATTTTAACCAATGAGGGAACCCACTATTTTTAATTAATTAATCTCACCCTCATTCCCATGAATAAATTCCTCATGTTCAATCTGGACCACTCAATTAATTGAGTGCATCCTCACCCTCCATCATAACACCCTCTCTCCTATTTAATAACATGTCTACCTCAACCCTAATCCCTAGAAACCTAGAATCCCCCACCTCACTAGCCTCCAAAAATTCCTCAAGCCTCCTCCCTCTCTCCTACGTTGGAAACTTTCTTCTTCTTCTCTTTTTCTTTCTTCTCCTTCTTCCCTTCTTCTTCTTTTCCTTTCTTCTTCTTCCTTGTTTTCTTTTAAATTTGAATTCTATAGAGAGGGGGGGAATACTGTTCATTCCCCCCAGTTCCTGTTCATCTCTACTGTGTCCGGCTCCCCCATCGAGTCCGGCGGCCCTCCGAACCGCTGGCAGCAGCCCGCTGCTCCTCCTCGGCGGATCTCCGGCTACTCCCACCTCCATCTCCACCAATAACCACCTCCATCTCCACCAATAACCACCTCCATCTCCACTAATCACCCCCACCTCCTACCTACGGTTCAGCCCGGCGGCCGAGTCCCCCACAGCCACCCTGCTGTGTACGGCCGGCCGACATCCCTCTCCGGCGTTCAGCCGACTGCTCCTCCTCCCTGAAGACTCCTCCGCTCGCTGCTGCTCTTCCCCGAGCGTCCGGCCAACCCCTTGCTCCGGTCCGGCGGCCAAGTCCGGCCGATCACAGTAAGCCTCTCTCCCTCTTTCTTCTTTAGTTATATATATATATATATATATATATATATATATATATATATATATATGGATGTATATATTTATATATATATACGTATATACGTTCAAGCATATACTAATATATGTATTTGTATATATTAAATCAATGTGTAGGTACCGGTATGTGTAAAATTAATATATGTATATATTTAATTAAAGTGTATGTATAAGTATTGTATATATATTAATTAATGTGTATCAATATTATTTTGGTATAATATATGTATAGTGTATTATATATATGTATATAATTAGTGTATATAAATGTATTGTATATAATTAAGAGTATACGTATATGTATACATTTAAATCAATTTATATATATATATATCTCTATATACTTAGTATATATTTGTTAATTATATTGGTATATATATACAAACATTTTGTATAAATGTTTCTTAATATCTATATGTTAAACGTATATAATAAAATGTGTATATATAATTTAATATATTTTGTATAAGTAGATGGTTACATTTGCATGTATATGTAACTATGAAATTAAATTAATGTTTAATATATATTAGTATGGTATATATATATATATCTAATGTATATATAAATGTTTGTTTATATATATTTAAATTAGTATGAAATTAGTATATGCTTTTAATTAAATTTGTATATATAATTAATATAAAGTATTTATATATTTAATTAAATTGATAAATTAGTATATGTATTTTATTTAAATTGTATATATATTTGTATAAGTATATATTTAAATTGTATATATAATAATTAGTGTATATATATGTATAAGTATATATTAAATTGTATATGTATAGTATATATAATGTATGTATTTAAAGTATAAATACGTATAGTAATTATTTTATTTATTTGTATAAATAATTAGTATATATATTTCATGTAATTTGTATATAAAAGGTAAAGTATTTATATTTAATTAATGTACTTTTGGCATATATATGAGTATACACTAGTATAAATTAAAATGTAATTTTAAAAAGGTATTATATATATATATATTGTAAATGTATTTTTGGTGCATGTATAAAATATTGTAAGTATAAATTATTATGTTTATAGATACATACAAGAATCATTTATTTTAAAGTATATATATTTATACGTATATCTATAATTGTATTGAGGGATATTATGTGTAATTAATTAATAAGTTGTTATTTAAATACGTAGTCCTACTAGATGACCTTAGTTGACTAGTGCCCTGCCTGGCATGGCCCTGAGGCCAGTGTATTTCTATTGTGTGTTAGGATAGCTTCTGATACAAATGTCATATTGTGATGTGTTTATAGGACTGTTGGTTTACCAGAGGATACTCTGGAACAGGACATCCATAAATACCAGCTAAGGACCAAGGCAAGTACATTCTCTGATAATTTCCAATTCTTGATAAATTCTATAAGTTCAAAAATCATGAAATGTTACATCTGAATCTTTGTCACTGTGCTACACGGACTAGTATAGCTTGGATTTACAGTCATGAGATGTTACCATTATTATCGTATTGACATTGTACACGACATGTATATTTAGACACTGTACATGATAGACTTGACTTGCTCGTGTATCGTGACGTGTCATGGTTGGATCCACAGTACTAGTTGGGGGCGGGGAAGTAGTTAGTAAGAAATGTGATCATAACCTCTTATTGTAATATATAAATTGTAAGTGTTGATCATGCTCTTCACCCATGATTAGCCAGGCCCTGTAGCTACTGTACATGTCCCAAGCCGATCACATTTTGAAACTACTATTTCAAACACTTAGAATAGATTACAGTTCCCTATTTTAAATCATATACTACATCACCCGTATATGATACTGTTCCTTGTTCTTTCATTTTTATACATGCACTGACTGTATCATATTGCTATTGCCTGTCTCTCTTAAACTGTCATTACATTACTTCACTGTCTTCTCAGTAGCTAGCATGACATGTTTTACTGTATTATAGACATTATCAATTAATGGAACTGTTATTTGAGATTGTGCTTTGCTCCTTCCTGACTGGAAACATTTTTCCAGACTTTGCCTTAGAGGACCGCTGTCCGACACTTTATGGACTATGGTGAGTAGCTGCAGACTTGGTAGTTAGCTGTGATTCTGGAAAGTCTAGTCGGAGTTATTATTTCTTGTTAGTTCTTTTAGTAGACTTTTTGGTACCGGATTTGTCTCCGGCATTTTGATGATTTTTTGGATATTGTTAAGTTATTCTTGTGGACTTGTGTTGTGTTTAATTTTAGTTTTTTTTATTCGAAATCTTATCGTGCTGTTAGTCTGTGATTGAGTATATGTTCCTTTATTTGTGTCATCCGTGCCTCCTAATGGAGATTGGATATTTGCGTGACATTAGTTAGATAGTATCAATACCTAGACAGCGTTCTACCGCCGATGCTGCGGCGTAGGCTGGACGTACCCACGCACTCGTGCCCCTAAACCGGGTGCGGGTCGTGACACGTTTTTAGTGGTGGCCCATGCAGGTCAGACTTCGCGAGTTGTGCGATGTCGTAGTAGTGTGACATCCTTGTTATACTACTGCGTGCCTGCTATAGAATCTAGGACCTAGGATACTAGGATAAGAGAGGATACTCAATCACAAATTAATTGAGAGATTCCTGGGACGACCCTTGAGAATCTCATTATAAATTCCAATTTAAATCCTTCCTCCTTGTTTTCGTCCGTCCTCACTTATTGATATTGAGTTTAATTCTTGTTGACCAGTTGTTAACTTTAATTCTTGGTATCGTTGTGGAGTTTTGATTTCATATCGAGGTGAATTTTACGGGCTAAAATTTACGGTATCATCTGATGACGTATATTGATGAGGACAGTGAGAAAGGTAAAACGTCTACTTTGATTATGGAACCTAGAATTTATCGCAGCCATATTAGCTGTCGTGACGAGAACGTAGGAACCTAACTTGGATGTACATACTTTAGTTATGAGATTTAGAGTTTCTCGCAGCCATACCGGTTGGCGTGGCGAGGATTCTAGATGACATGATTATAGGGTTGCATACCTTAGTTACGGAACCTGTCGTTTATCGCATCTATGCTTACTGGCGTGGCGAGGATTCTGTGTGTCATGATTTCTGACAGACGTGTATGATTCTCAGGTTGTATCTTAAATTGGTTCTTAAAGTGTCATCTCAAGACTTATCCATTTTGTTATTCCAGGACTTTGTTCCATCGCTTCTTTTCTTTACTAGCATTAAAGATACCTTCCGTCCTCAATCCAGTTCTTTTGAGCTCCTATTCTCTAAGGATTCCTTGTTAAAATTTCCAATTTAAATCATTCCTTTGTCCCGTCCATTCTCACTTATTGATGTTGAATTTGATTGTTGTTAATTAGGTATTAAATTAGGATTTTGGTTTCCTTGTAGGGTTTGATGTCATATCAAGATAAATTACAGACTGATTTATGGTACTATTTGATGATGCCCGTCAATGAGGACAGTGGAAATGATTAACATTAGGGCTATTGGACTACGAAAGGTAAATTTTAATTTTAAATTTGAGGATTGAAAATGAATTTCAAATTTTAAGAATTGTGAGAGGTTGAGATATTATGTTAATAAAATCTTATTTTGAAGATTTCAATGAATTGCAAAATTTTGAAATTTGAGGAGTTGAAATATGGTTATTAAAATTTTATTTTTGAGGAATTCAGATTCAATTTGATGAACATAGACAAGTCTGTAAGGGTCTTTTAGTGATTAAGTTTCATTCAGTATTTAAATAATTGACCTTGAGGAAAGTGTATGCTTTTACTTTAAATTTTATTCAAGGAATTATTTTTGAGGAATTTTATTTGAGGATAAAATCTTATAGTGAGAGAGATATATTATAATATGTGAGATGATAATTTGGATTATTGGAAATGATAGTGCAATTATTTCGGACAGTACAATTTTCGTACACAGTTGAGGTTGTAAATAATTAGTGTATTAGTGTGCACCTTGAGTATTAGGGACTGTGAGTAGTATATGTATACTCGTGGATTAAATTATAATTTGTAGAGTGGAAATGGATTTCAATTTTTAAAGAATTTTTGGGGAGATAAGATTTATGTTATTAAATTTCGAGTATTCGAATTCAATTCAATAAACATAGTCAAGGCTATAAGGATTTAAAAGTGATTAAATTTTTCTTCGATATTTGAATATCTGATTTTGAAGAGGTATATGCAATTTATTTTTAAGTTGATCGAGGAGTTAAACCTTGACGATTATTTCGAGGATTAACTTTATGGTAGATAAGAGATGAATATTAATATATGAGTAGATGATATACATGTGTAAGGATCTGATGACTTGAGTATGATTGAGATCTCACTGCCAACTGACTTGGGTGTCAATCTAGGGTGGTAGTAAAGTGTGGTACCTAAAGAGATAGAAGTATCAAACTTTCCCTGCATCATTTGACCTATGATTATGTTAGAAGATATTGCAAGTATATATTAGCAGGTTCTTTCTTTTCTTTCCTCATGTTCTTTTGTCTTCTGATTGATTGATACCTTAGTACCGTAGCTGTATGCATGAATTCTTGTTATAATGTAGTTAGTAGTACCCCTGATACAGAGACTGCAATACCATAACAAATGAGACCATAACCATGTATGTCCCCCTAGATTGTATGTGGTATGACTATGGGTAAAATTTTTCTTAGACCGTGATTATTGGTTTTGACTGTAGTGAAGATTCATGAAGGAGTTATGACTTGACAAGAGGAACAAGATGATCAAAATTTGAGGATAATTATTGATTTAAATAAATGGTTAAGAAATTAGCATGGCATAATTGGTGGTTAATTAATTCCAAGAAAGATTTTGACATGGTTAAGTTGGGTTTAATTTGGAAATTTTGGGAGATTCATCAATGTATTTATTTAATTGCAAGTTATGAATTTTGAACTTTAAAATTGAATGTGACATTTGGAGAATCCGTAAATATCATATTGTAGAGTACTTTGAGGAGTGGATATTAAATTCTGGACATTGGATTATTAACTCAAAACTTTCAGGAAATTTTTGATAAAAAGGGACTTTGATTCTATGTCAAGGATTTTTACAGGAATGCAAATAATTTCAGATTTTTGAAATTTGTAAAAAGATATTGTGGATTATAACCTGATTTCATGGATGACAAATTTAAATTTGCGGGAATAATAATGTGTATGATTAAACACTAATATGAGGATTTTAAATTTCGAGGACGAAATTCTTTTAAGGTGGGTAGACTTGTCACTACCACATTCCGAAAACAGGGGTATTTTCGAATTTTTACAATATTTAATATTATGTTATTTACAATTAATTAATTGCATGATAGTGTATTTGATTTAAATAATTTTGTGCGATGTGTGATTAAATATATAATTATATGCAGTGTTAATTATTTTATTTTAGCTAGCAGACCAGACCTAGAAGCCTAGTAGACGAACCCCTGTCCGAATTATAGAATTCTGGATTTTGTTATTTTATTTAGAATTTAATATTTGAAGATTGAAATTAATTACTGTATTTATTTAATATTTTTGCGCCTTGTCTTTGCTTCGATATTTGGAGCACTATCCAGACTTTTGTCTTCCAACAAATTTCACAATCTTGCTCTAGACATGCCCGCCTTCAATTCCACTATTTTTGCAAATCATAATTATGCTTCCTGTACATTATTTCTGGCCGCACAAAAATCGTCGCGGACGTTTATTTTTTAATTTCCTATTTTTGTATCGTTGTGCGTTCCAATCGAAAATTGGAGGCCATCTTGACCTATTTTTCGTGCGGCCCAAATTAGGGTAATATTCTGTTCTAAGTCTTCTTCAATATTGGTATTGATGACTTGACCTGATTTTGACCCCAAGTACTCCTAATTAATTGTTGAACATAACTTGCATTTATTTCTATTTAATTTGAGGATACCATTTTATCTGATTTTAAAATCCCAATTTAATTCCAGTGCCCTGCAAATTCAGCCCATACCCATCTTACAGTGTCCCCTGACCCTACAAAATATCGGACCCCAAATCGCCCGCCCAATTTCCGTCATTTCCTGTGTTTGTGCAATTTTCCAAATTTAAGGGGCTAAGTTGCAATTATTCAATTGTAGGTGCCAACACCTAATTATTTTAACCAATGAGGGAACCCACTATTTTTAATTAATTAATCTCACCCTCATTCCCATGAATAAATTCCTCATGTTCAATCTGGACCACTCAATTAATTGAGTGCATCCTCACCCTCCATCATAACACCCTCTCTCCTATTTAATAACATGTCTACCTCAACCCTAATCCCTAGAAACCTAGAATCCCCCACCTCACTAGCCTCCAAAAATTCCTCAAGCCTCCTCCCTCTCTCCTACGTTGGAAACTTTCTTCTTCTTCTCTTTTTCTTTCTTCTCCTTCTTCCCTTCTTCTTCTTTTCCTTTCTTCTTCTTCCTTGTTTTCTTTTAAATTTGAATTCTATAGAGAGGGGGGGAATACTGTTCATTCCCCCCAGTTCCTGTTCATCTCTACTGTGTCCGGCTCCCCCATCGAGTCCGGCGGCCCTCCGAACCGCTGGCAGCAGCCCGCTGCTCCTCCTCGGCGGATCTCCGGCTACTCCCACCTCCATCTCCACCAATAACCACCTCCATCTCCACCAATAACCACCTCCATCTCCACTAATCACCCCCACCTCCTACCTACGGTTCAGCCCGGCGGCCGAGTCCCCCACAGCCACCCTGCTGTGTACGGCCGGCCGACATCCCTCTCCGGCGTTCAGCCGACTGCTCCTCCTCCCTGAAGACTCCTCCGCTCGCTGCTGCTCTTCCCCGAGCGTCCGGCCAACCCCTTGCTCCGGTCCGGCGGCCAAGTCCGGCCGATCACAGTAAGCCTCTCTCCCTCTTTCTTCTTTAGTTATATATATATATATATATATATATATATATATATATATATATATATATGGATGTATATATTTATATATATATACGTATATACGTTCAAGCATATACTAATATATGTATTTGTATATATTAAATCAATGTGTAGGTACCGGTATGTGTAAAATTAATATATGTATATATTTAATTAAAGTGTATGTATAAGTATTGTATATATATTAATTAATGTGTATCAATATTATTTTGGTATAATATATGTATAGTGTATTATATATATGTATATAATTAGTGTATATAAATGTATTGTATATAATTAAGAGTATACGTATATGTATACATTTAAATCAATTTATATATATATATATCTCTATATACTTAGTATATATTTGTTAATTATATTGGTATATATATACAAACATTTTGTATAAATGTTTCTTAATATCTATATGTTAAACGTATATAATAAAATGTGTATATATAATTTAATATATTTTGTATAAGTAGATGGTTACATTTGCATGTATATGTAACTATGAAATTAAATTAATGTTTAATATATATTAGTATGGTATATATATATATATCTAATGTATATATAAATGTTTGTTTATATATATTTAAATTAGTATGAAATTAGTATATGCTTTTAATTAAATTTGTATATATAATTAATATAAAGTATTTATATATTTAATTAAATTGATAAATTAGTATATGTATTTTATTTAAATTGTATATATATTTGTATAAGTATATATTTAAATTGTATATATAATAATTAGTGTATATATATGTATAAGTATATATTAAATTGTATATGTATAGTATATATAATGTATGTATTTAAAGTATAAATACGTATAGTAATTATTTTATTTATTTGTATAAATAATTAGTATATATATTTCATGTAATTTGTATATAAAAGGTAAAGTATTTATATTTAATTAATGTACTTTTGGCATATATATGAGTATACACTAGTATAAATTAAAATGTAATTTTAAAAAGGTATTATATATATATATATATTGTAAATGTATTTTTGGTGCATGTATAAAATATTGTAAGTATAAATTATTATGTTTATAGATACATACAAGAATCATTTATTTTAAAGTATATATATTTATACGTATATCTATAATTGTATTGAGGGATATTATGTGTAATTAATTAATAAGTTGTTATTTAAATACGTAGTCCTACTAGATGACCTTAGTTGACTAGTGCCCTGCCTGGCATGGCCCTGAGGCCAGTGTATTTCTATTGTGTGTTAGGATAGCTTCTGATACAAATGTCATATTGTGATGTGTTTATAGGACTGTTGGTTTACCAGAGGATACTCTGGAACAGGACATCCATAAATACCAGCTAAGGACCAAGGCAAGTACATTCTCTGATAATTTCCAATTCTTGATAAATTCTATAAGTTCAAAAATCATGAAATGTTACATCTGAATCTTTGTCACTGTGCTACACGGACTAGTATAGCTTGGATTTACAGTCATGAGATGTTACCATTATTATCGTATTGACATTGTACACGACATGTATATTTAGACACTGTACATGATAGACTTGACTTGCTCGTGTATCGTGACGTGTCATGGTTGGATCCACAGTACTAGTTGGGGGCGGGGAAGTAGTTAGTAAGAAATGTGATCATAACCTCTTATTGTAATATATAAATTGTAAGTGTTGATCATGCTCTTCACCCATGATTAGCCAGGCCCTGTAGCTACTGTACATGTCCCAAGCCGATCACATTTTGAAACTACTATTTCAAACACTTAGAATAGATTACAGTTCCCTATTTTAAATCATATACTACATCACCCGTATATGATACTGTTCCTTGTTCTTTCATTTTTATACATGCACTGACTGTATCATATTGCTATTGCCTGTCTCTCTTAAACTGTCATTACATTACTTCACTGTCTTCTCAGTAGCTAGCATGACATGTTTTACTGTATTATAGACATTATCAATTAATGGAACTGTTATTTGAGATTGTGCTTTGCTCCTTCCTGACTGGAAACATTTTTCCAGACTTTGCCTTAGAGGACCGCTGTCCGACACTTTATGGACTATGGTGAGTAGCTGCAGACTTGGTAGTTAGCTGTGATTCTGGAAAGTCTAGTCGGAGTTATTATTTCTTGTTAGTTCTTTTAGTAGACTTTTTGGTACCGGATTTGTCTCCGGCATTTTGATGATTTTTTGGATATTGTTAAGTTATTCTTGTGGACTTGTGTTGTGTTTAATTTTAGTTTTTTTTATTCGAAATCTTATCGTGCTGTTAGTCTGTGATTGAGTATATGTTCCTTTATTTGTGTCATCCGTGCCTCCTAATGGAGATTGGATATTTGCGTGACATTAGTTAGATAGTATCAATACCTAGACAGCGTTCTACCGCCGATGCTGCGGCGTAGGCTGGACGTACCCACGCACTCGTGCCCCTAAACCGGGTGCGGGTCGTGACACGGTGGGGGTTCCGTCGAGGCGCGACTTCGGTGCATCTTTGGTCGGGATCTTGGCGGTGGAAACTCGAGAGCGGCGGCGGTGGAAACTCGAGAGCGGCGGCGGTGGTTCGAGGAACCGGTCGAAGACCTAGGCGGTGGATCTAGCGCTTGCCGACTCGAGAACTGTGGAGGATCTAAGCCAGAGCAGCAACAGGACGGGTGGCGACGACGTCGGCTCCGGTGAGGAAAGCGGCTGATGGGTGACGCAAGGTCGAGGCGGCAGTGAGAGCAGCTCGTCTGGTCAGAAGTTCGTCGGAAGACATTGACGATGAGGTTAGATCTAGGATTAGGGTTTGCTCTGTATGTGTCAGGGGTGGATCGTGTCCGAGGCTGGATACGATGGGTGATGTACGGTGGTGGATGTGTCCGAGGCTGGACACGATGGGTGATGTACGGTGGTGGATGTGTCCGAGACTGGACACGATGGGTGATGTACGGTGGTGGATGTGTCCAGATGGTGTCGGACACGAAAATCCTATTGTAATGTTGTAATAACTGGACACAAGAAATGAATGGATACGATAGGACACCCGGGGTTGGACCCGAGGCCAACACAGCTGACACGGTAATGCTGGACACACGGACACGAGCACACAAAACAATGGTGATGGCTTGTGGGAATTTGTGAGGGCTAGCTAATAATTTTGGGGATTAGGGTTTCTTGGGAATGGTGTGGGTGAGAGACTTTAAATAGGGAGAGAGGGTGTGGGATAAAGGGTGAGGATTGGCCCAATTAATGAATGGCCAAGATTAGATATGAATGAGTTCTTCATGTGGGAAATGAGGGTGTGAATGAGAGATGGTAAACTAGTAAAATTTTTAAAAGAAAAAGATTATAATTTAAGAAAATATTTTAAGAGGCTTCCAAGGCTAATTGATTCCCAATTAACTACTAATTAAACCCATATTCCAAAATCTTAATTTATTTACTATCCCAAATGGATTTCAAAATTTATTATGAAGAAAACAACTAGTCCTTTAAATAATTTTATGATTTCAAGCCAATAAATATTTGAAGCTAGAGAATTATATATATATCATTATTCATCTATTTAATTTATAATAATCGACATTTAGGAAAAATAATTTTTATAAAAGATTTTAAATCACCTTCTAAAATCAAACATTGTTCAAAATCTAATACTAAAATTCAAGGAGAAAATATTTTATAAACTTGATATTTAAAATAAATTAAAATCTAATTATTTCAAAAATTTGGAAATCGGAGGTTACAGCACCCCTGATTGATTGCGATGCACGGGGGGAGCAGTACAGAGGAGCTTCCAACCGTAGCTGAGGTTCAACACCAGCCGGCAGTCTAAAACTGTGCTCATATTCCAGGAGAAATCCTTGTAATTCAGCAAGAATATACCCCCCGAGCTGCTACCAGACCCAGGAGATATCACCCGGGGATTGTGGAGAATCAACCATCCCATCAAGTATAGGTATGGTAATTCCACCCTGGGAAAACTCTCACGTCGAGCTTCGTCGACGAGCAACCCGTCAGTTATGGCTCTCAAGCCAGCCTATATACGGCACACCATGGCAGAAAGCAAGCCTAGTCTTGCCCCAAATACCAGGCGCACTGTCGGCCACAGGATGTTCCGGTGAATGCGGTCCACAGACGCGGTACCTGGCACCACTACTCGGCGCAGCCATATGGAGAGGAAACCAGCCAGCTGGGCTTCCTTAGACAAAGGCCTGCGACAGCGCCTCAAGTAACTACAGGCCTTAGTGCCTTCCGGGTACTTTCCTACCCCCTCGATAAGAATCTGATCCGGAGCTTCAGCCTCCTCCATAAGAGTCTCCACAACCTGGGCACTAAGTACGCCCAAACAATTCACGGGCTCATTCTTGCCACCCGAGGCTTTATCCGACCTGGCGGCCCTGGCTCGATGGAAGAAGAGGTAGGACATCCACTTGGTGGTATGAGCCAAATCAGAAGGCTCGTTATAAAAGGTGGTGCACGCGAAGTATTGACACATCAGCTCCTGATATACTTCCACCACCCGAGGGTCCAAATCCCCCAACTCCCGGTTGGTGGGAACATACTCTTCATATGGAGTATCCTCCATTGGCAGTCTCGAGACAACTGCCATCTCGTGGAGCGCCAATCCCAACTCCCCCAGTGGAGTGGTAAAGGTCCCGGTGAGCGGAATATACTGTTCCATCAGCGCCAGGAACAAATTAGGGTTCGAAGGCAACCCGACGCTCGTCGCACTCACAGCGGCATATAGTCCAATGCCCTCCAACTCTCTCCGGAAGTGTGTCAAGGCCCAGTCAACTAGGCATCTCCATCGGGAGTTCGTTGGGGCGATCCACCCATTGCACCGAGGATTCTCCTTGGGATATACCCCACCTCGACCCATGAAGTCGTTGCAGAAGGTCGGCAATTGGACCGGCTGGATCACCAAGCTATCTTCACTTGGAACACTGCCCGGGCACAGTCCTCTGAACAACGTCACAACACCGGAGGGGCGACTGACGAATGACCCCTGGTCAGCTCCTTTCAGATGAAAAATCTTCGCCGGCTTGCCGTGAAGATCAGGAGTCAGCGTCCACGACATCTTCCTAGGATGCGTCGCGTGGGAGAAGGCCAAGATGGGATAATCCCTCGACATCGTTGGCAGGTACAAAACCAAATTCTCGGCTGGGAAAACCCAGGGCTCCCTCTTAGGCTTCGTCTGGGACTGTTTGTCGATCATGTCCCCAAAAAGGAAAGCCGACTTTACGTACGGCTCCCCGTCTACATAAGTCAGAGGCTCCCCGTTGATCATGCTCAGCAGCATTCGCTCGCCCTGAGCCGATATTAAGATCCTCCTTCCTTCAGGGTACTGGGGTCCGGAGATAGGGAATGCCACGTGGGACAGATCCTCCAGGTAGTTCGAGTGCAGCATCCCAGCAGCGGAGCCCATCACCTCGGCCAGTGGAGACTCACCCAAGTCAACTACAAAAGTGCAAGAAAAATACGTAATCACAAGTCTTGCACTAACATACGGACCAAAAGAAACAACAGTCTGTGCTCTACGCAGGATTGTGCAAATCTGGCAATTTTACGCCGGAGGTCCCCCCACAAGCGTAAAATTCAAATTTTACGATATACCCCAATTTTCGGTAGCCAGAGCTTCTACGCTCAGAACTACAAAAATATGGAGTCTTTACGCTGACACATTAGAAATGTGGGCGTAAAAGATGAAAATGCCTCCGTGCATCATCTTCCTCAAGAAGAGGCTATCAGCACAGAAGACGACCTAGCGCGGTCACGTTCAACGTGTGCGAAGGATTTTTCGTCATTTTTGTCACCCCGAAGACTTTACCTCTAAGACCGGGTGCACTGCTCGTCGGCAGGACACTTCGCTCACAAGGAAGTTCGCCTTGACCGACCAAAGACTCCCTCGCTGGGGCGGAAGAATGAGAAGAGGAACCTATACCCTTTCCCTTGGCGGAGGAGGTCTGTTTCGACGCCATTTTCTGAAGACTCGAGATGCTCGGAGAGAGAACGAAGAAAAACTCAAACAGTCGAAAGCTCTCTTTCGCAGAAGACGGATAAAAAGTTTCTCTCTCAGAAAACTTGGGATATATATAGAGTTCGGGCCGACTCCTCGAATCCTCAGACGGACTCCTCGAGACCCTAACCAAATCTCACAAAATTAAATAATAGGTTATGATTGGATGCCATGTCAGCCCACTAACCTTGAAAGACGGACAGTCAGCAAATTCGAAAAGTTTTTCGTGCAAAGACGGTTCAGCAGGTCCTACGCTGAAGAAGCTTTCTACGCTCGACAGCAACAGATCTACGGTTTTACGCTCGCAAGCTATAAGTCTATGGTTTTACGTCCGGATGCCTTTGTGCTCAGTAGCTTTTACGCTCGAGAGGCCACAAATCTATGACTTTACGCTCAGCAGATACCAAATCGATGATCTCACGCTCGGTGGCGCTCAGTTTACGCTCAGAAGCAAACAGATCCGCAAGACTTTACGCTCGGAGAAATTTTCTTTTCAGGAGCTACAGATAAATAGTTCTACGCTAAAGGAGCTTCCTACGCTCGACGGCTACGAATCTACAACTTTACGTTCGACAGCTACAAGTCAGGTTTTTGGCCCGGATGCCTTTGTGCTCAGTAGCTTTTATGCTCGAGAGGCCACAAACCCATGACTTCACGTACAGGAACTATAAGTCTACGATTTCACGCTCGACGGTGTTTTACGCCCGGAGGCTACAGATTGATGATTTTTCGCTCCACGAATTTTCGTATATTCGAACAGTCCCCAAGACGGTCAATTACAGGAGTTCACACAGAAGATACTCCTCCTTGGCCTCAACATATCCCAAGTATCCGAAACATACAAGAGTTCAAACATTGAGAAATTACTCTTCTCGGGTCAATTGGAGGTTCATCCAGACTCCAGTCTGAATATCTCGTCTATCAAAAGATGGCAACTCAGTTTTGACAGCCATTCCTCAACCTTGTTCCAAGGGATTTTTGAGAAGTCACTCTTGAAGACGAAGACTGAACAAAAAATTCTGTTCACCAGAAGTTCAGAGCTTTATACGATTCCTCAGTCCTCGCAACAGGACAGTTCTAAAAATGTTCAAAATGCTCTACATCGTTCTATGGACTACTCGCTATGCGTAATGGACAGGACCTAGCACTCTTTCTACAGAGTCAGCGTACAGATTCAGACGTGTTGAAGCTGTACATATTCAGACTTTACAGCAACGTATGGCAAGATGATCATATGAAGAAGCAAGACGATTTTATTAAAATCAGAGTCATGATTACATATGAGAGAAATCCAATCTACAAGGGTTTTCTTTTCATTTTCATGATTACATCTGAGGGAAACTCCGTCTACAAAGGAGATACCCCCTCGTCGTCTGAAGATCGCCCAGAAGCTGTTCTAACAGGTTCTCCCTGGGCTTCAATTCTTCATCCATCTCCTCCGGCAGTCAGTCAGCTCCAGCAAACTGACCGACATGGCGATGATCACCGGCGGGCACGACAGAGTTGGGGCTTGCATAGATTTTACAGACCCCATGCACCGCGCGCCGATCAGGCCAGAACAGAACGAGTCTGTCTGACTCTCGTCACCGGAGGGCATCGAGAGAAGGCGCGGCATGCCAGCCGCCGTGGTCAAATACAACCCTTTCTCTCTCCTGGGGCAATGCCATACAATATTGCTGATTATCCCGAGCAAGGGAGGCTGAGATATCCTTCCATGATCCATCGTTGCAGTGGACACTTGCTCGAAGATGCCATCTCTTTTGGCTCCTTACACGCGGGAAGAACATGATCTCCTTCTTCCTCAAATCGACCCGGCGAACTCCGACGATCATCTCTGCGTGGTGATAAAGATGTGCGGAGAACAGGCTAACTCCCCCAGCCTTTTATAGGCAAAAGAGATCACAGCGGGCCTCCATAAATCCGCCATAAAGTCTGCACCGACCGTTTCAACGCTCCATTCAGAAATGTTTCGAGTTACGAGGGGCCGTTCATGCTTCATTCAAAGCGTTTCAAATTCTAAGGAATTTAAAAGCTCTGAAGGGGGTCTTGTAGAAGCATGAAAAATATGCTGGGAAGAGCTACACAGCCTCTTGATACAGAGCAGCGTAAGCAGAGGCCTTCAGAGCCATCAGGCGTACAACAGAGTTTTCTTCGCTAAAATACAGCGTGAAGAATAAAGCTAAAGGACCATCTGCATAAGTGTAGTACGTCTAGGCCGCTCCAGCGTGAACAGAGTTCTTCATCGCCTCCATGGCGTAAAACTCATCCGCTCTCAAAGCAGCGTTATAGCGTACGAGGAACGCTTCATCTTCCCCGAAATAAATCTGTCAAGTCACGCAGTGAATCTGACCTCTGACTCCTGATAAAAGGTGATGCATGGCTACCCAGACGACGGCTAAAAACGATGGCAGACCTCTCGGGATGCGTCCCACAGTATGATGGCGGATCTCACCATTTAATGCAGAGGATTTGGTAAAACATCACCAAACCATCGTTTACTGGAGTCCCCTCAGCATAAACCGCTCTTTTGCATACAAGGGAACACGTCGCCCTATTTTATACAGGCAAACATGAGTTGTTTTACGCTCCGCAGCAGACAAACCGCCAGCCACGTTAAAAGCTGCACTTCGTACGGGATTCGAGGCACGTCTCCACTTCTAATTGCACAGAGCGGTGACAGTTTCTCTCAAGACACGTCTCTGCGACGGGTGCACAGAAGGCCTGCAGACCTTCGAAACACGCCTCCGTATTTAATGCATAAGATGATGGCAAATCTCTGCAAGAGATTTGGTTATATCTTCAAAAGCCATAATTCCGGCTAAGGCGTCCACATCAGCACGGTATACAGCAGCTTCTACGCCCATTCAGGATCTGTGCTCAAGCGGCTTCTACGCCCATTCTGGCACGATATGCAGCGGCTTCTACGCCCATTCAGGATCTGTGCTCATGCGGCTTCTACGCCCACTCAGTCTCTACGACTACTCGGCTTCCACGCCTACTCGGCTTCTATGCCTGCTCGGCTTCCATGCCTATTCGGCTTCGATGCCTGCTCGGCTTTCATGCCTATTCAGCTTCTATGCTTGCTCGGCTTCCATGCCTACTCAGCTTCTATGCCTGTTCGGCTTTTATGCCTACTTGGCTTCTATGCCATGGTGACGGACATTTGGCTTCTACGCCAACCTCTTCTACACAATGGATACCTACCCACGTGGCTTTTACGCCGTGATCTTAGTAGCAACCGTACGTGTTGTGTCCCCTTAGTTGGACCCACGTCACCCGCTCAGTCAAAAGATCATCTATACGTAGGCATTGGTTACTTTAACCATTGTGTAAAAGGGTGCTGTACTTTCCACTCCTCGGTTGCTACACCAACGGAGTGGTCACTGTCACCAAAGACTCTATAAATAGAGGCCCCTGTCAATGGGGAACAAGGTCGGAAAATTTGGTCAAGAATACCAATATCAGATCCAGGGTCGACAATTGGAGAAGATCGAACAAGGAGGAGAGAGAGAGAGAGAGAGAGAGAGAGAGAGCCCGGAGCTCAGGAAAAGAGCGGGGATCGACGACTTCGGCATCGTGCATCCACCCTCTCCTACAACCTTCGAAGCTGCTACCTGTCTTCCACGGCACTTCTTCAACATCGCGTGGTCCAAGGGTTAAAGTGATCGACCGCAGATCAGACACCTATAACAATTTATACCCAGATTAAATAAATTGTACTCCCACATCCTCGTATAGGATTACATTGTACAAGTTTGTTTGTAAACCAAAGGGCGCGGGTTTCGCACAAACCCCGTCATTGAAATATACTTTTATTCTTTCGTTTAATACCACAAACAAAGATAGGATTGCATTCTGGTTTGCCCACTTCAGGTAAAAATCTATTTACTTTTCATATCAATAATCATTTATGCATATTATGTAACTCTATTTTATTTTTTATAGAAAATCTATTTCTATCTACCACACCGGACTGAGAAGATCGAGGAGCAGTTTCCTGCCGTCATCGCCAAGCTGATGCGTGATGCGACCAATGATCAGAAGGTCCGTGATCGCGACGTAGAACCGATCTACAGTTGGATCACGTCTGAGTAGTGGACTACGATGAAGGTGAGATTCGATGAACCCAAGTATAAGGAACGACAAGAGAAGGCAAAGGTGGCTAGGTCGAAGGCAGAAAAGTGGTATGGTGGCTCGATTCTCATGACGGAACATTTCCGTCGTCTGGTATGTATTTTATTGAATATATATTATTTTTATGCAAATAGGATAAGATGGTTAATTTTAACAACAAATAATATAATTTTTAACCGGTACAGAGGGGTGAGGACGTCAACATGATGACAGTCTTCCTGGCCACCTATAAGAAGGACGAAAAGATCATCGATGAGAAGGCCACGCAGACCTATATATGTTTTACTACTCTGTGTTAGTTTTAATATAACTTAGAAAATATACAAATAAATATCTATATAGTTAGTAATAAGTAACTTAGACGTTAGCAAACACTTTTCTAGGATGAGTACCTTAAACTACGTGAGCGGACGACTGCTAGTGCACCTGCAGAGGAAGGGGTTGGTACTTTCTCGCAGCCCTTTACAGCTCCGTCTATGGAAGAGCTCTGGATGACCGCCATTGGTGGTCTTCAGAGGGGTACGTACTATGATACAGGATCCTATGGTGCTTATGTTGCTACGCAATTATCCAGGGCCCCCTCTGTCAGGCTGTATTCCTCTCAGCCTTCGCAGGCGCCAGCACCTGCCCAGGAGAGCCGTCAGATTGCTGATCTTCGTAACAAGTTGCGACAGAGGATTACGGAGCGGCCGTAGTCTACACCGCAGAGGGACGATGCGACGATGATCGCACGTTTTCATTCCCTCGAGCATAGCCTTATGGAGCTCAGGACTCTGAGCCATACGACATGGCACAGTCTTATGGAGCTCAGGACTATGGGCCAGACGACAGAGCGCAGCTTGGCAATTCTGGCCGCGTATACGGAGTGCAGACAGACGGAGCTGGAGGGGTCGCATACATCCATGAGCGACTCACTTGTGAGGATCCATACGACGTATGATTTGTTGAGCCGGTCGGTGGCGGAGAACACTTCGAGGGTGGTATCTGCATGGATTCATACAATGCTCGATTGCTAGCATTGTAGCAGATACGTACTCCTGGTTCGCCAGCATCGACATTGTTTCCATCCCTGCCTCCTCCATCGGCATCGTTGACGCTTTCACAGGAGCAGTATGAGTTTCTTCTATCCCAGATGTACGACGGTGCTCCTCTTGATCAGTAGTAGTCCTTGTTTGGATATGTTTTGGTGTATTGGCCCATTCTTGGGTCTTTGATGTATTTATTTTATACTTTTATTTACATTCTGAGACGTATGTGACACTTATTTTAAATTTATTTATCAACTTCTTGGGACATATTTAGTGTAATATAATTTTGTAGATTTTTTTCTATGAGAGTTTAGTTTATTATTCATATTAACTGTACACCAAAATTTATCGGTGTTGAGCGTTCGACTGAATAAGTCGGCGAACCCATGGAATTCAACGGAGGGTTGCTCCTAGTCTATTTGTATAAACTACGATTTTATAACTGCAGGTAGAGTTTTGTTGGAAAATATTTTACAAACTGCATTCTATTTTTTTTAATTTTTTTCAATTTAGCGACGTATTCCGATGTATTGCGACATCACTAAAATGTATCGAAACTTTGCTACATGATACCAAGGACGTCGCTAGTATATCGCTAAACGTCGCTAACATGCTGACATGCTGATATGGCAAAACTTGTAATGTCAGCATTGTTGTCGCAAAATGTCGCTCATAATGTCGCTAATGTAGTGACTTTTTACGACAAAATATTACAGCGCCATTTAACGACAACACGTTAATCGTCATATATTCTGTGACGTCGTGTCATCGCAAATATACATCGCTACAGCGACG
The DNA here is from genome assembly GCA_036927795.1 of Iris macrosiphon. Lineage (NCBI taxonomy): Eukaryota > Viridiplantae > Streptophyta > Magnoliopsida > Asparagales > Iridaceae > Iris > Iris macrosiphon. The sequence continues at coordinate 98,678,199 of JAYESA010000009.1, forward strand.
ACTAGCGATATTTTTGTTGTCAGCGACCATGAAATATACGATACCGTAAAAATGTTGCTAATTATGTTGCTAAATTAGTTTACCGACATTAGTTTTTCTATTAGCGATGTTTTAAGGCGACGCTAATGTGTTATTCTGGTAGTGTGTGGTGTTGTATTTTGTGTGTGACTATAGGGTGTTTCATGTGAGTGTTTGTGTGTATAAGTGAGTGATTGCAAGTGTCTGTGTGATCTGTGAAGGAGTGGTAAGTCTTTGTCATAGTAGAATCGACAGTATAGGTTTGTGGTTGAAATACTCGAGACCTAACACCGCCATAAAACCACGGTATGCTAGGTTAAACCGACCTACGCAGCAGGGGTACTGTGACGAGCCACAGAATTGTGGGTCAAACGGACAAGAAGCATGAGATGATGAATATAATATAGAAAGACCTCAAAAGTTATATGATGAACGTATTCAAGAACAACTATTACACATGAATAATGAACGATCATCTTCCCTAACGGAAAAAAAACTTATTTATGCAGACACACACCAATGTTACTTTATTCTTCATAGTAACTATGAACACATAGTACACATGCCTACTAAAGAACACCCAGAACATGGGATATACAATTACATTGTTGATCTTTTACATGATATTAAGTTTGACATAAATAAGATAAAACAAGGATTATGGAACCCTTGTTCTATCGATTATAAGGGATTTGGAGATAGGTATAAACAAAACCCAAAGACGACCCATTGGAATATTAATATGATGAGATATTCTTTGAAAGAAGAACACAAAATTGAAATAGACGATATTAATGAAGAACACTATCGCAATTTTCTTAGATTACAAAACCAGGAACTTCTGGGCGAAGTTGATGAACAAACTGTTTATGCCTTTTATGAAAATTATTCTTTTGCTCTTGATTATTTTAAATAGAAGCATTTTAAAAACACTGATGGTGATTCTGATATTTCAGAAAGTGAACACTTTAATATTCTTAATAATGAAGAAGTCGGTAGCACTAATGGTGGTGGGGATATATCCTTAGAAGGAATACCCAATGATGAAGTAGGAGCAATCGGTCCTCCACCTGAGAGCCTTATGCCATATAGATCTAGAACCATGGTACCCTCGACTAGAAGCCAGCCTGAAAACATAAATGATTTGGTTAGATATCACAAAGAAAGTGATAATAGACATTTTTATAGATTACTATTCAACATTGATAATATTCAACATAAAAAAAAAAGAATATACTAGTGAATGGGGTCAACAGATTAGAGGAATGATATATCATCTACCTGAAAATATTAATATAGCCCAATTTATCCATTACGCAACCAGTTTTTGGAAAGGTAGTGCTAGAGCTTGGTTAGTTAGTCTTGAAAGTAACAATAAAGAGAAAGAGGATGAAATTAGAAGCACAAAAGATCCCCAAGAAGCACTAGGTAAGTTATTGGGTCTCATGTTTGTAGATTTCATAGGAGAGGATGGTAATGATGATAAAAATTATGAAGAGATTGAACTATTTAAAACAAAAATTGATTTTTTGGACAAAACCATTAAGAATGGACAAATCATTCTACGATATCGTATATATGTTAAAATTAAGGACTTTCTTGACAACTTTAAAACCCTTAAAGAGCTTCAGAGTTTTTTGGGTTTACTTAATTATGGAAGAAATTTATTCCCCATCTATCGGCCCGAATAAAACATCTTCAAGATAGACTTACAGCGAAACAAGCCAAATATAAAGAATCTAAATGGATTTTGCACTTCAGGGTGTCTCAGGCCTGTGCACAGGTTGACAGTTAACTGCATTTAGGATTTCACAATATTGCAGTTGGAGTTAGTATTGGTGAAGTAGTAGTTGCTTGTGTGGGGTGATCAATGTGGGTTGGGGAGCTAATATGAAATAAAGTTTAGGTGTTCAGTAGGTGGAGTACTGGACAGATGGTTCAGTATCAGTAGTTGCCTGTCTGCACAGTTTAGTGTCAACACAGAGGTATCAGTGTATTTTTGCAATCATGTGCAGCTATGTGAGGAAAAGTAGTAATCTAGAATAAGTGTTAGATGTAAGGGCACCTTATGAAAGCTGAATGCAGGTCATTTGCAGTAGCAGTTGTGGGGGTGTATAGGTAGGAGTTAGTTGCTAAGGTGAGAATATCAAGGTCGTATGAGGATGTATAATTACTGATGTATTATAAAACTCAGGGTTGCTGCCAGATTGTGAGGTACAATAGTTCATTGTGTAGGTTCTTGAGGTTGTACTGCAAGTCACACTGTCCAGGTGCTTGTGTTCAGCCTAAAGGTGTTCAGATATTAGTGTATCCTATGTTAGTATATATATCAGTCCATAAGTGTATCAATATGGGAGCAGTGTAGGGTATTGGTACTAGTTTGAGTTAAGTTAGGGTGTGAGTATTGGGATTAAGGTATTAACTTAATACCAATGTATATAGGTTATATGTATTAGTATTACCTAGTATAGTTAATATTAACTTAGTACTAGTAATAACTAATATTAACTATAATACTTTAGTATGACTTAGAAAACCGTAAGTGTAGCATGTATTGACCAATATAATCTAGTCTTGACCTAGAAAATCATATTTTAGCTCTTTAAGCTTGTTCTTAATTTATTACATCTAAATGACATGTAATTTCATATATAGGTCTGTGTGACACCAGTTCGGACACCGAGTCACACAATTTGCTCAGGACCACATGTGAGTACATTCTCTGGTAGTTTTCTTATTTAATAGTCTCTATGTTATATGTATTTAGTATTAAGATATTTGATTCTTGGCACGATATTACGTGGATTGGTATACGTGGATCCCCGTCATGAGATATTATTGTTCGTGATTATCGTGTCATTCTTCGTGATTACTCAATGATTACCGTGATATCTTCGTGATTATATAGACCGTGATCTTCGTGCATGATATTATAGACAGTGCATCGTGATTTATGTGTTATAATGTATCACATCCCAGTACCAAAATACGGAGACGGACATGGCCAGCTATCCCGTACAAGGTACTATATGTCGTACGACGATCACGACTGTAATAAGAAAAGGTGGTACATGCTATAATCAAGTATCCTATGGTCAAGAACTTCTACGTCTCAATCATTCAAACAAGAAACAGTAAATATAGAGCATATATGATAAAGTAATAAGGTGTCCCAAATACTTTCTAAAAATATTCTACAGACCAACTGTACAAAATAAGAAGCTGACAGAGTATCAAAAGTACATGACAGTGATCAGCTGCAGTCTGATTTAATATAATCATGTAAGGAGACTAATATCCAGATGTGCCGGCTAACATGTGCCGGTGGCTAAACGCCCAAAAGAAGTAAATATACAATGACGAGCAGGGAAGAAAAAAAAATCACTCGTTATCCTCTGCGACCATATTTCTGGTCTGCCCCATGAGTTGGGGGATAGTATGCCTGATCCTTGGATTCTGGTTCGAGACCTGGCCATGGAAAACCAGTGGAGTTAGACCCCAAATAGCAAGTACCACAAATGAAGCACGAAATAGAGAAATAAACATCCAAGAAATAATTATATAATAATACATAGGTTCAGTGTCATAACTTAGGTTTATGGCATATCCTAGCGCAAAGACCCAACCCTACAACCAAACAAGGACAATGGTTGAACCATCACACTATGATAGTCCATTTTTCTAGGCTACTAACCGAATAATACAATCACAACCAAGTCCATTTTTTATAACGGTCAACCACTTGTACGGCTTACTATTTGTGGAGTCTGAGGTTATCTCAGAAATAATGCATAATAGATATCCTCAGATTACGCCAGTGACGAACATGAGCTAACTGAGCCAAATAAGAAATATACAGGGACTTGCATAATGCACCAGTTCTCCGTAGGGCCACTGGCTAAAAATACGGTATTAGCGGTTTCAGTGCTCCTATAGGGAGACAATGACTCGACATTATTTATAATAGGTCAGATACTGCACTCCATTAAGGTAGATGATATACAGTATCTGTGGTGGCCAGCCCACTGTCATGACCCGCACCCAGTATAGGGATGCAAATCGGGAATAACGCCCAGCCTATGCCGCAATATCGGCGGTAGAACGCTGTCTTGGTCAACTATACTATCTAAATATCTCATAATAATATAAAGTCTGCAAACAACCTCACAAAAAACTTAATCACATTCTAAAGCACGAGAAGATATGAAGGAAGTCTAACTATACATCAAAAATATAAATCATTAACAATAGAAACAAATCCAATCTCAACTATAAGCCGAAAACAAATCTGGTACCAAAATCCTAAAGAAACTAACTATAAAAACTAGTGATCCGGATAAACCTTTCGTCAATCACTCAAGAACTAATGGGTCCAAGTCTGTACCATCTATAAGTCAAAGTCCATAGTATGTCAGACACCAATCTTTTAGATCCTCTAAAAAATATTTTTCAGTCAGGAATGGAGTGAAGTACATCTCTAACAGCAGTTCTAATATGAACTATGTAACAGTAAATAGATGTGAATATACAAGATACCATATACATGTATAAGAGATACGTAATAAAGGAAATACTAGAAATAAATACAAGAATGAACAATATGCCAATGAACGAGAATACTAATGACTAAGTGTGTGAGTACTAGCTTTAACATGTGATCGGCTTGGGAACATGATAAAATATTAATGGCCTGGCTAATCATACGTGCGGTGTATGATCAACACTATTCAATAACAGTACGTAATACAATTGGGGTAATGATCACATATCTACACTAAAGTACTCTCCACCCTCGACTGGTATAATAGATCCAACCACGGTATGCTATGGCACGAGATTCCCCAAAAAGATAGCGACTCTTCCCGAGAATCAGTGCCTGTACATGTACAAGATAACCAATAAAACAATACTTGCACCATATACACCATATACCAAGGAATAATATCTCATGACGAGATCTGGATATACCAATCCGTGTAACCATAGTTTCAAAAGAACATGGATATCTATACTAGATACAATGAACATAGAGGATATAATAAATGAGAAACTATCAGAGAATATACTCGTCCGAAGTCCAATGAATAGTCTCACAGATGTCTGATACGGTGCCTCAAAAACCTAAATATGGAATACAATATCAATACAAGGTTCTGGAAAGAAAAGAAGTTAAACTAGTCAACTTCTAGGTCAACAAGTCAATTCTAAGTCAAAAGTTAAACTAGGTCAACTCTAAGTCAACTATGGTCAATTATAGTCAAACTATGGTCAACTACCTATTTCTAGGTTGCATGAGTCTAACTCAAAGATATTGGGCTCACACACTATAAATCTAGGCCATACAAGCTACATCTTAGGATACTAGATACCGTATCTCAGGATACACAAACAATAAATAATATCAAATATCTATAATAAAGCAATATTAAATATATAAATCATAATTACAAATGCTAAATAATTTATTTGGTTTTGAACCAACTTGGTATCACAATACTAAACCTCTATCTTGATACCCAAACCTAATACCTTGGGTATCCTTAATACCTTGGCATTTACCTTGGTATCTCAAGGTAATATCACTCTAGTATATATATATTAACTATCCAACTATAACTATAAACTATCATGTATTTAGTATTTATACAATACTATATACCTTATTTTAGTCACCTTAAAATCAACCCATAAATAGTTTATAACTATCCTATTACTATGCCAATACTTACTACTCATACTGTGGTATCTCTTGATACTTACCTTGGTATCTCAAGGTAATTGCCAAAATCTTCATATATATATATACTAACTATTCATCAATAACTATATGTATATATATATCAATCCAATATAACTTCTAGTATATACTAAATAGAATAAATACTAACTACCAACTACACACTAAATACTAATACATATATACGTACATACATACATACCTACAATATACAATATATATAACTAAAAATACTCATAACAATAGATAACTAAAATATACTAATTATTCTAATAAATTTATATGCTACAACTAAATATATTATACATATAGTATACTAAAACACAATTAGAAAATTAGGAACATATATACGTATATATTAATTACCATATATATACATATAAATCTCTATATATATTAATATTTAATATATTAAAAACTGCCAAACTATCATTAAAAGCCCCTGTCTACGGTCACAGAAGCTACTGTTGATGCTGATACACTGCTGCTTTAGCGACAGTTTTCTGCAACTGCCGCTGCTGCTGTCGCTAAAGTTCTGATACGTCAGCTGATACGTTGCTGTTTCAGCGACAGTTTTCTGCAACTGTCGTTGGTTGTTGTCATTGTTTCCCTGCTGTCGCTAGTGCTGTGTTGCTTCTGCTGCTATTTGCGATGCTTCGGCTGTCGTTGTAGCTCCCGCTGCTGCTGTTACTGCCTTGGCTGCTGCTGCGTGCTATTTGTGACGCTGAATTGTCACAATAGCTGCTGCTCTCTCTCTCTCTCTCTCCTAATATATATAATAATAATATATATAAACCAAATAATATATATAATATATATATAACTCATAGCATATATATACACTATAATAACATACAGACATACATATATGTACATAATAATACATATTATAATATAGTATCATATATATACATAGCTACAACTATATACAATATATGTACATAATAAATATATAGTAACATACATACACATACATAGTATATATATATATATATATATATATATATATATATATATATATATATATATATATATATAATCCTCCTGATTTTTAGGAAATTCTAAATTTGAATTTTCACAATTTTATGCAATTTTTCGGGATTTTTCTGTAATTAAAACCTAGGCATTTGGTAATTAAATAATTTTTAATTTTGGTTAATTAATATTAAAATATTATGAAAATAATATTTTATGGTGTAAAATGAAAAACTGGACATAGGATAAATTTCCGGGAATTTATTGGACTCCGGAATCATTTTTAAAGCCCTAAAAATTAATGAATAATTAAACCGAATTAAACCCGTGCCAAACGCCCAACATCCCCATGAGAGCCGAAACCAAGCCCAAGGAGCGTTGTCCCAGCCCAAATCCTAGGTAAACCCTAGTCCAATTTCTGTATTTATAAATACATAATTTTCTAGTTTTCTCCACAAACAAAAAGAAAAAAAATAGAAGAAGAAGAGAATTAATAAAAATCCCTAAATCCTAAAACTAACCTTAACCCTGGCCGCCACCCCCCTTCCCTGACCCCCTCCGGCGAGTCTCCGGCGCCGCCTCTGCCCAGCCGCGTCCACTCCGGCACCCCTAGCCTCCGCCCGGCCACCTCCCTCGTGCCCCTCGGACCCACGACCCCGCCTCCGCCTATAAATCTCCCGCAACCTCTCTTCTCCGGCCAACTCCAAAATCCCCTCCCCTTTCCCTCCGGCCAGATCTCCCCCGCCGACGCCTCGCTGCCACAAGCTCCGCCTCGCCCGACGTCGCACCGCCCCGGCCCCTCTCCTCTTCCGGCCTCCTCCTTCCTCCTCCTTCCCCCCCAGCAAGCTCCAGCAGGCCAGTAGCTCCGGCCGCCTGAGCGTCTCCCGCCGTCCCCCGCCTCCGGCCAGGGTCGCCCCGCTGCCCCCGGCCTCCCTCCGCCACAGCTCCGGCCGCCGCAAACCCAAACCCTAACCCTAGGTCGCCGTGGACTCGGACACGGATACCTCGTGTCGACATGGACACGGAGAAATCATCGTTCACGGAGCCCTGTTCAGGTAACCCGTTCTCTCTCCTTGTTACCCCATTTTTGATTTCGTCAGTTGCGTCTCGTAACCTGTATAACCCCCTCGATGCCCGTGCAACCCACTCGGTGCGTCGCGTCCTGTGGTGATCGCACACCGCGATCCAAAAATAGGAAAACCAACGCCCTGTTTTACCCCGGAACTGAGTACGCCCCGCCAAACGGGACGACTTGGTCGCACGCGGTCTTCACTGATACGTGCGCGTCGTTGATACGGACGTGTAGAATTTCGCAGAAGTCAATTCGGATGTGCGTGCACACCGAAATCAACGCATATCCGTCGACACCGTCCCGTATCCGTCTGTTCTAGAACACGCTGTAACTTTGTGTACACACATCGGATCGAAACGAAACTTGCGCCATCGGACTCATAGCAATACGCTGGTCCTGTGACCCAAGTTTGGTTCGATTCTGAGAACGTTGACGAAATCGCGTATCATGGGCCCCACCGGCTCCACTTGACGGGCAATTTTATGATCGGCTCATCGGAATCCAATTCTGGAAGTTCCGTTGGGTTTGTATCATCGTTCCTGACATTTATGACACTAAGTTTGGCAAATTTTGAGACCTTTGACCCTGACACGCTTTTTGGTACAAAGTGGCTCACATGTGGACCCCGCTTTGACCCGGAAATGTCATTTTTGCCCTTTTGTCCAAATTGGACTTAAGGACAGACGTTTCTAGCTATTTGATATTTTTTGAGACTGTTGGTGATGTTTATTACAGCTTTTGGAGGAGTACCTGCAGGATCCACTGACACAGGGACGATTGTTGGTATTCGAACCCCAGGCAAGTATACCTTGCCAAACCCTACAGTTTTGCTACTTATTTCCTTGACATATTTATACACTGTCGTGCAAGATACCCTGCTAACTCTTGCACATTATTTGCTTGCTTTCCTTTTTAGTTGCTACTTTCTTGTCATATATAGTTTCTTGATGCATTTTTTATTTTGATTTATTCCTGCTGCTCTAGTCTTATTTTCTCGTTTTACGTGCATGTACATTATTTGCTCTTTTCCATGGATCACTATTTATTCCATAGACATATTGTGATGGTATATGGTTACTCTACGCTTCCTTGAGTGGACTCGATTGGTTTCTTTAAGTTCCTAGATGATCGTTATTAGACCTTGACTACACTGGAGCATTCTCGATTGTGAGTACCCATTGTGCTACGATAGAGACTTGTTCATTTGACTACCTCATTCGTGAGCTCCCAATTGGCTGCGAAAGAGCTATGCTATAGATTGGGAGTCCCCATTGGCCTACTTTCTATAGGACCGTGATCTTCCATTGAGTTGCGGTTATCCCTATTTTGTAGTCATGGTTGATAACACCATCGGCACGCCACCATCTTAGATGTAGTGATTTCTCGTATTTTATTTACTTTCTTGTGTTTACTTTCTGGTCTATCTTGCATGTTCATTTACTGTACTTTTGGCTCGTATTCTTTGTATCTTGTTACGTCCCTCTGAGGACCTGGTTTTGTTCTCCAGATTTAGCAAACGAGGAGTACCCGCAGCTTTATGGATCGACACCAGACGAGGGTACAATAGCAGTTGATGGCCCTGCTTATACTTAGTTACTTTCTAGCATGTTTTAGTTATATTTCCTTGTCTCTATTTTTCCATTTAACAGTAGTGGATTTGTCTCCACCCGACTTAGTATTATTTTTTGTTGGATATTCGACAATATCTTTACTTTCAGCATTTATTCCAGTTTTGCTATTTAGTTCATATACTGTTCTGTTATGGATGAGATTAGTATAGACTGTGACTTGTATCATTGGACCTACTTATTATTACATTACAGCTTAAGCATGCCCCGATGGATCCATTAAATTGGGTTTGTCCATCGGTGCGTGCTGCTGGCCATTGCCACGCGTCCGGTCCCTCGGTAATTTGGGACTGGGGCGTGACAATATATATATATATATATATAACTATACATATATGTATACGTATATAAAATCATACACTATATAAATATAAAACAATATATAATATAACTATATATATAACCACATATAAATATATCTACTATATTATATATACATATACTACCACTTATAAATATATATCTACATGTAGAAAAATAGCTACATAATAAATATACACATATAGTATATGCATAGGTACATAGATCTAAGACACAATATTACATAAATATATATACACAATATAACCACAATAATTATCTATTTACATATACATATCTATACAGGCTACCACATATAAATAGATATGCATATATAAGAATAGCCACATACAATATATACACATATAATATATTCATAGATCTAAGATACAATATTACATAAATATATATACATAATATTATATATATATATATATATAATTATACTTCTCCATGAAATAAGAACACAAAAAATTAGATCTATAATTAAATTGTACCCACATGGACCGTATCACCCCATATCCCACTAGATCTAGGATACGCATGCGACACGAGTCCACCATACATCCAAACATACTCTGAAGGACACGAACAAGTCATATATATTATTTATGAACAATACGAAGAGTCAAACACAAATCTATGTGTCCGTGTCAAAATATGATATGCACAAAGTTCCGTGTCGGAGGAAAAACCCCCAAATCAACACGTATCACCAAATTGATGGGATACGACCTACACGTACCCAATTGTGGACACAACACTAGCCCCAAACACACAAGCACATGCCAAATTGATCTATAGGACCAATTGACACATACAACAAATATCAATCTCAGAATTCCCCCAAAATTGACACAAAAAGCACCATAACTTTCTCAATATGCCTCCTATGAACACAAAACCAAATCCTATGGGTAGCCTATGCATATGGGTTAATTTTTTATGGTTAATTCTAAGATTTAGAACCTAATTTAAGAGAAAAAACTGAATTGTACCTATTGGGAGATGGATTCCCAATAAAACCTCCAAAATTGATAAAATTGGCCTTCAACTTGTAGATTATTGCTCCTCTTTGTATATCCATGCTTCCTCCTTGTAGATCTATGCTTTCTTCTTGTAGATCCATGCTCTAATTATCTCCAATGGTGATTTGGGAAATAATTGGGTAGAAATTTGGTAGGGATTTGGTTGAGGGAATTTTCTAGATCTAGATTTGGAATAAAAAATGAAGAGAGAGAAAGTTTTCATCCCCTTTATATATGCCTCACTTGCCCCCTCCCTCAAACTACTATATAAAGTCTAAAATATCCCTTGGGGTCTCTCATGAAGAAATTAATTAAGGAGGGAAGCTTCTAGTCTAATGGATTTTACATAATTAATCCTCCTCCTAATAATTAGGCTTCTAATTATTGGGCTCAATTTTACCTAGAATTAAATGTTGGTCCATGAGTCTAAACTAAACTAGTTGGTCCACTAACACAAGTCCAAAAATAAATCTAACATGCTAACAATAAATAAATAATACAACAAATAAATATTTATAATGCATAATATTTAATTAATTACCAAATGACTAAAATACCCTTTTTTAGAAAATGTGGTAGTGACAAATCTACCCCCTTAGAAGAATTTCGTCCTCGAAATTAAAACTCTCACCCCTCTTTCTTGGGCCAGTCATATCATATTCATATAAATCTTACTATGGTTAAACCCCATCAATCACAGTCTAAAATAGTATATATCCTATAATATACAATCATATCATTCTATTGAAAGAGAAATTATACTTAGATATAGTTTCTAACTATCATGAAATTCAGTCTCTGTCCTGCTGAGGTATCTTCCTTTACTGGTGGGGTAATCTACTATGCACATGTGGCCTATTCCATCTCACGCTATTAATCATTAATCTTGTCAAGATATTCTTAATACTGAGGGTTACCAAATACTAGTAATATACTATAGTTCTAGGTCATGGACATGCTTATCTCACTGGCACTTGCTACTTAGGATACTATTCAAGATACTGCTAAGATACTACCTCCTTGTTCTGTTTCAATCACCAAAAATTTTTAATCATTCTCTTGCAAGGAACACTTGTATACCTTTTCAATCATGTGTTTTATTAGCACACCCTCGTCCAACTTATAACTCCCTATAGGATGCCTTACTTAAATCTTGTTACTGTCTATACAAGACATCAGCTCTCATATATATTTTTAGATGACATTCTCATACCAAGTTACTCGTGTCTCTCCTCTATATTATTATACTAAAATTACTTGCCTCAACTTCCATAATACTTGAGGTACTCTGTCTCTTGTTACTAGGGTATCTCTTTCTATCCGATACTTGGCATAACTCATCCTCTAATATTTGTTAATCATCCTAAGGTTCTCATCTGTAAATTAGTATCACAATAAATACACAATTACCTTCTAGCCATTACAACACCATGATATTTCACTAGTATTCTTATACTCCTCGTACCATTCCCTGGTACATACGACCTCTATAATCAAATTTAGCAAGGTACTATACTTACTTACTTCTATATATATATATTCTCTCTCTCCTCTACTGCTTGGATCACTTGTACTATTACTTCCAAATATCTTTCTATCCATATTAATTGATACACCAATCCAATATACTTACTGTTACTAGTACATTACTCAACTAATTCCTGATATAGAAACATTAGCACTCTTGATATAGTAACACTAGCTTCGAAACTACATAACCTATGTCCTTAATGTTCTAGGTCACTAGCTTCTTAATACCTACAACAGTTTACCACAATACTACTACTATTCTGGATACTAGCTTCATCATTAGATCACCTTATCACACTCACTAGAACTCATGATTACTTACACTAGTTATTAACTTCTATAATTCACATGCTTCACTTCACCCCCAAAGGCGGATATATGGTTCTATATCTCTATTGATGTATATGTATTTTTCCTCAAACTTTTTACAGACGGATACACAAATTAGTGATACATATCTTCCATGACCAATCTTGATATTTCCCAACCCATGACATAATATTAACACTCAATCTTCCACTTTCTGATACTCATGAACTTCTACACTGACACTTACCACCCACTGTGCATCCTGTACATAATTTCTAGACACTCGTCCACCTATTGCCTCCAACACATTACTAGACTCAATATCAGGTGATATACCCATCACTAGTCATATACTGGTGCACTCCTATCTACTCACATCAATGCTCTACTATACCTTAACACAAGTCCTACTACTTTAGCACAATGTATTATTATTCCCTCATACTTTCCTATATACTTATGGGTACCATTCTACCATGGCATGCTCACTAATACCCTTTATGCATATATATATTTCTCTACTCTTGACACACCCAAGTATCAACCACCAAATTAAATATCATGCTCTATTATTTTTTAACACAAAAATGTTTACATGGATCACCCAACTACCTAAATTCATGACTATCCAGAACCGACATGCTGACTCTGATACTAACTCCTGGAACCACTACTGATATTCTCTACTCCTTCTTCTACCTATAGTACCCATACTATCTATAATGACACCTATCATAGAACTATTGCTACAAAGTACTATGTTATGGGTTATCCTAAGGTTTATTCCTATTGCTCACATGTCCAACCAAGAACCACTTACAGACTCATAAGCCACACTCTCAACAGTCAATACTGATACTCAAGACATAGACCTAATTATAATTCACCAATTATCACACTAATCAAGGAACCCTAATGAAGCTCTATAAGGAACTAGACTAAAGAACTAAAAGTATCTCTACTACTAAGCTAAGGAACAATGGAACAAAATCCTGAAATAATAGAATTGAATAAGTATAGAGATGATACTTTAAGAACCAATTTAAGATACAATATGATAATCATACATGTCTGTCCAAAATTATGATACTCAGAATCCTCGTCACGCTAGTAAGCATAGCTGCGATAAACGATAGATTCCATAACTAGGGTATGCAACTCTATAATCATGTCATCTAGAATCCTCACCACGCCAACCGGTATGGCTGCGAGAAACTCTAAATTTCATAACTAAGATATGTACATCCGAAATCAGGTCCCTATATTTCTGCTACGCCAGCTAATATGGCTACGATAAACTCTAGGCTCCATAACCAAAGTAGACGTTTTACCTTTCTCACTGTCCTCATCAACATATGTCATCAGATGATACCGTAACATAGTCCTTAAAATTTCTTTCGACATAAAATCAAACTAAATAACGAACACCAAGAATTTTGAATCATTCGATCACCAAGAATCAAATTCAATAATCGATCACCAAGAATCAATTTCAAAAACAACAAATGAGAGCGAGCGAACATAAACAAGAGAAAAGATTTGAAATGGGAATTATAATAAGATTCTCAAGGGTCATCCTAGAAATCTCTCAAGAAATTGTGATTGAGTATCCTATCATCCTATTATCTTATATCCTATAGCCTATATCTCATATCCTATCGCAGGCTCGCAGTAGTACAACTAAGTCGTTGTACTACCACGATATCGCATAACTTGCGAAGCCTGACCTGCATGGGCCACCACTAAAAAAAGTGTCATAACCCGCACCCAGTGTAGGGATGCAAGTCGGGAACAACGCCCAGCCTACGCTGCAATATCGGCAGTAGAACGCTGTCTTGGTCAACTATACTATCTAAATATCTCACAATAATATAAAGTCTGCCAACAATCTCACACAAAAACTTAATCACATTCTAAAGCACGAGAAGATATGAAGGAAGTCTAACTATACATCAAAAATATAAATCATCAACAATAGAAAAAAAATCCAATCTCAACTATAAGCCGAAAACAAATCCGGTACCAAAATGCTAAAGAAACTAACTATAAAAACTAGTGATCCGGATAAACCCTTCGTCAATCACTCCAGAACTAATGGGTCCATGTCTGCACCATCTATAAGTCGAAGTCCATAATATGTCAGATACCAATCTCTCGGATCCTCTGAAAAATGTTTTCCAGTCAGGAATGGAGCGAAATACTCTAACAGCAGTTCTAAATCAATGATATGAACTATGTAACAGTAAATAGATATGAATATACAAGATGCCATATACATGTACAAGAGATACGCAATAAAGGAAATACTAGAAATAAATACAAGAATGAATAATATGCCAATGAACGAGAATACTAATGACTAAGTGTGTGAGTACTAGCTTTAACATGTGATTGGCTTGAAAATATGATATAATATATATGGCCTGGCTAATCATACGTGCAGTGTATGATCAACACTATTCAATAACAGTACTTGATACAATAGGGGTAATGATCACATATCTACACTAAAGTACTCCCCGCACTCGACTGGTATAATAGATCCAACTACGGTATGCTATGGCACGAGATTCCCCAAGAAGATAGCGACTCTTCCCGAGAATCAGTGTTTGTACATGTACAAGATAACCAATGAAACAATACTTGCACCATATACCAAGGAATAATATCTCATGACGAGATCCGGATATATCAATCTGTGTAACCATAGTGTCAAGAGAACATGGATATCTACACTAGATACAATGAACATAGAGGATATCATAAATGAGAAACTATCAGAGAATGTACTCGCCTGAAGTCCAATGAATAGTCTCACAGACATCTGATACGGTGCCTCAAAAACCCAAATATGGAATACAACATCAATACGAGGTTCTGGAAAAAAAAACGTTAAACTAGTCAACTTCTAGGTCAACAAGCTAATTCTAAGTCAAAAGTCAAACTAGGTCAACTCTAAGTCAACTATGGTCAATTATAGTCAAACTATGGTCAACTACCTATTTCTAGGTTGCATGAGTCTAACTCAAAGATATTGGGCTCACACACTATGAATCTAGGCCATACAATCTACATCTTAGGATACTAAGATACCGTATCTCAGGATACGCAAACAATAATAATATCAAATATCTATAATAAAGCAATATTAAATATATAAATCATAATTACAAATGCTAAATAATTTATTTGGTTTTGAACCAACTTGGTATCACAATACTAAACCTCTATCTTGATACCCAAACTCAATACCTTGGGTATCCTTAATACCTTGGCATTTACCTTGGTATCTCAAGGTAATGTCACTCTAGTATATATATATTAACTATCCAACTATAACTATAAACTACCATGTATTTAGTATTTATACAATACTATATACCTTATTTTAGTCACCTTAAAACCAACCCATAATTAGTTTATAACTATCCTATTACTATGCCAATACCTACTACTCATACCTTGGTATCTCTTGATACTTACCTTGGTATCTCTTGATACTTACCTTGGTATCTCAAGGTAATTGCCAAAATCTTTATATATATATACTAACTATTCATCAATAACTATATGTATACATATATCAATCCAATATAACTTCTAGTATATACTAAATAGAATAAATACTAACTACCAACTACACACTAAATACTAATACATATATACGTACATACATACATACATACATACAAATATATAATATATATAACTAAAGATACTCATAACAATAGATAACTAAAATATACTAACTATTCTAATAAATTTATATGCTAAAACTAAATATATTATACATATAGTATGCTAAAATATAATTAGAAAATTAGGAACATATATACGTATATATTAATTACCATATATATATACATATATATCTATATATATATTAATATCTAATATATTAAAAACTGCCAAACTGTCATTAAAAGCCCCTGTCTACTATCCCAGAATCTACTGTTGATGCTGATACACTGTTGCTTCAGCGACAGTTTTCAGCAACTGTCGTTGCTGCTATCGCTAAAGTTCTGATACGTCTGCTGATGCGCTGCTGTTTCAGCGACAGTTTTCTGCAACTGTCGCTGGCTGCTGTCGCTGTTTCCCTGCTGCCGCTGCTGCTGTGTTGCTAGTACTGCTATTTGCGACGCTTCAGCTGTCGCTGTAGCTCCCGCTGCTGCTGTTACTGCCTTGGCTGCTGCTGCGTGCTATTTGTGACACTGAATTATCACAATAGCTGCTGCTCTCTCTCTCCTAATATATATATAATAATATATATAAACCAAATAATATATATAATATATATATATATAACTCATAGCATATATATACACTACAATAATATACAGACATACATATATATGTACATAATAATATATATTATAATATAGTATCATATAGATACATAGCTACAACTATATACAATATATATACATAATAAATACATAGTAACATACACACACATACATAGTAATATATATATATATATATATATATATATATATATATATATATATATATATATATATATATATATATATGAAATTATACACTATATAAATACATAATAATATATAATATAACTATATATATAACCACATATAAATATATCTACTATATTATATATACATATACTACCACTTATAAATATATATCTATATGTAAAAAAATAGCTACATAATAAATATACACATATAGTATATGCATAGGTACATAGATCTAAGACACAATATTACATAAATATATATACACAATATAACCACAATATTTATCTATTTACATATACATATCTATACATGCTACCACATATAAATATATGTGCATATATAAGAATAGATACATACAATATATACACATATAATATATACATAGATCTAAGGCACAACATTACATAAATATATATACACAATATTATATATATATATATACATATATACATATATATAATTATATTTCTCCATGAAATAAGAACACAAAGAATTAGATCTACAATTAAATTGTACCCACATGGACCGTATCACCCCATATCCCACTAGATCTAGGATACGCATGCGACACGAGTCCACCATACATCCAAACATACCCCGAAGGACACGAACAAGTCATATATATTATTTTATGAACAATACGAAAAGTCAAACACAAATCTATGTGTCCGTGTCAAAATCTTATTTGCACAAAGTCCCGTGTCGGAGGAAAAACTTCCAAATTAAAACTTATCACCAAATTGATGGGATACGACCTACACGTACCCAATTATGGACACGACACTAGTCCTAAACACACAAGTACATGCCAAATTGATTTATAGGACCAATTGACACACACAACAAATGTCAATCTCGGAATTCTCCCAAAATTGACACAAAAAAGTACCATAACTTTCTCAATAGGCCTCCTATGAACACAAAACCAAATCCTTCGGGTAGCCTATGCATATGGGTTAATTTTTATGGTTAATTCTCAGATTTAAAACCTAATTTAAGGGAAAAAATTGAATTGTATCTATTGGGAGATGGATTCCCAATGAAACCTCCAAAATTAATGAAATTGGCCTTCAACTTGTAGATCCTTGCTCCTCTTTGTAGATCCATGCTCCCTCCTTATAGATATATGCTTCTTTCTTGTAGATCCATGCTCTAATAGTCTCCAATGGTGATTTGGAAAATAATTGGGTAAAAATTTGGTAGGGATTTAGTTGAAGGAATTTTCTAGATCTAGATTTGGAATAAAAAATGAAGCGAGAGAAAGTTTTTATCCCCTTTATATAGGCCTCACTTGCCCCCTCCCTCAAGATACTATGTAAAGTTTAAAATACCCCTTGGGGCCTCTCATGAAAAAATTAATTAAGGAGGAAAGCTTCTAGTCTAATGGGTTTAACATAATTAATCATCCTCCTAATAATTGGGCTTCTAATTATTGGGCTCATATCTAACTAGAATTAAATGTTGGTCTATGAGTCTAAACTAAACTAGTTGGCCCACTAACACAAGTCCAAAAATAAATCTAACATGCTAACAATAAATAAATAATACAACAAATAAATATTTATAATGCACAATATTTAATTAATTACCAAATGACTAAAATATTCTTTCCTAGAAAATGTGGTAGTGACACCCACAATGCACTTAGAATGAATCTTTGTAGGAAGGTTTGTTGGCATGATCTCGGGATACCGTTCCCTCCAATGTTACTGCCACTTTTAGTTACCTAATTAGTCCTATATTGTGTTCAAAATCTCAAGGTGTGGTCAGATAAGAATTTTTCTTAAGATGTCATACAAAGTACGGACACGCTAGATACGAATCCATAGAAGTTCAATCTGGATTCACCCGAGCGTGTATGCAACATTCAGTCAAATCTATATCCTAGCCACGCTTTGGTAGTTGACATGACACTCTTTATAAAAGCACAGGATAATACAATCATATTAGTACAAATTTATGTTGATGATATCATATTTGGGTCTACTAATGAATTAATTTGCAAAGAATTTCCTAAGTGTATGCAAAGTAAATTTGAAATGAGTATGATGAGAGAAATCAACTTCTTCCTCGAATTACAAATTAATCAAAATTCACAAAAAATCTTCATCAATGACTACATCAACAAAGCTTGACCTAGATGGAAGTGGAAAACCTGTTGACCATCATAAGTATCAAGATATGATTGGAAGTTTACTTTACTTAACTGCTAGTTATCCCAATATTATATTTAGTGTTTGACTTTGTGCTAGATATCAAACTATCCCTAAGGAATTGCATTTGTGCGCAGTAAAGTGTATCTTCTGATACTTTAAAGGTACTGCTTCGGTAAGCTTATGGTATCCCAAAACTACATCTATTGACCTAATCGGTTATTCAGATGCTAATTTTACTGGATGCAAAGTTGATCAAAAAGTACTAGTGGCACTTATAATTTCTCAGGAGTTAGTAAGAAACAAAACTCTGTCGCATTATCAACTACTAAAGCCGAGTATATAGCAACATGGTATTGTTGTCCACATATTTTGTGGATGAAACAAATCCTAGAAGATTATAGTCCATGCTACAAGAATATTCCTATTTATTGTGATAACACTAGCACCATTAACTTGACAAAGAACCCTATATGTCACTCACGTACTAAACACATAGAAATTAGATATCATTTTCTAAGAGATCATCAGTTACAAGGTAATATGTGCTTAGAATTTGTTGACACAGAATATCAACTCGTTGATATATTTACTAAACCCTTAGCTGAAGATCACTTTAACTTTATACGTCAAAAATTAGGGATTTTGAACTCTAAAAATTTATAATTAACTTATATTAATTTTTATTCAATGTTCGTTATATGTAAAGATAATTTTGGTTATAAGTCGAAATGGTCCTTTTGTCACACATGCGTAAAAAGCCTTAAGCGACACGGTATTTAAGTGTCTTCGGACCACCGCTAGTTGGGATCCGGCCCCTACAACTAACCTAAGATATTTATTACTATTTCGGACAAAGGGTAATTATTAATATGAGAAATTATTTGTTTTCAAATCTAAAAATACTAATCTTTGATTTATTAAAGTTAAATATGCATCAAATATACACAAGGGTTTTAGAATCACACAAAACAAATTATGGGAAACCAATAACCGAACTCGGACAAAGTTCTCTGCGAACTCGGGCTAAACTCGGTTGTCGGATCTTTCCAGATTCGAATTGTGTGGGCCCCACTCTTTTATATACCTATATACATCATCAAAATCCGAGAGAACCCATATCACCAGTCATTTCCTCTTCCTTCCTCCTCAAAATCCTATTTTCCAAAACCCTAGATTTTTGGATCTCCTTCCTCTAAGGTCTTCAACCCTCCAAATATTGGATCCAACCCTATTCCAAGGTTCTCTACCAATTCTTCTTGTTTATTTCAGGTATAACTCTCTACTTTCTCTTAAGTTTTTCAATATCACCTAGATTGTCAAAGAAGAAAAGAAAAGTTGGAGTTGCCTCATCTTCCAATATTCAATAAAAAAAACTTTATTCTCCTTATTCAGTCCATCTATGCTTAATAAAGGTGAATTTGATGACCTTATCTTTCGGTCTATTGACAATTCCATAGAGTGGTTCACTGATTTCAATGATAGGGCTATTGTTATGGACATCTAATTAATTTTACTTTATTTCAAATATATTTATCTACCTTTCAAATACTTGGCCTAGAAGATCTCGTTACTTTCACTTATCGTATTTATTTGAACGCTATTTGTATGTTCTACTGCAACTTTTCTGTCATAGAGGGTACTATAAAATCACGAGTCGGTGGGGTAGACATTGAATTTGATGATGATAATTTAGGGATGATACTTCATGTTCCAAATAAGGGAGAATCCCTATGAAACATCACCAAACTTCAATTTCCTGACAACATGAATTTGGACTTGTTTATGGACACTATGTGTTCATCTAGTCATCGTCCTCCTGGCAAACTTAAGCCAAAATACATGAATGACTAGTTTTATAATCTTCACAGTGTAGTTTTCTCTATTATTATTCCTAAACAATCCTTCGCAGATGAACTTACATACTTGGAGATGTCTGCTCTATTTCACTTGCACTTTGGACGACAAATTAATCTAGACTATCATCGCAGTCATGGAAAAATGTCGCAAGAAACCGTGTAACTTGCTATATGCGATATACTTGCCCTTGATCTTTAAGTATTTTGAGATCCCCTTGGAAGATTGTCCCCATCTTGTTGAATTCGCTTATCTTCATAAGCATCATCATCTTGATCCTACTCCTCCTGCTCCTCAATATCTCGTTGACCCATCTCTTGGTCACACGACTGCTCCACCCCATCCACATACATCAGGTGTTATACTTGATATCCTCCACACTATACTCAAGGATCACTTCAGACTAGAAGACGATCGCTATCGTACTCAGGATTTCTGTACCACTCTCCAGCTCCAGAGGCTATGTCCAACTCCCTGATGAACATGCGCTAAAGCTTTGCTCATCACTCTGGCGGACCCATTGCTATGGTTTGTGATCCTTCTATTGCTGGCTACCGCATCGATGATAGAGACGCTCATAGATACTTTGACCCAGCTGCTGCTCGTTTTGACCCCAAATATTCTGCTGAGACCGGTGAACCCTCTGGAAGAGATGATGATGATGATCGACAATGATGCGGAGATCTGATGGTTAGATTTACTCTTAAGATTTATGATGCGACGTTGTCATTTAGTTGAATTTATTAGTTTTATTTATTTTGGTCTTAGTAGTATTTGCATGATGTACTTTAGTACTTCTTTAGTATTTTTGTAGTATTTGATCATTATTTGGATATGAACTTTAGTTTGAGTAGTATTTGGGTATGTACTTCAGTTTATTTATAATGAAAACTAGTTAATATTTGATTTACTTTTGGTTGATGATTACTTCTATCTTGTTATATAATTTGTTTTTTTCTTTCCATTTTACTTTTTATGTTTATTCTTGCGAGAATTTAACTCCATTTTGATGAAGTGACAATGGGGGAGAAGCACTGATACATTTTTTTTATCTTCTTGCTCGTAAATTGCTCTCGTTACGGGGGACCCATTGTTATCATAACATGTGAGCTATTGTTACATCAATCAATTGCTACATCAATCAATCAATGACCCGTATCAGTCATAGTTTTTGTCAATTATCAAAATAGGAGAGATTGTTGATCCATCTGGTCTCAGTCAACCTAATTTCTATAATTAACTTAAAACTCCAATTCGATACTTGCAATAGAGAAAGACTTGCAACAGAAGACTGCACCTTCAGCGAAAGTCTGTTCTTTGACATTCAGTTGATTATATTGTTTTTATATTTTCTTATGTAGTTTTTATCTTTATTGAGTCTAGGACTTATGTGAGTCGAAACACACTTTGGCACTAGTTGAATACCTATCCAAAGTTTACTCAAAATAAGCCTACCTATTTCTAAACTAACTTTGAACTCATACTAGCCCAAAGTCCCACTTAAACTCAACCAAAACTTATCCACACCTGACCAGGAACCTACTGGAATTTGGAAAATCAAACTCGGTCCGAGTTCTGAAAGAACTCTGCCCGAACCCGGTTGACCAAAACTGATTCCTGATTCAGGGTGATAGACCTATTCTCATGGCTCCAACGTTTAAATTTTTAAACGTTGGGTATTTGAGTTCTGGCCGAATTCTGTTTTAGAAAAACTTATAAATAGAGAAGATCTTTTTATTCTTACTCACTCAATCAATTCATTTATTCTTTATTTTCTATATTCATTAAATAGATTTAACCTTCCCAATCTCCAAGACAACTCCCATTCTTCTAAGTGCTAGTGCAGTTTTGATTAGAATTGTTCGAGTTGTACAAGCTTGGCTATTCAAAGTTATTTCTCAAAACTGAAGTCATCGAGCTCTTCGGATTAAAGGCTCGTGTTGTATGAAGTTGCAAGCCCTTCGGATCAAAGCTTGTGTTTTCACTGATAGTGAAGTTAAACTCTGAGCAAGAGTTCTCGGGACTGGACTAGTCCTCTCAAAGAAAAAATAATATGAATCTCAGTGTTTGTGTTTGCTATTCCGTACTTATTTACTGTTTATATATTGCTGTATTATTTGCTAGTTGGTAACTGCATTTACTTAATAGAAAATTTAAATTTGTGATTATATTCTGCTGCACACACACACACAAACTTAATTCACCCCCATCTAGAGTTGCATATCGGTCCTTCACCCTTGATGTATTTGATGCTTTTTTTTAGGTTATAGACTAAATGGCAGGAAGCATGTCATATTTCCATATATGTTGACAATGTGATAGGTAGATTGAGGATGCTAAAAAAGGAATGTGATGATATCACATTATTGTTCAAGACTAGCGACTTTGGATTGGACTCTAGCGGACGAGTTTCAGCCGATCCCATCACTTGGGGAAGATATATTAATGTAAAACAACATATATATTTTGTTTAAAACAACATAGCTCAACCAAAGTTTAAAACAACATAGCGGCTTGCTATTTTTTGTTATTCTAAATTTCTCAATGGAGCTGAATATTATTTGCTGAATTTCTCAGCAACAATTTTTGAAAATTGGAATTTATGATCTTTGTTGTTATGATTTGGTTATTGATCACTGATTATTCAAGTTCTATTTTTTCTTGATATATGTCACTGGACTGTGTAAAATCTTATTTGCTGGTTGAGTTTTTTGTTTGATGCATGATACTATGATTGACTGCACATTTGCTGGTTGGAAGAGGTTCGTGTGTAGTATAATGGTTTATGGTGTTGCTTGACATAGTTTAGTTAGTTCCAGGATTTAAGTTCAATTAGTATTCCTTGGAGTTATGATTTTTTAAGTGATACCTAACATGGGACCTCTTACAAAGTTCATCCTTCTCCTCAGGTGGATCTTCATTTTCTTTCAACACTACTTAATATTGTTATTGTTAATATCATGAGGAAGAACCTAAAGCCTAGGTAACATTTGTTATTATTTTAAGGAAGAACTGCAAAATGTCACTTATGCTATGATATATATATATATATATATATATATATATATATATATATATATATATATATATATATATATATATAGACATTATGAAATATTTTGGTTTTGACCCAATCACATAGTAGATGGTAAATTTATAATGGGATTTTTCTTCTTCATCTTTTTTTTTCTTTCTGAAGTTTTTGCAAGGAATTAGAACATAAACATCATTCTATAGTTCTCAGTCCACTTTTATGTAGAGTACACAAAAATATATCTGATTTAGTACAGAAACAACTGACTTCACATATATCCCACGGTATCTCAAGCAATTCATGGAAGTCCATACCTGAAATTATCAAATGATAAACATGTTAAAAGTCTCACACAAGCATTTCATTATATTTTCTTTATCAGAACTTGAGATTCACAAGCATTTCAATTTTCGAAGTTACCTGCTTTCTTTACTGTAAAAAAATATGTATAGAAATACTGATATATATATCAAGAAGCTATCACTTGGGCCATGATAATAGTTGAAATGTTAGTTGAAATATTTTTTTACATAATAAAACAAATTATATTTCTTTTATAAAAACAACTTGCATTCAGTTATTTCACTCATTTCTGGTATTAATCTAGTTAATAACATTTGTTGGTTTCATTTTGTTTGATTTTTAATGCGCATAGACAAAGTCTGCGCATGGGTTTGTGTCAAAGGCTATTTCTTTCTGACCTACTTCACGCGCATATACATAGTCTGTGCATAGGTCGTTTGTGAAATACTTTCGAGACAGATTTACATCATGCGCATGGCTAGGCCCTGCACATGAATCTGTCCCTACACTATGAATGATGCATGGAGGTTGAGCACATAGAGCATCCATTCTATAAAGTTTTCAGTCAGATGCGTGCATGAGTTGGAATGACACATGCCTTTCTGGTGTAGCAACTGCTTGAGCGCACATGACTCGAGTTGGTAAAGAGAGTCTATCTCATTGCCAATCCGAGAGCCTATGTGTATAGGAGCTTCAGGATAGGAGATTCTATTAAAGACATAACCCTTCTTTCTGTTCATGCACCGATGATCCAAAGAACTTGGTCTATCGTGGGCATGCATAGCACCCTCTATGCATACATGAGCTTTTTCTTTCACGCACATGACTTGGGAATAAACGCTTTTCTTTTCAGAGTGAGTCTTCTTATTCTTCTGCGCACTACGCTGAGTGTGTATAGATTGATGAGAGGATTTAACACTCAAGTCCTTGACATCATAGTATTTTTCTTTGTCAAGACTTTAGTGCAGAGGACTCTTCTTTTTTTGCACATAAAATGCGACTTCTTGGCCTGCGCACTAGTAGAGCCTACTTTTGTGTTACGCATGGCAGCAGAGTTGTTGTCCATCTTATGCGCGGACTGGAGAGCTTTTTGAGAAGTATGCGCATGACACTTCTGTGTAGATTTCTTCTTATAGCTATGCATAGCTAGAGTCAAGGGATGCACATAGATTGGCTCTGCGGCCGATAACACCATCATTGGACCATGTCTTCTACAATATTAGGGTTGAGAGCACGAGCCTTAGGAAGCCAAGTCTTGCGAGCTTCTTCGGCTTCACAGTTCATGATGAGGGGCTTGAGCTATCCCATGAGAGCATCGCTTGGAAATCTTGTTGGTCGAATTGTATAACCAACATCTTCTGAGTCGTTCCAATCTTGGTGACATCGAATTGTGCCACTACCTTCTCGTCGGTGGAGAAGGTCATCCCCAACAGAGTCAACATTTTTGTTTCCATTAAAAAAAGAATATATTTTTTACATATTAAAACTTTATTTAGTACAAGAGAATCCTAACACTTGAATTCTAAGTACAAAAAAAGAAAAATTTGGGGAGTGTGACAATAGAGATCAAGTCATACAGCTAACTTTTCTACTCTGTTGATGATCCGAACACAAAGACCGAAAGAGAATTTGCTAACTCTGGCACTTGGGAACAAATGGCCAGCAATGAGGCTCACTACTGGAAGCTCACGATGATCTCTGATCTCTCTTGATGATTTGGGAAGAACATGTCCATACTATTTATAGCTATTCATAACATAACGGCTATGTGCGCATAGGACCTGAAAAGTCATTATTTTCTGCTTCACGTGCATAAGAATTTGTTCGCACATAAGCTTCTATAATAACTCTAGTGCATAAAGTGGATCTAAACGTATGTGCGTATCACGGTCTACTTGACACGCGGCATGCGTTAAAATATTTTAAAACCCATATTAATGATGCTGCTATTACTGAAATGTATGCACATTAATACCGACATTAAATGTGTATAATCTCTTCATATTCGTAACCGTTACTGCCAGTTGTGTATGATGAGGAGAGAGAACTTCAAGGATTTACATACATATATATCTCTATGCGCATGGTTTGAACGAACAGTCGCGCATAGCGGATTGCACATATCCACGTGGCATTGTTCTGCTGTATATAGACAAATTGTAATGATAGTGCTGACACAAACGATAACATTTTATGCATAACCATTGTCTGTATGTGTTACGAAACGACGCGGCTTTTAATGTGCTGGCAGACTGACTTATGCGGCTAAGCGGTATGCGAATAGGTCTTTACCACATGAAATTCCTTGACTATACGACATAAACTTTCTCAGAATTACTGTCTTTGGCACATAGCTTTGGCTTCTTCATAAAATGCCAAATTTTATAGTCTTTGGATTTTGATGCACATAAGGTTTAGCGCATAGTACTGTCTTCACTAATCCAGACTCTTGAATGAGTATCTCCGTGCATAGTCACCATGCACATGGACTCAAATTTCTATGATTTTACAAGAATTCCTTACTCTTTTTCATATATATCGACAAGACATAGTACCATGAGTACTCCACCCCGATAACATCATGTATGCTAGAAAATCGTTGATGTTCCACATGAGTGATGCTCTCATCTGAAAGTGCTCATTTGATATATCATACGTCTGAATGTTGAATTGCCACAATTATTTCAACTCATCCACTAATGGATGCAAGTAGATATCGATATTTTTTTTGGATTTTTTGGACTGGGTATGATACGTGTCAAGAACATATAAGGAGTCTTCATGCACATCCATGGTGGTAGATTGTAAGGGGTCAAAATTACTGGCAAATAAGAGTACTGACATCCTGACTGTCCGAAAGGAGTGAATCTATCAGAATATAAACCCAACCGAACATTCCTAGGCTCCGTAGTAAATTTAGGATGACACCAATAAAAATGCTTTCATGCCTAAATATAGTAAGGATGAGATAATTCTTCTTCATCTATCTTTCGTTCCTTGCTATTCCATGTAATATGTTGTGTTGTATTTGCAGATATATACATCCTTTACAGTCTCTTTGTGATTGGCAAAAACTGCATGTACTTATATGGACACAACTTTGCTCGGACAATTGACTTTCTTTTGTCCCGAATTGGCTTGTACCGGTCCGTGTGATAGAAAATGTATCTATATTTGTTATTATTCTCTTTGTAATACAATTTCTACAATAATCTATCTTTTTGTAGCCTAATCTAAGTTTTTATATCATTATCTTCGACTTGTAGAAGTATTCAGGTAAGTCCTTCGATCATTTTGGCAACAACTATCTAATAAACTGAGTTATCTGATTGTAGCATTACCGCGGTAAGTTAAAATCAGACTTGAGACTCAACATCCACATCACTATTGACATACAGAATAAGAATCATAACCCGCCTATAACGGAGTATCGGCATTCTTGAACATATCATAGAATTTCTTTTCATCATAATTTGAATCATTCGGATCAAAACTAGGCCCGACCGCAGCAAATACCAACTCATGTGCCAGGATTTGTTGCTGATATTTTAAAGTGATATCCGAGAGTGGACTCTCTACCTCCATATTGAATTATGACTGATATTACAGAAAAAGGTTCTCCTTGAGTCATACATTCCTTGTAGTTTGGTACGTAACCCTTCTTGTAGAGATGCTCTCACACGAGATATACCTCTTCAGATGGTCTATTATGATATTTGACACAAGAACACTTGATAAGCCTTCCATCTATAAAATAAGGTTTTCTACTGACATATTTGAGAAATTTCTCAACGTCCGCCTTGAAATCATCCGTCAAACCAATCTTGCTCTCATGTCACCGTTTGTACATCCACGAACGGTCAAATAAGTATCGACTCATTGCTTTCTTACCCGTGAATAATTCTGCACATACCATATATATTCAAACAATATGAATTAGATACAAGTTTCAAAAGAAAATAAATAAAAAATTATGAGTACCTAATTCAGATACTTTCTAAAGGAGTAGTTAGTTAGGACTAGTGTACTATGAGTACCTATGTAACATAACACTATAGAATAAGCTATTGGAACTATGAGTACCTATGTTACATAACACTATAAAAGAAGAAAATTAAATCTAAGACTATGATCTAAGACTAGTGAGGTTTATATGTAACATAATGCTATATATGACATGTATGGAGAGGCTTTCAAACAGCCCAAAGCATATTATGTCATATATATATTACATTATATGTCACCTTATAATTGCTCAAAATCTTCTTTTTTATTTTTTTCTGTCCACATTTGCTTTGTTCATTTTATTGGTCATATATATCACATTATGTTCTTAACAAATGTGTAAGGTGAACCTGTATGGAACATGTAGTACACAAAGTTTTGGTACTTGACATTATAACCCTAAGCATGTCCTGTCATAGAATAAAGCTTGTCATGACATTATTGAGAATGATACTTGAAATTTCTTATAATGCCCTAACATGTTATGATATGTACCTTTCAAAGTAATATTATCACTCTAAGCATGCAAATAACCTATCAAAAATATTGCCAAAAGTTTGATATACTGAGAAATATTATAGGAGAAGAATATACGTTATTAGTATATAAAGAACTTATATACAAAATATGGGATTATAAGGATCGCCTCGCCTTCCTCTTTAGTAACACCTATATAACTGAGATAGCATTCGCGCATTATAATTCCAACTTCTAGGTCAAAGCAACGGAGCCAAAAATATTATAATTATAATGTTATTGCTTACAAGTGTTTGGAATTATAAATGAGTTTCACTCTTTATTTTATTATACAAATATTTTAAGTGCTTTCTAGTTTTAAGTATATGGATCATAGATGATATGATGATAATCATTGCATGTACTCAATATGGATTCTGTTTACACTAATGAAATTTCTAGTCACACCTATAGGAACAAATAAAACTCAAATGCTCTCATCATTTACCTCTAGATCTTTTAGAATTTCTGATATCCCCACCTTCATGTTTCTTTTGCCCTGATTCACTAAAATTAAACTGGACTTCTTCTAACAGAGCATGTCTTATTTGTGTCGGGTGTCGTGTATGTGTCCCTACTGGATTTCTTCTCTCCATTCTTTTCGAGAAAAATCATTAAGGAGAGGTGTCGAGTGTGTGTCCGTGTCAAAATCCAGATACAACACACCCAAAATCTAACAATAAAATCCAAATTGTGCTCGTATCTGTGTCGAGAAAAAAATTAGGGAACCTACGGTCGATCGAGGGAAGGGGGTGCTGTGCGCCTAGTCGAGAAGAGGATGAGGGGTATTCTGCTTATGTTGTCGCGCGCCGCTGTCCGTCGCTCGAGTCTGAGTGATTGGTTAGGAGGAGGAGGAGGAAGAAGGTGGGGGGGACTGTTGCTTGAGTTGAGAAGTAAGGGGGGAGGGGCGCCGCACGAGTCCTTACGGAGGCAACGACGAGGGGGGGTGTAATACCCCATTCTGCTCAAGCGGACTGCCGATTCAAACGGCAAAAGTGCAATGTCCCGACCCACTTTGCTCAGGCGAGAATACTCGTTTGAGGAAAAGGATATCCAGACTTGTCCCTACAGGATTCCGGCTTAGGCTTTCAGAGGCTCGCTTGACGTATCGCTCAACAGAGGCGAATCATCGCTAAGGTGGGTGGCTACGGTGAACTTGTCTTTGCTTAGCCAGCACACTTAAAAATATGAAACGATACATGCTAGTCGCTAGGTGAATCACCCCCTGCATGCTAATAAGAATACAACGTACCTAGCTAAGGGAATAATCCTAACTTGTATTGCTTGTGCTAGAACATGGAAATAAAATATTGCTTATATTCAGACCCTCGCATGCTACCCTAGATCATGTCGCTCAGGAAGTCCCTTACGGTTTCAACTCTCGGCTTACCTTCGGGCCCGAGCCAACGTGTTTGCTGAAGTTCTTTAGAAACGCATGCTTGCTTGCTTACAAATGTCTAACGTTATTCGTATTGTGCATGCATTCTAGTTAGCCAGGAGACTATCAAATAGCTCTTCTGTGTAATTGAACCTGCAAGTATCCGGGACCGTTAGGTCACCAAGGCAATCTCTAAACCAGGGGCATGCATCAAGGCAAGTGAATACTGAACGAGAATCCTGTCACGTTACAACTGAATGATAATCACATCAAGTTTACCTCTGAACGAGAATCATGTCAACGAATCCAAGAATCCTAGCTCGTAGAGCAAACGCTCGGTTCAGAACAAGAATCATGGATTATCATACCAAGTTATGAAATTGAAAAGACCCTGACCTGCATGTTGTGGACAACTTGGAAACAAGGTCATTAGGTTCCACGGACGGTTTTCGGGGCACCGGGACGATCCGATCCTATCCGGATGGAACTTCATAATAGTCACACGTGCGGACGGGATGGCTTGTAGCGCCCCACGTGCTTTCGTTGCATACCATCCTCGTTCATCAACTATAACTCGTCCTTTATGGCTATGCTAGCAACCAACGTTCATATAGATAAGTCATCATCGCTTAGCGGCCATCGGCATGCGAGTCATTGCATCGCATCAAAAGGATAACGGAACACCTGAACGATCATATAGCAACTCTCGTGTTTGCATATGCTATTGCCTTGGTTTTTATTATGAATGCTCGTGCTTAAATTAACTTGGTTTGCCTTGGACAGGAAAGGTAAATGGTAAATTGGTAAGTCTCGCCGTGTTTCCTTTTTTATCGCACGGCGCACTGACACACGAGTTAGGCCATTCAATATGCCATAAAACTGATCCTAAGGTAACTAGAAAGACAACATAATAGTTGGTGCACGAAACCTATATTACGTGTTTGGATTTGTCGAGTGGGCGAGTAGCCTCCCCATCAGTGCATTCAATGTACTGATAACCCACCAGATCGTTTGCAGGGTGCGGGAGAACCTCGTTCGGTGCATATGCCTCTTTCGCGCGTGCTAAGGCGTGAAGTTCACTCTGGAGCCTTGGAGTGCTGCGTCCGGAACTGAAGCACATATACAAGACATAATATTGGAACATCTCCTGAACATCGCCTGTACAATCATTCCATAATTGTAGCCACTTGGCACGCTTTTATTATTTTAGAGAGAGGCTTGAGCGACTTGTAATCTCGACTATGCGCCGCCTATATCACTTGTTTATATCAATAAAGAGTTGCTTTACTTCAACTTGTGTTATTTAATGCTTCCGCTATTGTCGACTCAGTGAACCTGTTATCAATCGCCTATGCGTTTATGATTCCACTGCACTCGGACAATCTGTGCGACTCTGTGGCTTAGAACTCTTACCGCTAGCCAATGAACCACGGCCTTGCACGGGCATGGCTCACGCTCGTGCGACATCACGCCCGGATGGGTAATGCTCTATTGCAATACCATATCGATAATATCTCAGAGTCATAGCAACGGATTGGGCCAAGATATTCTCAAAGTGCAAATATTTTCTGAACTTGAATTGCTTGATTGTTTCGATTGAGTACGACGAGGGATGAAAACTATCGCTGCTCGGAATATCGAGAACTTTATCCTTGAAGTTTCGAGGACGAAACTTTTTGTTGGTTGGTAAGTATGTAATGCTCCGCTCCGCGTCGGCATTATGTATCAGGTGAGTGGGCAGAACTTCGTTCTCTGATTCTTGCACGCCTTAATAATAATCTGAGTTTTTGCTTGCAATATTTTCATAAGAGAATGATAGAACCTGCCTTGCATGTTAATGAACAAACTCACCTAGCTTGTCTTTGAAACGAACAAGTCTACTTAACTAAGAATCCTAAAACGCTTGTCTAAGAGTGCATGGACATGTTCACTATCGCCTATGCTCCGAGAGAACCATATCGTACCTGAATGTGTTTAAATGATAAGTCGGCTTGCCCCGCAACAACGATAACTGTTCTGATGGTTCATCTCGTCTGCATACGAAAGTTTATTTGATATATAGTGTTTTCATGCATTCGAATCGGTCGAACAATGGCTATTGGGGGAGAGCTGAACTACATGCGGCATTAGCCACCATAGGTCACATCTGCCATTAGCATCAGATAATGAGTCATTGGTATGCTAGTCCAACAGCTGCCGATCCTGAGATACTCGGGGACCGCCCTGCATATAGCTAAGTTCATTGTGTTGGCTTGGATAGATGGACTGCCCCTAAGATGTGCATGTGTGTCTAGCTATGCATTTATCCCTAGAGTCTCACGAGACATGCTGTGCACCCCCTGAAACAGAATGAACGGCTTGCTTGCTTGCTTATATTCAATATGAAACTCTATTTTAAAAGATGTTTTCAAAACAATGTAATATGACCCCGTTCTTCTGCTGCATGAAACGAACATAGGTAAAACTAGAAAGATCACTAGTAATATAATATTTTACAACATGATTACTTAGTATTGGTTTTAGTGAATGCTTGTTTTTGTTAAGTTTTTTTATCTTACCAGTACTTATGAAAGTGCTGACCCACCAACAGTTTACTTGCTTGCAGGTACTGGATCGTCCGAGGGAACGATAGGCATGCCTCAATCCCCAAAACCCAGAATCCTGGTTTCGATTGTGCCCCGAGTTGCTATCGTATAAGGGGGCATAATGTATGGAACGAATGCCTTTGCATAAGAGAACCCAGTCCCTCGATTTACCCCGTATACTCAGTTGGCTAAATGCATTGTATTGCAACAATGTCCCTTTTTGCTGCTTACTCGATTGATGCGATGATAGCCAACAAACAACTTAAACGATATAGCCTTGTGCTGGCGCAACCCCAGGTTCGCACGGCATCACGTCCCGATAATCGATCGGGCCATCCCTTCCTCGCACCCGCGGGACAGGCGCCGAGGCAGGTTATTTGCGTCCGGTTCAATCCGGCTACGGGGGTGAGCGAAGCAGTGGTCCGGCCAAACGGTCCCTCGGTTCGCGGGGTCCGGGCGTGACAGGGGGGGAGGGGATTTTGAAAAGAAAACCAAAATTTGGCTTGATTATGAAATGAAGAGGGAGGGTGGTCCTAGGAAGTATAACGTTTGGTATTGACTGAATCAGTCTGTCGCTATTCCCTCACTACCATTATTATGACAGACTAGCGACGGACTATCAACATAAAATTACTTCCGAGAATAATAAAAACAACATCGTCGCTAGTCAGTCGTTATTTCGTCGCTGAACTTGCTACTAACATTGATATGTCGCTGTGTTCAGTCACATCACAGTATTTTTGTAGTGTCCCAACACCGTGTGCCATGTTGAGTGTCAGACAAACAATGCAAACCTATGCAATATGGATAGGAAAATTAATGTTTTTGAAAGTCAAAGGTCACCATTATATCTTGAATGATCTTCTAATGGATTATTACTTGATAATTCTTTAGACTAGCCTCCTCCTCAACTATAAGTCTACCAGTTAAGATAACATCAAGGAAATTACCTACATATTGTATAACTTTTGCATGTATATATACATCTTTATAAGCCAAATCCGTTTGTCTTAGGTAGTCAATAGGAAGGGACATCCGACTTTATATATATATATATATATATATATATATATATATATATATATATATATATATATATATATGTATATATATATATGAGTTCATATCTATTGAGCAAGGATGTCCGTTGAGCAAATGAGCACGAATATTCTAGGCCTTTGGATTTAATTTAAGTTAGGTGGAATGACTAAGATCTATTGTTTTGTATGAATACATTATAAACCGTTAGATGAGCTAAAATAAAAAATAAGGGTTCTGATAAAATTAATGTTAAAATTAATACTAACAATAAAATTAAAATTAACATTAATATTTACATTAAAATTAAAAATAAAACTAAAAATTAATATTTTAATTTTAATTTTAATGTTAATTTTATCTTTAGTATTAATTTTAACATAAATTTTAATTTTAATTTAATGTTAATTTTTAATTTTAATGTTAATGTTATTTTTTAATGTTAATCAGAATCATTTTTTATTTATTTTAGCTCATCTAACGATTTATAATGTATTATTCTTAAACAATAGTTCTTAGCCATTCCACCTAACTTAAAATAAATCCAAAGGTCTAGAATAATCGTGCTCATTTGCTCAACGGATATCCTTGCTCAATGGATAGACTCATATATATATATATATATATATATATATATATATATATATATATATATATATATATATATATATATATTAATTTTAATTTTAACTTTAGTTTTAATTTTAATTTTAATTTTAATTTTAATTTTAATTTTAATTTTAATTTTAATTTTAATTTTAATTTTAATTTTAATTTTAATTTTATTTTAAATTTTAATTTAAATTTTAATTTAAATTTAAATTTAAATTTAAATTTTAATTTTAATTTTAGTTTTAATTTTAATTTTAATTTTATAATTATACTAACATTATAACTAAATTTAAATATAAAACTAAAATTAAATTAAATT
The DNA here is from genome assembly GCA_036927795.1 of Iris macrosiphon. Taxonomy (NCBI): domain Eukaryota; kingdom Viridiplantae; phylum Streptophyta; class Magnoliopsida; order Asparagales; family Iridaceae; genus Iris; species Iris macrosiphon. The sequence continues at coordinate 98,713,074 of JAYESA010000009.1, forward strand.
TATATTAAAATTAATTTTTTAATGTTAATATTAATGTTAATATTAATGTTAATGTTAAATTTATTTTTAGTATTAATTTTAATATTAAGGTTAATTTTTTTATGTTAATTAGAACCGTTATTTTTTTATTTTAGTCCATCTAACGGTTTATAATGTATTCATCCAAAACAATAGATCGTAGTCATTTCACATAACTTAAATTAAATCCAAATGTCTAGAATATCCGTGCTCGTTTGCTCAACGAATATCCTTAATCAATGGATAGACACTTATATATATATATATATATATATATATATATATGTATATATATATATATATATATATATATATGTATATATATATATATATATGTATATATATATATATATTAATGTTAATGCTTATGTTAAATTTATATTTAGTATTAATTTTACCGTTAATTCTAATGTTAAATTTTAATATTAATATTAATGTTTATTTTTTAATGTTAATCATAATCGTTGTTTTTTTATTTTAGCCTATATAACGGTTTATAATGTATTCATCCCAAACAATAGTTCTTAGTCATTCCATCTAACTTAAAATAAATCAAAAGGTTTAGAATATCGCCATAGTGCTCATATTTCTACACAAGCTATGCATATGTGGACTAATATATATATATATATATATATATGGACCGATATGAATAGAGTGTACAAGTGCATATGGGTGCACATGGGATGTAAGAGTCTATTCATATTGGTCCACATGTACATGACTCATGTAGAATATGAGCACTATGGCTCATATCCCGTTTATCCTACGTAAACGGGATATGAGCCATAATGCTCATTTTTCTGCATGAGCCATGCACATATGGACCAATAGAAATTTTTTTGCATGAACCATGCACATGTGGACCAATAGGAATAGCGTGTACTACTGCACATGGGTGCACATGGGATGTATGAATCCATTCCTATTGGTACACATGTGCATGGCTCATTTAGGTAAATAAGTATTATGGCTCATATCCCGTTTACCCTATATATATATATATATATATATATATATATATATATATATATATATTAATGTTAATGTTAATGTTAATTTTTTAATGTTAATCAGAATTATTTTTTTTATCCCATCTAACGGTTTATAATATATTCATCCAAAACAATAGATCTTAGCCATTCCACATAACTTAAATTAAATCCAAATCTTTAGAATATCCGTGCTCATTTGCTCAACGAATATCCTTGCTCAATGGATAGGCTCATATATATATATATATATATATATATATATATATATATATATATATATATATATGTCACGCCCCAGTCCCAAAATATCGAGGGACTGGACACGCGGCAATGGCCAGCAGCACGCACCGATGGACAAACCAATTTAATGGATCCATCAGGGCATGCTTAAGCTGTAGTCTAACAGGAAATAGAACAATCGTTACAGGTCACAGTCTATACTAATCTCATCCACTACAGATAATCACAGATTAAATGCCAGAATAAATGCAAATAATATAAACTAACAATCTCAACAAAAGTGTCTCGGTGAACAACCCGAGAATATGTCTGGTACGTCGAATGCAAATAGACAAGAAATAAATCAACTGGAAATAGAAATACTGAGTATATGAAGCCGGTACTCAGGAGAAGTCTTCTGCCATGATCTCGTCCTCAGGTTCCTGTTCTGTTCCGAGAAGTGCTCCTGTTCCGTACACCTCGGGATAGATCTCTGGATGGATCTCTTCGGCTATACCTGGGGACATAATCCGGATCCAGGTCCTCAGGGGATAGCAAGGTACAGAAAATACAAGCCATACTAATGCAGTAAAATAGTCAATGAAATAAATAAGGTAAATATGTAACCATCTATGTGAAATACAGGTGAGAACATCACCAGTACTCAGGCTGAGACTACTACAAGCTCTGTGTAGGGGAGCCGGTAGCAGCGATATCATGTAGTTGTCTAGCTCGGAGAGAGACTGAGACGCCGGCATAATATAGTCAACCTGTAGCCTGTGTGTCTCTCCAGCAATAAATGGTACAATAGGGAAACACTAAATAACCAGCTAAGTGATATGTAAGATGAGAGCAGCACTAGAAATTAGGCTGAAACTACTACAAGCTCTGTGTCGGGGAGCCGGTAGCAGTGATATCATGTGGTCGTCTAGCTCAGCGGAAGACTGAGACGCCGGAATGATATAAAATCAACCTGTAGCCTGTGTGTCTCTCCCTACCCAATGTAATCATACGTCTCATGTCCATGTGGCCCCATGTCCATGTCACGTAAGATCATATCTAATGCAACAAGTCATATGGTATCTAGGAACATATGTCAATGTCAAGTCCTGTATCCTATACAGATCACCACAAATATCTCAGGAAGATCCTGTCCATGAATAGTGTCAAGTGTCCTGGGTTATAATGTACTTGATAAGACAAGTACGAGAAAGTAAAGGGTCCAAAATGTCCATCTCTAGGTGACGTACCCAACACCGCGTACGGGGTTGGCACCCGACTGATAATCGGACGCTAAGTACGCCACACGGTCCTAGGTTAAGCATGTACAACAGATATAAATAAAACAAGGAAATATGCAACAAGACTGTAAAGTTGGCAAGGTATGCTTGCCCTCTGATGTATAACTAAGCCAAGGAATATTTAGCAAAGACTGCAAGTTTTGGCGAGGTACACATGCCTGTGGTTCTGGTTCCAATTGCGGCTCTGACTTCAGTTGGAATTGCAGGCGGTACTCCGGTTGCTGAAACAAACATGACCATCAGATCTAGAAAATATCAATAAGCTAGAAACGCCTGTCCTTGAGTCCAATTTGGAGACAAGGGCAAAAACGGCCATTTCGGGTTAAAACGGGGTCCACAGGTGGGCCCCGCTTTGCACCGAAAAACGTATCAGGGTCAAAGGTCTCCAAATTCATCAAACTTAGTGTCAACAGGTCAAGAACGATGATACGAACCCAACGGAACTTCCAGAATTGGATTCCGATGAGCCGATCACAAAATCGCACGTTGAGCGGGGCTTGTGGGGCCCACGACACGCGATTTCGTCAACGTTCTTAGAATCGAACCAAACTTGGGTCACAGGACCAGCGTATCGCTACGAGTCTGATGATGTAAGTTTTGTTTTAATCCGACGTGTGTACACAAAGTTAGGGCGAAATACAGAAAAGTCGGATACGGGGCGTTGTCCGCGGATACGCGTTGATCCCGGTGTGCACGCACACCCGAATTGACTTCTGCGAAATCCCATACGTCCGTATCAACGACGCGCACGTATCTGTGAAGACCGCGCGCGACCAAGTCGTCCCGTTTGGCGGGGCGTACCCAGTTCCGGGGTGAATGGGTCGTTATTTTTTCTGTTTTTGGATCACGGTGTGCGATCACTACAGGACGCGATGCCCCGAGCGGTTTGTCCGGGCACCGAGAGGGTCATACAGGCTTCGTAACGCAATTTACGGAATCGAAATCAGAGTTACGAGCAAGAAGATATGAGTACCTGAACAGGGTCCTCGGAAACCAGGTTTCACCGTGTCCGACACGTGTCCGACACGTGTCGGATACAAAGGAATTAGGGTTAGGGCTTCCTCGCCAGAGCTGGGCGGCTTGGGGCGGCCGGGCTGAGGCGGAGGGGGCCGGGGGCAGCGGGGGAAAGCTCGGCCGGGGGCGGCGGCGCTGAGCTGCACGGCGGCCGGAGCTGCGGCTTGCTGCTGCCGTTGCTGCTCGTCGGTGGAGAAGAAGAGGAGGGGAGGAAGACGGGGGAGAGGGAGCTACGGGCGGTGGAGGCGAGGCGGGCTGGGGGCGCAGGCGGTGGTGGCGTAGGGGCTGAGCGGCTGGCGAGGGCGGCTGACGCGGGGAGAGTCCAGGGCGGAGGGGTCTGGCCGGAGGGGCTTGAAGCGAGGCGGAGCTGGTGGGAGTTAGGGTTTTATAGGGGGAGGCTCCGGGGGTTCGAGGCCTGGAATGACGGAGAGAGGGGGACGTGGGGTGAGGCGCGGGCGGAGCGGAGCCGCCGGAGAACGCGGGCCGCCGGAGAACGTGGGCACGGGGGGAAAGACGACCGGGTCGTGGGTGAGGCGGGTGCGGGTCTCGGGCGGGTTGCGGGTTTGGCCGACCCGCCCGACCCGCTAGGCCAGGAGATGGGCTGGGCTGGGCCCAATGGGCCGGGCCGAGTTATTTAAATAAAATATTTAAATAAGTAAATAGAAATTAAATAAATAATTATTTTATGTGATTTAAAAATAGGTCCGGGGCCCGATAAATTCCAGAAAAATTACCCTAAGTCCAGTTTTTTATTTTACACCCAAAAATATTATTTTCATAATATTTTAATACTGTTTATTATCAAATAAAAATTATTTAATAATTAAAACCCTGTTTTTAATTACAGAAAAATCCCAGAAAAATTCCAGAAAATTATGAAAATCCAAATTTAAAAATTCTTGAAAAATCAAGGGGTTTACAATATATATTAATATAAATATATATTACATTAATATAATATATATTAATATTAATTATAATTTTAATTATAATTATAATTTAATAATATTTTTTAATGTTAATATTAATGTTAATGTTAAATTTATTTGTAGTATTAATTTTAACGTTAATTTTAATTTTAATGTTAATTTTTAATTTTAATTTTAATGTTTATTTTATAATGTTAATCATAATCGTTTTTTATTTTTTTATTGTAGTCAATCTAACTGTTTATAATGTATTTAGGGCCGGTCCTGGGGCCATGCGAAAAGTGCGGCCGCATATGACCTCCAATTTTAGGTGGCCTCAATATATATATATATATATATATATATATATATATATATATATATATATATATATATATATTATGGTCAGTTTTGTAATTTTGTATTTTAAGTCATCACATTTCTTTCTTAATCCCTAGACTCTACTATGCACATAAGACCTCCAATTCTTCAATCCTTATTCCCTATCGACTCTAAGACTCATATTTATAATCTTTCAAAATTTTTAGGGTTTATCAAATATCTTGTTCTGACTGGTGTGCTGTCTATCATCTCTAAGCGGTTCAATTGCTATTTTTTCTTTTAAAGATCCCACAATTGTTAGATGAATTTATTTTCTACAATAAAGATCTCACGTGAGTTTTATTTTCTACAATAATAATCATATTTCTTTTATTTATATAAATTAGAAAGTTGAATATGTAGGTCTAGTCTTTATTTAAGAAACATTGATGTGCAAGTCTAGTTTTTATTTATATAATTTAACTGTCAATACGGCTTATATCTAAAACATCCTTATTATACTATGTAATGTGCTTGAATATAGATAATTTGAGCTTTGGTTATTTTGTTTAGTAACTATCTATAGATTCAGTTATAATATACAATCAAGAACATATCCAGAGATTTTGATAAGTACATAGAATAATACATTTAAAAAATATGAATAAATAAATTTAGGACCTCATTTTGAGATTCGCGCAGGTCCTTCAATTATTCAGTACCGACCCTGGATGTATTCATCCCAAACAATAGCTTAGCCATTCCACCTAACTTAAATTAAATCCAAAGGTCTAGAATATCCGTACTCATTTGCTCAACGAATATCTTTGCTCAAATATATATATATATATATATATATATATATAAATTAATGTTTAATATTAATATTAAATTTATTTTTAGTATTAATTTTAACGTTAATTTTAATGTTAATTTTTAATTTTAATTTTAATGTTTATCTTTTAAGTTAATCCGAACCGTTGCTTTTTTTTATTTTAGCCCATCTACTTAAATTAAATCCAAAGTCTAGAATATCCGTGCTCATTTGTTCAACGAATATCCTTGCTATATATATATATATATATATATATATATATATATATATATATATATATATATATATATATATATTATAAAATTCACAATTTTATGTACACCCTCAAATAGTTGTTTCTTTTTGCAAAGTACACTTTCGTAATATATGCACAACTTACAGATCTTATATTTATCATTGCATTGAGTTAGCTTAGCTATAATACTAATATGAATTTCTTATGAAGAAAATAACATAGACATATCCGTCAGCAAACGAAACATAAACATCATATCTAACCATCCGTAGCCAATTTTAGTGACATAATCATATTGAACAATACCGTTTTTGTTTGTTACTGATCCCAATTTTAGACATTTATCATGTGCATTTGGTGTTTAACTATATTTAATCAAGTAAAAGGTAAATGTTAATCTTTTTTTGGAGGATATACATGCAATTCAATGTTTTATATACCAAGGTATACATACAAAAGTGGGCATTTAAGAGGATATAGGAGTGAAAAAAGAGAACATATATTCAATCAAAAATGCTATTCATCATCCAACAAAATTGCGTTTTGTTATCTTATATTATGTGACATCTTAAATGATAACTGACTTGACAAATTTTATAATTTTGCTATTTATCTCCCAAATTTTTTGGATGATGTCATCTTCCATTAAGTGGCATCTTATATGGCAGTTTACATGACAATTTTTAACCCAAAAAATTAATCATCCAATTTTTTAATATTAATGTTAATGTTAATGTTAATATAAATATAAATTTTAATTTTAGTATTAATATTAGTCTAATATTAATGTTAATGTCACTATTAATGTTAATTTAATGTTAGTATTAATTTTAATATTAATGTTAATGTTAATTTAAAATTTAACTTTAATGTCAATTAAAATTTGCTATGTCAGCTGTCATATAATGGGAGATGAATTTACCAAAAAGTTTAGGGTGACAAATAATATTTTAATAATAATATTAAAATTAAAATTAACATGAAAATTAATATTAGTATTAAAATTAAAATAAATATTAACATTAAAATGAATATTATAACATTAATATTAACATTAATTTTTTTGTGATTAGTTATTTTTGTGTTAAAATTTGTCGTGTCAGCTATCATGTCAGATGCCACAGACAAATTTTAACCAAAAAAATTAATCATCTAAATTTTTTAATAGTAATTTAATGTTAGTTTTAATGTTCAAATTTGCTATGTCAGATGTCACATAGCTGCCATGTCAGATACTATATAATCAAAGATGCAGTCATCCAAATATGTTTGGTGACCAATAGCATTTGTGACGTGTATTATCATGAATTCCTTCCTCTATAAATATTTCTTAATTGAGCAATCATTCATGCATGCACAAACAACTTGAATTAATTCATAACACACCAAGTTATATAATCTAAGCATGAGTTCCTACAAGAAAGCTTTTTGTGCTGCTATGTTGATACTGATAGTTTCCTTTCTTTGGATTTCAAGTTCTTCACCCCCAGTTGCAGCAGCAGCAGCAGCAGCGAGGAGGCTCTTAGCAGAAGACGAGCAACAGTCTCTGACCCCCCGAGGTGTCGTGCTACCGCAACGCCGCCCCGTAACGCCTTCGGGGCCTTCTGGCTGCACCTATGGGTCCGCCAGAAACGGTGGGATATGCCCTCCAGACTTACTCTGACGTCCATTGTTTCATTCTGTAAACATGGAGTTATTAGCACATTAGTTATAGTATTTTATATATATATATATATATATATATATATGGAACGGATCTAAAGGCCCGTCTCCGGAACAATGTCAAGTCCCCTCCCGTACCATCGGATCGAGGATCCGTATAGGGTCCGTGTGATCCGATGGTCGGAAGCGACAGACTTCTGCAGGGTTCTGGATCCACTCCTCTCTCATCTCTCTCTCTCTCTCTCTCTCTCTCTCTCTCTCTATATATATATATATATATATATATATATATTGGAATTTATATTTTGGAATTGTTGAATAAAATGTGAACAGTTAGATTTACTTGTTATTCGATCGAGTTGGTATTGTGTAATAATTAATTAATCAAATTTACATGTTGATGTTGGTTGAGGTAGTTATCAACTTATCATAGCTTCATATATATAGAAAGGAATATGCATGCAAATTCTGCTGGTATTGTCCTGAGCCCTCCTCCAAGTATTGTCCTGGGTCAGATATGATGCCAAACACTGCTTCTTATTTCTTTTGTGAGAGAAGACCATGAAGAGACAGGAGTAGCATTATATATTGCAATAGATGTTGGCTTGGGCGGAAACAAAATTTTAGTTTACTTTCGAGCTGAACTTAAAACGTTCTAATTTTTTTTTTAATAAAATAAATATTGTGTCAGTATATATCATCATGTCCGTATCTTATAGTATTAATATGATATCGTGTCTGATCAATGTAGAACCATGTCCAACATATTAAATTAAAAATAAAAATCTGACAAAAAATATATTTACTTTATCATGTAGACTTTTTTAGACAAACAAAAAAAATATTTAGTCTATCATCATGCTAATTAACCTAATCTGTATTCCAAAAGAGGAGAGCCATATTGGAGTATATGCATTAATTTAATCAGGATAATTTCTTGGGCATATACTCCATTAATTTAATCAAGATAATTTTTAGCCATTTCTATACATTACTCTGTCGTCTCAACTGGACCGATTGGTTTCATGGTGTAGTTGGTTATCACGTCAGTCTAACACACTGAAGGTCTCCGGTTCGAGTCCGGGTGAAGCCAAATTTTTAATCCTTTATTGTTTTTTCTTGTCCTAGAATTACATGTATGTTTGTATTTTGGTTGGACATTGGGACAGGAAGAGGTCAATCACGCTCTAGCAACCCCAAAAATTGGGCTCCCTAGTTTATTTTATGTGCTACCAACCTACCACGACTTCAGTTAAATATAGTAGAAAAAAATGGAAAATTTTATTTGGGATGAATACGTTGTCTTCAATTAAGTTGGCAAAAAAAAAAAAATTTAATAATAATAAAAAATAAATAAATAGATGTCAGTCAAACCGACGCCAAACAATGAGATGATGTGTTAACCCCAAATAAGCAAAAGTGAGATGATCCATTAAGAGAGCTAAATGTCCATGTTAAACTAATGTCTAAGTTTAACACACGACATAGAGAGCAAAAGTGGAATTAAGTTTTAACACATGACATTCATTCATTTGCAACGTAATACGTTGCACATCTTGACTGGTTGGCTGCAAGTGTTTTGTGTTAAAACTAACGTCTAAGTTTGGATATCAAAGCTCGTATGTAGTTTTGTTGCTGTAGTTTGGTTGGATGCAAGTGTATTGTTATTTGAATTGTTTGGCATCAGTGTTATTGGCGTCAACTTTCAATTTTAAAGTCTGAGGCTACTGTAATTGGTGTCCAATTTTTGTAATTTTTTTTATTTGATGTCAATTGGACTGACGTTCCATTCTCCTATGTACATATATACAAAAATTGTTCTGTTCTACGCAATTCAAAACAATTTTTTTATCCTAAATAAAATTCTGTAAAAGAAAAAGAAAAAAAAATTCTGTGACTTATCATATAGAGGCTGATTTGATTGACACATCCGTGGATGTTTCTTTTTCCTTATTTTTTTTCCCCTCACTAGCCCTACTGAATATGCATGCATGTTAATTTCAGGAGAGAAGCATCATCATAAGTCGAGAGTTAGCTTTTCATAAGATTACGTGAAGTGGATTTGATTTTGGTACATATCTTGAATTTACATTTTTAGAAGTTTGGACCAAAATCTGTTTGGTAAAATTAGAATTTAAAATTGAAAGTTACATAATCCAAACTCTATGTTTAGATACTACGATGTATTTACAAGTAAAGATATTATAGTTAACTAATAATATTAACAAAATATTAGGTATAACTAATTAAATATTATAATTTATAAAAATATTAATTACCTAATATTATGGTATACTAATTATAATGATCATAATTATGTACGGTTTATTATAAAATAGAGAAAACTATGGAGGAAAATTGTTCTCAACCAACTAGAGAATGACCCTTTATATAGGTCTACAATAATTAATGAAAGAAATACCAAAAGCCATAGGTTATGAATAACCAAAAGCCATAGGTTATGTAGACCAAATAACTATGGTGAATCATCCATATTTACAACACCCCCTGGATATTCACCATTAATTAATTGCTGGTGTATGCACATTTATTGTCTCATTAAAATCTTAATAAGAAAAATCTAGTGGAAAAAAAATCTTAATTAAGGAAAATTAGTACAACGCGCAAAACTCAAAATATTCTTTACAAGTCATACTCTTCATCGATACAATGGATCTGTAACAGCTAGTTGGTCTGATGATTAAGTCATTGTATGTCAATTCCGTATAATAACTTCTGAAATATGATTTTTGGTAGTGCCTTGGTGAACAAATCAGCTAAATTTTTATTTGATCTTACTTGCTTGACTTCGATCACTTTTGTCCTTTGTAGCTCATGTGCATAAAACAACTTTGGTGGAAGGTGCTTGGTTCGATCTCCTTTGATGAATCCCTATCTGATTTGCGCAATGGAAGCCGCATTATTTTCGAATATTATTGTCGGCTCATTTGTAACTGTTGGTAGTTGACAATTTACTCTTATATGATGAATGATCGATCTCAACCATACATTTTTTCTTGTTGCTTCATGTAGTACAATTAATTCTGCATAGTTAGATGAAGTTGCTACTGAACCTTGCTTTGTTGATCGCTAAGATATAGCTGCATGGTTATTAATAAACACAACATGTTTGGTAGCAACCCTTATGAGGGTCAGAAAGATAACCTGAGTCCGCATAACCAACTAGACGAGAATTGTTTGTGGAATCACATGAATAAAATAATTCTATATATGTTGTTCCACGAAGATATCTCAATATGTGTTTAATTCTATTCTAATGTCTAAGTGTTGTTTGCCATTGGTCAAAAAGAGGTTGATACTGAATTCTCTTTTGTATAACAAACTAAAAGAAGAGTACAAAGAATTCCTAAGCAGAAAATCTAAGTACAATTGATTCTGGAAAAGTGTGACGATGGAGATCGAGTATTGCAGCTGATTCCTTTACTCCGTTGACGATCGATCGACGAAGGGGGTTACAAGGTCTCTAGCTCACTGGTACGAAAGACAACAACAGGCCTCTTGAGTCTCTGTATACGTCTCACCGTACGTCTCTTAGGAAGTACATGTCCCTTCTATTTATAGGCATCTGTACTGAGATGCTTATGCACGCGCATGTGATGGAAATCATGATTTTTAGCCTATGCGTGCGCATAATTTTGGGCTATCGCATGTTATTCTCAACATAATGTAGTTGAAACCGCGTGTGCATGTCGTGTTTCAACTGCCATGTAGCATTAGTTAGAATAGATTGTTGATGACATCTTGGTCTTTTACACCCGTTGCGTGCATGATTTGATCAATTTGACATATGGCCTCCACTAGCGGTTAAGGATCTCTCGTTGGTTACAACAGAACAATCATGTTGCATGGAGACTCTAGGAACACTGTCGCATGAAGACTCTACCGCATGAAGACTATGTCGCATGAGGGCTCTGTCGCATGAAGGTTTGTCGTGTGTACACGTGGCACTGCACAACAGTACACTGACAAAGATAATTATGATGGTGACATAAGAGCTGATGTCTGCACCGAATATGAGGCACTCAGAGTAATAAATGATGTCAGTGTCATTAATGTTGTGTGACTTGACAGAAGTGACACCATACGACAAGCTTGTATGCGCCTAGGCTCCCTGCCATATGCTTTTAGGCCTGCTGCCTATGCTGCATAGATGTAGACTTAATATGGTGCCACATGAGCTACGTACTGCATAGATGCCTTAAACGTTTTGTATGCATGCGTCTTTGTAGTATGAGTGCATATTTTTGGATTTTTTAATGCTTCTACAAGACCCCCTTTAAAGTTTTCAAACTTTGATAAGTTTGAAATACTTTAAAAAAGAAGCATGGACGAAAGAGTGCTCTGTCGTATAACTCCTCCTATCACATAGATTCTAGCAGCATGGACTCGATGTCACTGTTTGCCATTAAAATTGATTGGTTCAATAACAAACAAAAGAAAGTACAAATAGGTTATACACAGACAATCTAAGTACAAATTTTTGTTTCTGGGTATGATGATGGACAAATAGCTCTATGGCAGCTCCTTTACTCCGTTGACGATCTGACACAGGGTGAAGAAGCTATCTTCTGCGCTCTCTCCTCTCCTTTGCTGTTATCTGTCTGTCCCTCTGTCTCTGGTTTGGGCATGTCACCCAGGTATATATAGTCATCCTTGGGCGCGCCTATGTTAGGCCCCATAGATGCTAGAGGGTGCCACATGTACCTTCCTAACAGGGTACAGTGGTAACCGTGAGCAGGCAAGGCTACCACATGGGGGCTTGTTGGGATTTTTCGTTACTGAAGATCTGGGCGGTTCTCGTCCTTTACGTGCGTGACTTGGTCAATTTTGACCCATGGCCTGCACTTGGTTGGAGAGATCTACTTCAGTTATAGCGGCAAGACTTGGTCTTCATGGAGTCTGAGACGCTTGTGGACAGAGATGCATGAGGCAGATGGAGTCTGGCACGCACGAGGCCAAAGACGCATGAAACACATTGAGTCTGTAACGCATGGGGCCGGAGACGCATGGAATGCATGGAGTCTGGGTCGCATGGGACCAAAGACATATATAAAGTATGGAGTCTAGGATGCATGGGGCCAGTGGTGCTGTACACGTTGCATTGTACCCTATCAAGTGTAAAGTTCTGTGCTGACGTGAGACTTCTATCTTTTAGTGTATTTACGTCTTTTAAGGCAATCAAAAAAATATTTTTGTCAGGATTGTATATCGGAGATGATCCTGTTGACGGGATGTCATGTCAGGTCCATCTGTGCCCAAAGCTGTTTCGGCTGATTGGGACGCATGAGTGTTGCCTTATTGGGCCGCAGGGTGCCTCTGTGGCCTGATTTTTGCTGAGTCATCTTAGGGGGCGCATGGTTTGTTGGACGCATAGACGCGTACTGCCAAGGTGGCACTTTTAAGACTTGGCTCTACCTTTGAGGAAGCCTATCCACCTTTTGCATGCAGACTTCTTGGAAACTAAACCGGCGGTTGCATGCAGACTTCTCGGAAGCTAAACCATCGGATTCACCCTTCTAGGTTCATCTATCTAATTATTGCATTTATGCAAACCATCACTCTCTTCTGTAAATACCACCACCGTGGTTCATCGTGTTCCACTTTGTGATACATGTCATCCAAGGGAGGTTCTAGTTAGGAACCCTGGCCACCCACCTTACTTCCTCGACGTCCCCTTCCTGCTTCGCCCCGGTTGGAGGGTCTTGTGAGGGACGAGTTATCGGTTCTCCGCCGGTTGTTGCAGTATCTCCTCCTACAAAGCTAGCACGGGATTGGGATGAGTTATCCGCCGCTAAGTATTTTCTGTCCTTGTTGGGGTTAACATTGGAGGCTCTTGCTAGGCCTCTGGAGTCCACTCCAAATTTTGCCTTACTGTCCATAACTCCAGAGGAGAGGGGGACGTTAGAATGAAGGGAAGGACTGCGCCGCCAGTTTCATCGCGCGGGCATACGTTCGCTCCAGGAGGTTACGACCGTGCTTCGTGAGGCTCGTGACTCATCTGACTGATCATGTTTTCCTATTTTTGTTTTCATTTTGTATGGGCCTTGATGGCTACATATTGTAACCCCTTTTTACAAATGAAAATTTTGTTTTATTTTGATCAATATCTCTTTTATGCGGCCCCTGTACTTTGAGGATGTTCAGGCCGCATGCAGGCCATCTATGTGGTTGGCTATTCTGGTCGTATAGGTCCCGTGCGGCTCCCATGCGGCTTGATTTTATGTTGGATGCATGAGATCTTATGCGGCTTGCATAATTTTCATGCTTCTACAAGACCCACATCAAAGTTTCCAAAATGACGATTTTGGAATACTTTGAATTGGAAGCATGGTTGAGTTTTGTCCGCATATGAGTGACATACCGCATAGCCGGTCCTGGCAGACTGTAGGATCATTAACTGAGTGGATTTGCTCAATCTTTGACCGGGTCTCCTTAGATTCTGAGCCATCCCTTGACACAGGGCTCGAGGCATCAGGTTCATCCTCATTAATCATTGGGTTCATCACCTCGATCTCCTCATGCAGTCTAATGACCTATAAATTGGCGGCCAGGAGAGATAGAGAACTTTATCCCTTTGCTTCTACTTTTTTTCTCTGTGAGGGATGCCGAGGGTTGTGACTCTTCTCGTTGGAGAGTTTGTTAGGGGAAGTCTCGATCCGTGCCCCCTGATCTTGATATTTTTCTTTGAGGTAAGATAGTACTGCACTTCTCATACTAGAATGTAAAGGACACAGAGGCACCAGTACACAATCCTGCTACAGGGATGTGTGGATACCCTTCATGAAGTTTTGTCGTATGGATGGAGACTCATCTTGGACATGCGCAGATCTCTTCTCAGAGCTCTGTTATATGGACAAGCACTTATCTGTAATATGCACGTCGAGCTTTGGCATGGCAGTATGGGTGAGGGATTATCTGCTTCATACGCACAGAGTTTATCTCTCCTTTGGCCGCATAGATGAGATCTTCTTTCACTTGTGCGCGCAGACTCGACTGTGTGTCGCTGTGGCTGGGCAGAAGTATACGGCAGTTGTGCCTTTATGCGATCTTTGCTGAGACTGATGTGTGTCTTCTTTTTTGAGGTTTTGTCCTCACTCGTGCTGCTCATAATGGAGCATGGAAGGATATTATAACACCCGCCATTGGAAGAGAATGTCACCCTCATGCGCTGGTTCTTCGTCAAGAGCAAATATAGGAGACGAGAATGGTTCGCCAACAACTGATCCAGGAGACCAGAACAGTTCGACAAGGATTGATCAGAAGGAGAGGATGAACATCCTGCGTTACGTGTTGAGTCGTCCTTGTTCATGCAGCGTGCTAGCTGTGTTTTTCCTTTTTATGCGGCTTGCTACCGGCTGGGGGCTTGCGACATGAACGACAGTATTTGGATTAATTTTTATTCTTGTCGTTGGTCTTTCCGTCTGGTTGTAGAGCATATGCTCCTGCTCCTATCCATCAGTATGGATTCTTTTCTATATACTGTAGTTTTTATTGTGGAGGGGTGATCTAGAAAGCATTGAGCTATGCTATTGGGCCCACTTGTGTCCGTGGCAGAAACAACACAGGGGGAGCCTTTTATTGGAAGAGGTTCTTGTCAGCGAGAACTCATGGAACCCTTAAAAGTAATTTCTATCATATGTACTCAAGACCTTGAATATTAATGAAAACCCTTAAAATATAATGGACTCCCATCATATATACCCATGATCTTGAATAGAAGTTTCTCTTTTTCCAGAACTTCTTCCTGCATTTGTCGTGTTGTATGTTGTAAACTTTGGACACTGTGATAGAGAAAATATGGACGTAGCACAATACCATAGTCCTTTAGGGATATCCTGTTGGGGGATATTTGGGGGACATATTACTTCTTGCGTACGAGAGTGCAAGTAATAAGTTTGAAATGGGCCTTGACAGAGATGATATGGATGTGGCAAGTTTTGTGGGCTTAATACCGTTGGCGTACTTAAATTTAAGCAGGGGTGATAAGTTGAGTTGACGACTGATGATAGTCGTAGGAAGAGGTTTGCTCCGAGGTTACATAGATATGGTAAACTTTCGGGGGAGGATGTGAGGACCAAAGCTCAGAGGTGACGTAGACATGAGCTGATCAACAGTCATACCGAGAGGTTAGGTACGATCCTGATTTTTTTGTGGATGAAAAAAGAAGTGAGCCAGAGGTAATATATATGTGGCTGTTTGCATCCGTTGAGGATATCCCACTAGGAGATTTTTGGTGGACTTACTACTCCTTGCGCACTAGAGTGCAAGTAATAAGTTCAAAAATAATCCCTATCAGAGGTAATATATACGTGATAGATTTTATGGAACCATTACTTTTTATGCATTTTAGTACAAGTAATGGGTTTAAGACAAGCCCTGCCATATGTCATATGAACGTGGCAGATTTTTGGACTTAACACCACTGGAGTACCTTGGTAAGTACGGGTGGTAAGTGGAGATGACAACCGATATCAGAGATAATATGGACGTAATAATCGATAGCCAAGACCCGGAAGGTTTACTCAGGGGTAATATGGACATGGAAAAATTAGCCGGGAAGAAATGTTAGGACGACAGTTCAGAGGTAATATGGTCATGAATCGATGTCCGAGAAACTCGTTGAGGAGTGATTTTTCTGAGTGTGGTCTATCCGAGAGAATGGATAGACCTGAGGATTGCTCCGCTGGGGAGATTGGTGGGACGATAGCTCAGAGGTAATATGAATATTGCTAGCGTCTAACGAGATTGGTTTTTGAGTGGTCATTGCGGGAGTGTGTCGGTGGAGCTGAGGACTGCTCCACTGGGAAGACTTTGAGGATCCATCATCCGTTGTATATCCATGACTCCTGGATATAGATGATAGCTTTTACATAAATTTCTAAAGAAGGAAAAAATATTGTACATAGGCACTTGTTGGGGATGAATAACCAAGAGTGTAGAGATGTACATCTTGATTGCCCGGCCAGTGATAAGGGGAGTACAAGTCAACTTTAGACGTAGTACTTTTTCAGGAACTTGTCGTTAATTGGCATCATGAGCAAGTCCCCGTTAGGTTTTGTGAGCCGATAGGCGTCGTTGGAGAATACTGATTCTACAACAAACGAGCCTTCCCATTTGGGTTAGAATTTGTCGGCCATTTTTTAGGTCATAACCATCGGCCTCCCTATGGTCAGGACAAGATTACCCACTTGGTAGGTCCTCTTCCTCACCCGTTTGTTGAAGGCTCCCGAGAGACGTGCTTGGTATAGCTTAATGCGCTATTGAGCTAAGAGACATTTCTCGTCGAGTGCTTCTAACTCTTGTAGCCGTCGAGGATGATTATCGTCGACGGTTAATTAGTTGGAGAGAGCCACTCGAAGTGAAGGAATTTAGATCTCGAATGGAAGGACTACTTTGCTTTCGTACACCAGAGAGAAAGGCGTATTGCCAGTAGCTGTCTGGACCGTTGTACGCTAGGCCTAGAGGAATTCACTCAGCTTATCGTTCCGGTCATGTTTATTGGAAGACACAAACTTTTTAAGAATCTTTATGATGGTCTTGTTGAAGGCTTCTGCCAGACCATTTGTTGCTGGGTTGTAGGCAGCCAGCGCCACGTTCTGAATCCAGATTTTGTCGTAAAATTGGTAGAATGCATGACTTACGAACTATAGACCATTGTCATGGATGATCCTTTGTGGCAAGCCGAAGCAGTATATGACGTGATGCTTGACGAAGTTAATCATGTTGGACGTCTTGACTTCCCCTAGTGGTACTACTTTTGCCCACTTGGAGAAGTAGTCAGTGATGGCGAGGATGAACCGATATCCTTTGGATGAAGGTGGACTAATCGGTCCAATGATGTCCATTCCCCAGGCTTGGAACGACTAGGACGCAACAGTCGGGTGTAGGAACTCCGAGGGTTGGTGGATGAAGTCTGCATGAATTTGGCACGCTTGGCACTTTCTTGCATAGCCGATGACATTTGCTACCATTATTGGCCAATAGTAACCCATTCTATGGAGGCGGTCCTGTAGCTTGGGCCATGGCTGATGGGTACCACAAATACTATCGTGAGCCTGCGGAGAGCATGTTTTGCTTCTGCTTTCGATAGGCATCGCAGTAGAAGGCCATCATAGGAGCGGCGATACAATATTTTGGTAGCTGTATCATAATAAAATCAGAGGGAACGTCTTCTAATGGAAGTGGCTTCATTTGGTTTTTCGGGGAGAATTTTATAGACTGCACAGTCGATGAATAGAAGTTTCCAGTCTTGTGAGTCAGTGCTCATCTTTACTAAGTAGCTCCGGTACAGAGAGAGGTTATTCTTCGGGCATACCAGCTCTAAACAGATCACGATGATCAGTTCATTGGTATTAACTGGAACAACGAGTTGGTTGTGAGTCTGGCTAGGGCGTCAGCCTCGATATTTTGCAGCCGAGGGACGTGCTCTATGAAGAACCCCTCGAAGGTCAAGATGATGCACCAAGCGCATCTTGGTGGTAAGAAAACAGGTCTTTGTGCCAGACTTCGTACTTGCTCCGGACCTAATTGACTATCAGCTTGGAATAGCCGTAGTCTTCCAGGTGGTGTCATGACCCGCACCCGGTGTGAGGGCACGAGTACATGGGTACGTCCAGCCTATGCCATTGCATCGGCTGTAAAATGCTGTCTAGGTCAACAATACTATCTAACATCTCACACAATATATATATATATATATATATATATATATATATAATAAAATATGTCAATAATATCTCAACTCCAAACGGAAGACGAAAGGTAGTAATGGAATGATACTCAATCACAATAAACTATAAGGAAGAAATGGCACGATATCCAATAAGGAAAATAATCTCACAAGTCACAAGCTAGAATAGTTATAAGCAAAATCCAAGTCTATAAGTCTAACAACATCATCACAAAGTCTAAAATATAATTAACAACTCAATGGCTAGGAGCTGGAGATAAATCCAGTATAATATAAAAGTGCTAGCAAATATATCTAAGGTGGTAGGTGAAACCGGCTAGACCTCCCGGTAATCACTCCTGAATATCAGGGCCCATGGTTGCTATCCCCTCCTATGGTCCGTAGTATGTATGACACCAGTCATCTAAGTCGTCGTCTGAAAAATGTATCCAATCTGGATGGAACAAGTACAACCCATTAGTAGTTCCAATTAATCAACAAAGACTATAAAATTGTAAATAGAGGATGCTATATACAATAAGAAAAATAATAAACTGTTGCAATGGCAATAGTAAAGAGAGACAGGCAATGTAAGCAATAGGGTATAGCCTGTGCATATATAAAATGAAAGAGAAGGAAGCTATAATATCAGATACAAGATAATATAGTCTAAGAACTGAATATAAATAACTATAACATATAATGTGTTTTAAAATTCTAAATAGATATGTGATCGGCTTGGGAGATTCAATCATTTATACTAAGGATAAGCTAGCTCAACCATACACGAAGTGTATGATTAGCTAGTAGCCGATGATTTATACTACTTGCCAATAGTTCTTGATCACATATCTAGCTAGTACTTCCCCCACCCCGACTAATACGATGAATCCAACCATGATACATTACTAGCCAATGTATCCAATGTTAACCAATATTATCCAATTTTCTAATACCAAACGATGAGCAGTATTCGATATCATTGCGATGAGTCAATGTAACATCTCATGACTGAAGATCTAATATTAATACCAATCCGTGTACCATAGTGTCAAGAATCAGTTGTAATATTTCTAAATACTTAAAATATAGTAATTATCAAATAATAAAAATTATCAGAGAATTAACTCGCCGCTGGTCCCGAGAAAAAGATGTAACTCGGTGTCTGAGCTGATGTCACACGCACCTATATATGAATATCATATCAATGGGTGTAAAGAAGTGATAAACATGCTAAATATGATAAAATATTATTTCTAGGCCATTTCTAGGTCATACTATTCAAACTAGATCAATACCTTAAGGTTATTAGTTATACTAGCTAATGCTCACGACACTAGCTACCATAGTACCTTAATACCTACTTAGCATTACCTAACTAGCATTTCATAGTAGAACTTAATATCATGCATTACTAATACTCTTGCTATGGTGTTGGTGTCAAGTTGGTATTTCACTTAATCCTAACCAATACCTTATCCCCATACTCTACCTAATTGCCTAACTGATACCTCACCCCTAATCTTGCCACTGATATCCAAAAGTAACTGATATTAAGTTTCAGTCATCCATCTCTTGATTACAGACTTGACACATACCTAGTATTTAACTTACACTAATACCTAGCACTTGACACTCTATTTGTGCCTACTTGCTCTTCCACACTAGCTTCTCTCCCTAAACCGAGCACTCACTAATACCACCTTGCACATGTATACACTACCTCTCTCAAAACTGATATGAGTGTTAAACTGATATACAGGACATAACTATCCAACACATACCAAATTCCCTAATAATCATACCCCAAGACACTATATCAGATACTCACATACACTTGGGCACTTGTTGCCAGTGTGCCACTGTTGTTGCTACTCTGTTAATCAGTGCACCCAGTGCACTGATACTCATCTTTCTCTTCTTACCAGGTCTGAACACTCCCCTCAACATCACCAAAGTATCAGTTATATCTAAACACATCACCCCACATCTGGCAGCACAACAGGTACCAATTGCTCAAGATGGCTTCTCTGCCTGCACTCGAGTGCAGCTCCAATTATACCTCCTTCACACATCATTGGTGCACACAGTGCATCTCCTATACATCATATTGCATTGGTCCTTCCTACTGTAGACCAACCTGGTACTGATATTACCATTACCTCTACTTAAAATCTGAACACACTTGGTACTTGGCTAAAAGCCTGCTCAAGCAATCTAATACTGATACATAATTCTCCACTCTAAAGCAAGGACTAAACCTAACTCTCCCTTCTTTAATTATAGCATCCAATCACCGTATATGTTACTGCAGTAACACTGCTTTGTTGTTCATACTGGTAACCTCTCTCCTAACCAACTGCTATATTGAATTGAACCCCAATACCCGAGCATTGCCTAGTGCTACTGCCTGTTGTTACCCTTCCCTTCTTCTAAGTGAACTCACTCTTCACCACTGGATACAATTACACTTTGATACCCTAATCTGATACAAGGTACTACTTCTACCATATACCCAGATCAACCCCCACACGATGGTGTTCTTACTAATATACCATGTCCAGTATTCCCCTTGAATACATATCTAGTTGATACACTTAATGGACACACACACACAACCTCTTTAGCAACTGATCCTATAATCTCCTCACTTGATAAACCACTATCATTGGTACACCCTTCCAGTGAACTGGACTCAGATTTCCCCCAACTGGTACACAACTCAATACCTTTAAAATATCACTCACTGATACTCAAAGCCTCCCTCTCTCAGACCCTCTTGTGCTCATGCAATACCAGTGTCCATAACCTATCCTTAAGTGCATACTTATACTAAAACACCTACTAGATACACTATATTACTTAGCTTATAACCTAATATTATACTCACAGTCACACACCAACTGGAACTTTGCATCTTCACACACCCTCTACTAGTATCACCTATTGCTAATACAGATGTAATACTCACTAATTCAGATTGATGGTTACACATAATGCATCAACATGCCTGGATACTTAAACCTTACTATGGACCTGGCAACACCAAGTTCCCTCAATGGGAAATAAAAATTAGAGGGATGAGATTTGGAGTAGAGAAATTAAGGTTTGCTCTCAAATTTAGGGATGAACTAAATAGAAATAAATGGAGGCTATTCATGAATAAAGAGGCTTATATAGGCTTCCTCTTAGGATTAGGATTAAGTTGTTCACATTGTCTAAAATGTCCTCCAAGTTAGTCATGAAGGTTTGGTATTAAAAGAGGTTTAATTAAGGAATATCCCAATAACTAAAGGAAGGATTTACTAATCATTCTTCTCTAATTAAAAAGTGGTCAACCATGACTAACCAATTGGTTGGACTAATAAGTCATGACAAGTCTAAGTGGTTCATTTAGGTCACTAACAACTAGTCTAACTAATGACTAACAACTAACCATTCAACTATATTAAATATAGATATAACACAACAATACCAATTATTATGTAATAAAAATATAATCAATATAATTATTAACAATAAGACTAAATAGGAAAAGACAAAAATCTCTCTCTCTATTCTATCATGAATAGGATCCAACTAAACCATATGATGGCATATTTCTATTCTTGAGTCAAGTGGGTTTAATGGACATAATCTAGTCATGAACAACTAATAACTCAAAAAGACTCAATCCAACTAGTCTAAACTCATTAGGTAACCCAATATTCACATAATTAATATATAGAATATTCTAATATTTAAATAATGGTCAAATGACAAAAATATCCTTGCTATGGAAATATGGTGGTTACAATCCTACCCCCTTAGAAAAATTTTATCCTCGAAATTTAAGATGCCTCTCTCCTCTCTCTTGTCTTTTCATAACATATTCATCATAAATTTTACTAGGGTCAAACCCCCAACAACATGCATGGTTATGGTCTTACTTGTCATGATATTGCAGTCTCAATCAGGGTATACTACTAACTACACTAACTATACAAGCAACTATAAGGTACTAAAAGAGCAATCAAATCAAATAGATAGAAAAGGATTGGAAGAAGAATAGAACTTGCTAACCCATCACCTGTAGCATCTGCCTCCTCGACCATTATCGTAAACCTGCCCCGCTGTGGTGTATCCCTTTACTGGTGTAGGGCAATTATTGTGCCACAGGTGGCCAAACTGAACCCCTCTATTCTTATTGTATGGCATACCTACACTCATACTCTGTATAATACTCTCTTATACTCCCTACATCACTTTCACACTGATATATTCAGTTAATAATATCACACACAATACTTACATATACTAAACTAACACACTGCACTTATTCAACACCACTCGTCCTACTCTTGATATACCTTGGACACTTGTACCCTCTAGGCACCCTTGGTATACTGTCGCTAACTCCATAACTATACATGCTTAGTACTCTAGGATACCAACTGTCAACTATACTCTGACACCTGTCTTAGAACTATTGCTACAATGGTACTACGCTACGAGTTCATTCTAGGCTTATACACTGATACCTAATGTACATATACCCAGCCAAGTACCAGTCTCATAAGCTACACTCCCAACAATCAATACTGATACTCAACTTAACATGAACCTATCTGCAAGTTACCAAAATACTTCACTATCTAAGAAAACTGCCGCAGGAAATAATGTAGTTAAAGCTCTATAATGCACTAACTAGAGAAACTAAAGATATCTCTACCTTGAGATAATAATATGATAGAATATAACTCAATGATAACATAATTGAATGATAGATATGATATGTTAAGAACCAATTTAATATATAATCGGATAATCATACAAGTCTATCTGAAATTATGTTACCCAAAAATTTTGCCACGCTAGGGAGCATAGCTGCGATAAACTATATAGTCCGTAACTACCTCTAGAATCATAGTATCTAAAAATTTTGCCCTGCCGCTAGCTTGGCTGCAAAAACTTTAAATTCCATAAGAGAAATGTATCCAAAATCAGGCTCTATGTCTTTGCCACACCAGCTAATATGGCTACGATAAACTCTAGACTCCATAACTAACTCAGATGGTTACCTTTCCCACTGTTCTTTTCCATTTATATTATCATAATATACCTTAACTTAGTCCATACGATTCATCTCGATACAAGAATCAAATTAAATAATGGACAAGTACAAAGGCGAAGGTAAAATGAAGCAAGTGGAGATAGATTCAAAATAAGATTCTCAAGGGTCATCCTAGGAATCTCTCAAGAAATCCTAATTTATGATTGAGTATTCTCTTATCTTATATCCTATCAATCCTATTCCTATTACAGGCTCAAAGTAGTAACAACTAAGTCATTGTACTACCACGATATCACACTAATTACGAAGCCTGACCTGCTTGGGCCACCACTAAAAATGTGTCACGACTCACACCCGGTATGAGGGTACGAGTACGTGGGTACGTCCAGCCTGCGCTGCAGCATCGGCGGTAGAACATTGTTTATGTCAATAATACTACATAATATCTCTCACACACACACTATATATATATATATATATATATATATATATATATATATATATATATATATATAATAAAACCTGTCAATAATATCTCAACTCCAAATGGAGGACAAAAGATAGTAATGGAATAATACTCAATCACAATAAACTATAGGGAAGAAATTGCACGATATCCAATAAGGAAAAGAATCTCACAAGTCATAAGCTAGAATAGTTATAATCAAAATCCAAGTCTATAAGTCCAACATCATCACAAAGTCTAAAATATAATTAACAACTCAATGGTTAGGAGCTGGAGACAAATCCAGTACAATATAAAAGTGCTAGCAAATATATCCAAGGTGGTAGGTGAAACCGGCTAGACCTCCCCGTAATCATTCCTGAATACCAGGGCCCATGGTTTTTATCCCCTCCTGGGTCCCTAGTACATAGGACACCAGTCCTCTAAGTCATCGTCTAAAAAATATATCCAATCAGGATGGAACGAGTAAAACCCAATAACAGTTCCAATTAATTGGCAAAGACTATAAAACAATAAATAGAGAATGCTATATACAATGAGAAAATTAATAAACTGATGTAATGATAAAAGTAAAGAACGATAAGCAATGTAAGCAATAGGGTATAGCCCATGCATATATAAAATGAAAGGGAAGAAAACTATAATATCAGATACAAGGCAATGTAGTCTAAGAACTGACTATGAAGAATTACAACATACAATGTGTTTTAAAATACTAAATAGATATATGATCGCTTGGGAGATTCAATGATTTACACTAAGGATAAGCTACCTAAACCATACGTGAAGTGTATGATTAGCTATTAGCCGATGATTTATACTACTTGCCAATAGTTTTTGATCACATATCTAGCTAGTACTTTTCCCGTCCAGACTGATACAATGGATCCAACCATGACACATTACTAGCCAATGTATCCAATGTTAACCAATATTATCCAATATTTTTCAATACCAAACGATGAGCAATATTCAATATCATTGTGACGAGTCAAGGTAACATCTCATAACTGAAGATCCAATGTCAATACCAATCTGTGTAAAATAGTGTAAAAAATCAGATGTAATATTTCTAAATACTTGAAATATAGTAATTATCAAATAATAAAAACTATCAGAGAATATACTCGTCTCTGGTCTTGAGCAAAAGATATAACTCGGTGTCCGAGCTGGTATCACATACACCTATATATAAAAATTATGTCAATAGGTGTAAAGAAGTAATAAACATGCTAAATATGCTAAAATATAATTTTTAGGCCATTTCTGTAGAAGCATAAAAATCATGAATGCCGCATAAGAGCTCATGCACCCCAAAATAAAAGCAAGCCTCATAGAGCTGTATGGGACCTATACGACCAGAACAGCCAACCGCATAGGCAGCCCTCATACGGCCTGATCATCCTTAGAATACAGGGGCCGTATAAAAGAAATATTGATCAAAATAAAACAAAAAGTTTAGCTTGCAAAAATGGGGTGGGTGGGTTACAACATGTAGCCATCAAGGCCTATAAAAAATAAAAAACCAGAGGAGGAAGACGCGGGTCAAAAGAGCCGAAAGCCTCACGAAGCACATCCGGGAGCGAACGTATGCCAGCACGATGAAACTGGCGGCACACTCCTTACCTCCATTCCAACGTCTCCCTCTCCTCTGGAGTTACGGGTAGCAAAGCATAGTTCGAAGTGGGCTCTAGAGGTCGAGCTAGAGCCTCAAAAGACAATCCCAATGAGGACAGAAAGCTTTCATCTGCAGACAACTCATCGTCATCCTGTGCCCTTCGTCCAGGCAAAAATGTCATAACAACCAACGGAGAACCAAAAGCTCGCCCCTTACGAGACCCTCCAAGTTCGGACCCTTCGATACCCAAGCACTAAGACGTGGCAGGGAAGAGACTACGAGAAAGAAAGACGGGTGGCCAGGGTTCCCAACTAGAATACCCCTTGGAAGACATGTTTCATGAAGTGGGACATGACGAAACACGAAAGTAGTATTTATAAAAGAAAGCGACGGTTCACGTGACGACAATAATTATAAATGATGAACCTAGAAAGGGCGAATCTGACGGTTTGGCTTCCGAAAAGTCTGCATGCAACCAATAGTTAAGTTCCCAAGAAGTCTGCAAGAAGGCTGTTAAGCTTCCCAAAATGGTTGAGCCAAGCCTTAAAAATGACATTTTGACAGCACGCTCTCATGCGTCCAACAACCATGCAACCTTGCGGCCCAACAAGACAACAACCATACGCCCCCAAAAGGAGGCTCAAATCAGGCTGTAGAGTAACCCAGCGGTCCAAACAAAGGCGACATTCATGCATCCCTAATCATTCAAAGTAACTTGGTCGTAGAAGGACCTAACGTGGTATCCCGTCAGCAGGATTATCTCTGATACAGAATCCTGACGAAAAGAATTTTCTGATTTACTCAAAAGATGTGAACACACTAAATGACAAAATTCTTACGTCAACGTAGAACATCACTCTAGATGTGGTATAATACCACATGGAAAGTACAAAAGGGCATCACGCATCCCAGACTCTATGCGTCTCATGCATCCTAGCCCCATGTGTCCTAAGCTATATGCGGTCCGATGCGTCTCTAGCCCCATGTGTCTTAAACTCCATGCAGCCCCAAGCATCTCTGGCCCCATGCATCCCAGACCCCATGCGGTCCCATGCGTCTCTGGTCCCATGCTTCACAGACTTCATGCGGTCTATGCATCTCTGGCCATATGCGTCCCAGACTCCATACGCCCCATGCATCTCTGGCCACATATATTTTAGACTCCATGAAGACCAAATCTTGCAGTTACAACAAGAGTGATTCTCTCTAACCAAGTGCAGACTATGTGTCAAGCTGACCAAGTCACGCCCACAAAGGACGAGAACCACCCAGATCTTCAGCAACAAAAAATCCCAATAAGTGCCCACGTGGCAGCTCGACCTACTCATGGTTACAACTGCAACCTGTTATGAAGGGACATGTGGCATCCTCCATCATCCATGCGGTCCAACATATTTATGCCTAGGGATGACTATAAATAACATGACCACACCTATACAAAAGGCTGACTGGCTATCTGCGAATCTATACTCGAGCAAGAGAGAAGAACTTCCGTATCGGATCATCCACGGAGTAAAGAGATTGCTACACTCCTAACCCTCCATCGTTACCCCCCGGAACACAAAATTTATACTTAGACTGTCTGTTTATGACTCCTCTTTGTACTCTCTTTAGTTTGTTCAATTAAATCAAGTTTCTTTCCAAACATTCGCATTTAATGGTAAACAAGATGGTGACTCTGCTGGGGACTACCTTCTCATCTGATGAGAAGTTGGTGACATCATTCGATGTGGCCAACCTCGGCTCAATGCAAAAGATGCTGATAGTCTGCTTCGAGCAGCAAGCATTCGAGGAAATGCTCTCGGAAGGAAGTGCTAGTCCTTCGCCAAGGCTAGCCAAGCCCAAGATGTAACCTCCGATTTCCAAATTTCCGAAATATTTAGATTTTAATTTATTTTAAAATATCAAGTTTATAAAATATTTTCTCCTTGAGTTTTAGTATTAGATTTTTGAGCAATGTTTGATTTTAGAAGGTGATTTGAAATCTTTTATAAAAATCATTTTTCCTAAATGTCGATTTATTATAAATTAAATAGATAAATAATTATATATATAATTCTCTAGCTTCAAATATTTATTGGCTTGAAATCATAAAATTATTTAAAGGACTAGTTGTTTTCTTCATAATAAATTTTGAAATCCATTTGGGATAGTAAATAAAAAAAATTCATACTTTCTAAAGGTTTTGGAACATGGGTTTAATTAGTAGCTAATTGGGAATTAGTTAGCCTTGGGAGCCTCTTAAAATATTATCTTAAATTATAATCTTTTTCTTTTAAAAATTTTACAAGTTTGCCATCTCCCATTAACTAGCCAACACACCCTCATTCCCACATGAAGAACTCATTCATGTCTAATTTTGGCCATTCATTATTTGGGCCAATCCTCACCCTTTATCCCACACCCTCTCTCCCTATTTAAAGTCTCTCACCCACACCATTCCCAAGAAACCCTAATCCCCAAAATTATTTGCTAGCCCTCACAAATTCCCACAAGCCATCACCATTGTTTTGTGTGCTCGTGTCCATGTGTCCAGCTTTACGTGTCAGCCGTGTTGGCCTCGGATCCGACCCCGGGTGTCCTATCGTATCCATTCATTCCTGTGTCCAGTTATTACAACATTACAACCAGATTTTTGTGTCCGACACCATCTGGACACAACCGCCACTGTACAAACACCCAACCCTGTGTCCAACACTCGGACACGTCTTTCCCCATACCACAGTACAGCATCAACTGCCGTGTCCAGCTTCGAACATGACCCAACACACCCCGACACATCCACAGAGCAAACCCTAACCCTAGATTTAACCTCGTCGAGCCGTGGCTGCCTCGGACCTTCTCACCCTCGTCGAGCCGTGGCCGCCTCGGATCCGTCGACCACCGTCGAGCTTCGACCGCCGCCGCCACAGAAGATCCAGCCGCCGCCGAGCTTCGCTGTCGCCGCCGAGCTCCGCTGCCGCCTCCTCGAGACGAGCACCCGACCGCCGCCGCTTCGGGATGAACGTTCTACCGCGCCGACGCCTTACCCGCGTGACCCCGGCGGACCTCCACCGCGTCGACGCCGGAAACCCCCCAAAAGTGAGCCCTCTTTTCCCTCTTTCGTGGTTCAGTGTATTTTTAGATTGGGTAAGTTAATATGTAATTAGTTATATAATAATTAGTTTAATATAATTAGTTAGTTAATGTTTAATCAGTTAGTTAATAATTAACTAGTTAGTTAATATATAATAGTTTAGTTAATATAACTAGTTTAGTTTATATATA
This sequence comes from Iris macrosiphon, assembly GCA_036927795.1. NCBI lineage: Eukaryota > Viridiplantae > Streptophyta > Magnoliopsida > Asparagales > Iridaceae > Iris > Iris macrosiphon. Next base: position 98,741,676 of record JAYESA010000009.1, read on the forward strand.
ATTAGTTTATTTTTATGTAAATAGTTTAGTGATGTAATAATTATAAGGGTTTTTGATTATGTAAAAAATAATAATTTTTGGTTTATATTATTAATTAAGGAATAGTTTCAATAATAAAATTTGTTTAAAATATGTTTATTGGACTAGGAGCCGATTTTACTATAGATATAAAAATATATTGGCTTTTACGTAAATTCTAAATTTTATAAATAAACTTTTATTGTAATTATTGTTCAAAATAATTTCAAAATGATTTTCATAAACTAAGGTGTTACCTTAATTACGAACAATCGACCCTTTTCTCTTATTAGCCTGGTATCCTTATCTTGATTTTTGTGCCGAACTCCGATCTTGGACTTCTTTATATAGTTTCTAGCTATTTGGACTGCTCCGGACTCATTGGACTAACTGCTGCTTCATTTGGGATCACCTTGAGAATGTGGCATTATATACATTCTCTGATTAGTTAATATATATATAAAAATATTTGATTGATATAGATACAAATATGTATTTGGTATATAAATATATATTTATATACATCTATTTAGTGTATATACACATATACGTATTTTGTACAATTACTAATAGACACTTATATATATATATTATATACATTTTTATTGGTATGTACTCTGAGTGTAAAGGTGTATTTATATACGTATCCCTACTAGATGACCCTAGTTGACTAGAGCCATGCCTGGCATAGCCCTGAGGCCAGTGTATTTATATTGTGTGTTAGTGTAGCATCTGATACAAGTGATATTATTATATGTGTATAGGACTGCTGGATCCTCCAGACGATACTCAGGGACAGGACATCGGTATTCACCAGCTAAGGACCCAAGGCGAGTACATTATCTGATTAGCTTCTTATTTATGATATCCCCTATGTTCACTGTATCTAGTGTAAATATCTATATTCTCGACACGCTGGTTACACGGATTGGTGTATACGAATCTCGTCATGAGATATTATTCCATGTTCATGGTGTAGCTTGTACAAGACTTGTTTTCTTGTTATCTTGTGCATGTATAGACACTGATTTTCGAGGAGATTTGCTACCTCCCTAGGGAATCCCGTGCCATAGCGTACCATGATTGGATCTACTATACCAGTCGGGGGGTGGGGAGTATTTTAGTATAGATATATGATCATACCCAACTCTACATGCATCATAGCTCACCCCATATCTCACGTCGGGTGCGGCCTGACCATTTACATGCTTCATAGCTGTTACGTGTGATTAGCCTGACCTCTACATGCATCATAGCTAACCAACGGTTAGCCTGACCTTACATGAATCATAGCTAATCACATGTAACCAGCCTGATCAAGTTCCCAAGCCGATCACATATTTAAGCTAGTACTCACACACTTAGTCATAGGTTTCCTGCTCATTGACATATTATTTCTTTTCCTGCATTTACTTACAGTATTTCCAGTATTTCTTTTATTGTACATTTCTCGTACCTATACATGCATCTCGTATATTTCTATCTAGAACTGCTACATAGTTTATATCATTAAGATAGAACTGCTATTTAGAGATGTACTTTGCTCCTTCCTGACTGGAAAACATTTTTCCAGACTGTGACCTTAGTGGACTTGTTTCTGACACACTTGGGGATTGGATGTTACTGATTGCAGGTATGACTATTTTGTCGTTAGACTTGTCTTGTATTTCTTTGCTTGCCTTGATATCTCATCGTGCTTTATTTTATGTGGTTGAGTATTTCTAGCATTATTTATGATATCCATGTCTCCTTATGGAGTTGGGTATTCATGTGAGTTTGATTAGATAGTTACATGACCTAGACAGTGTTCTACCGTCGATGCTGCGGCGTAGGCTGGACGTACCCGCGCACTCGTGCCCCTAAACCGGGTGCGGGTCGTGACACGTTTTTAGTGGTGGCCCATGCAGGTCTGACTTCGCAAGTTGTACGATGTCGTGGTAGTGCGACATCTTAGTTGTACTACTGCATGCCTGCTATAGAACATAGGATATAGGATACTAGGATGAGAGAGGATACTCAATCACAAAAAAAAAAAATTCTTGAGAGATTCCTGGGACGACCCCTTGAGAATCTTATTATAATTTCCAATTTAAATCTTTTTTCTTATTTCCGTCCGCTCTCGCTTGTTGTTATTGAACTTGATCCTTGTTGACCAGTTATTAAATTAAAAATCTTGGTATCATTGTTGAGTTTGATTCTTGTTGACCAGTTGTTAAATTTAAATTCTTGGTATCATTGTTGAGTTGATTTCTTATCGAGATAAAATTTTACGGGCTAAAGTTTACGGTATTATCTGATGACATATATTGATGAGGACAGTGAGAAAGGTAAAATGTCTACTTTGGTTATGGAACCTAGAGTTTATCGTAGCCATATTAGCTGTCATGACGAGAACGTAGGAACCTGACTTGGATGTACATACTGTAGTTATGAAACTTAGAGTCTCTCGCAGCCATACCGGTTGGCGTAGTAAAGATTCTAGATGACATGATTATAGAGTTGCATACCTTAGTTACGGAACCTATCGTTTATCGCATCTATGCTTACTGGCGTGGCGAGGATTCTGAGTGTCATAATTTCAGACAGACGTGTATGATTATCAGGTTGTATCTTAAATTGGTTCTTAAAGTATCATCTCAAGACTTATCTATTTCTGTTATTCCAGGACTTTGTTCTATCGCTTCTTTTCTTTACTAGCAGTAAAGATACCTTCAGTCCTTAACCTAGTTCTTTTGAGCCTTATTTCTTTAAGGATCCTTGTTAATATGATAATTAGTGACTTGCAATTTTGGTTGTGTCTTGTATTAGTTTGACTGAGTGTGACTTGTGAGTTTGTAAGTGTTTCTTAGTTGGACATGTGAGCAGTAGGCATTAATCTAGAGATACCCATAGCATAGTACCTTGTAATAATGGTTCTAGGAGAAGTGTCATTAGAGACTGAGAGTAGGAGGAGAGCATAGAGTATCAGTGATAGTTCTCAGAGTTAGTATCAGAGCCAATATACCCGTCCTGGATAATCATGATTATGTAATTGAGTGATCTATGTAAACAATTAGGTATCAAGGAATTGTGTTAAGGATTAATGGAGCATAACGTTCAATCTGATGATTGATATCGGGCGTGTTAAAGGTAAAGAAATTTATATGCATGAGGAGTTATAATGAGGTGTCATGAGTAGAGAAATATCGGAATTGGTAATGAAGATGGTGAAGCGTATCACAGATTAGTGTAATAGGCTATAAAAGGTTAAAGGGAAATACCTATACAACCATCGAGATGAGGAACCATATACATGCCCATGAGAGTAAAAAAATATGAGTGTTATAGTAGATACATGTAATCATGAGTTATAATGAGCTTGATGAGATGATCCATTAATGAAGCTAGTGATATAATACCAAGAGTGCTAATGATTCTATATCGAGGATTAGTCGAGAATAACGTTAATAACAGTAAGCACTCTGTGTGATGATAAATAGATGATATACCAGTTGACATAAATTGAAAATCATGAAAGAAAATATAGGTGATGATAACTTTGATCATTGGAGGTAATAGTGCAAGTGATTCGGGCAGTACAAATTTAGTACACAGTTGTAGACAATAGAGGTATTGAGTGTACCTCGAGTATTAGAGACTGTGAGCACTTATAGATTTATAAATTAAAGAGTGGAAATAAATTTTAACTTTGAGAATTATTGAGGAGTTGAGATTTTGTCATTAAAATTTTTGAGGATTTCAAATATTGATTCAATAAACATGGTCAAGGCTACAAAGATTCTAGAAGTGAAAAAAAAAATTCTGATGTTAAGTATCTGACTTTGAGGAGGTATATGCAATTTATTTTTAGTTGATCGAGAAGTTAAACCTTGACGATTATTTTGAGGATTAATTTTATAGTGAATAAGAAATATGTATATTAATAGATGATATACATGTGTCAGGATCTGTTGACTTGAGCATGATTGAAATGGCACCGCAGACTGACTTGGGTGTCCATCTAAAGTTGTCTTGGAAAGAACAGTATTTAGTATGGTGTGTTACACTTGGTGTGCACTGGAGTGATGAGAACAAATAGTATGGACAATTGTAGTAGGAACGAGAACTAGCAGTGGGTGTACTGAAGTAGAACAGGGGTACCTAAAGAGATAGAGGTATCAAACTTTACATGCACCAATTGACCTATAATCGTGTTAGAGGTTCTTGGTATCAGATTTTGGCATTAATAGACAGGTGTGTGCAATACGGATATATTCATGGATCTTGAGGATTAATGATTAGTTGATATGGGTACCAGTGTACAGGAATAAGAATTAGTTAGTGAATGTGCTAGAGTTAAGTGTTTGTTAGAGATAGTAGATACTACAAGTAATATGTTAGCAGGTTCTTTCTTTCCCTCCTAATGTTCCTTTTTTCGTCTTTCGATTGATTGATTTTCCTAGTACTGTAGTTGTATGCATGATTTCTTGTTAGAATAAAATTGGTAGTACACCCTGACAGAGACTGCAATACCATGACAAAAGATACATGACCTATATATTTTTCTTAGATTGCATGGCTATAGGTAGAATTTTCTTAAACCATGATCATTAGGGTTTTGACCATAGCTAAGATCTATGACAAGGTTATGACTGACAAAGGGACAAGATGATTAAATTTGTGGATGAGCATTAATTTTAAATAAAGAATTTAGGGGTTGTTATAACAGAGTTGATGGATCATTGATTTTTCGAAAATTGAGGTATGATTGAAATTCGAGGATAAACATTAACTTAAATAGAGAGTTAAGGAATTCACAGGGCAAAATTAAGGATTTAATGATTTTAGGAAGGTCTTGATATGATTAAATTGGTTATTAAAATTTGAGAAAATTAGGGAAATTATCATTATATCTATTTAATTGCAAAATAGGAATTTAAAATTTTATATTACGAATGTTGCATTTGAAGATTCCATAAGTATCGCATTATTAAGTATTTTGAGGAAAAAGGAAATCAGGAAATAAAAATCGTTAATGGAATAGTGTCGAATTCAATTCTCGGGATGAGGATTTAGATTTGAATAAGCATCAATTGAATTTGAGTTAGAAGAGTAAGATGATTGATGGATTAGTGCTTAAAATTTAAATTTTGGGATACAGATTTTTAAAATTTTTATAAATATGCATTGATTGGATTTCAATTGGAGGATTGGATATTAAATCCTGGAGTATTTAGATACGAACTTAAAAATTTTTGGAGGAGATTATAATAAAAAGGGTATTTGATCTTTAAACTTGAAGATTTTCAGGAATATGATGTTATACAATTTTGAAAGGTTGTGAAATAACAATATGGAATTACTTCATGATTATTTGGTTTGAAATTTAAATTTTGATAGAAATAATATAATGAGTAAAGATAATTATTGAGGATTTTATATTTCGAGGACGAAATTTTTCTAAGGTGGATAGACATGTAACCTCCGATTTCCAAATTTCTGAAATATTTAGATTTTAATTTATTTTAAAATATCAAGTTTATAAAATATTTTTTCCTTGAGTTTTAGTATTAGATTTTTGAGCAATGTTCGATTTTAGAAGGTGATTTGAAATCTTTTATAAAAATTATTTTTCCTAAATGTCAATTTATTATAAATTAAATAGATAAATAATGATATATATAATTCTCTAGCTTCAAATATTTATTGGCATAAAATTATAAAATTATTTAAAGGACTAGTTGTTTTCTTCATAATAAATTTTGAAATCTATTTGGGATAGTAAATAAAAAAAATTCATACTTTCTAAAGGTTTTGGAACATGGGTTTAATTAGTAGCTAATTGGGAATTAGTTAGTCTTGGGAGCCTCTTAAAATATTTTCTTAAATTATAATCTTTTTCTTTTAAAATTTTTATAAGTTTGCCATCTCCCATTAACTAGCCAACACACCCTCATTCCCACATGAAGAACTCATTCATGTCTAATCTTGACCATTCATTATTTGGGCCAATCCTCACCCTTTATCCCACACCCTCTCTCCCTATTTAAAGTCTCTCACCCACACCATTCCCAAGAAACCCTAATCCCCAAAATTATTAGCTAGCCCTCACAAATTCCCACAAGCCATCACCATTGTTTTGTGTGCTCGTGTCCATGTGTCCAGCTTTACGTGTCAGCCGTGTTGGCCTCGGGTCCGACCCCGGGTGTCCTATCGTATCCATTCATTCCTGTGTCCAGTTATTACAACATTACAACCAGATTTTTGTGTCCGACACCATCTGGACACAACCGCCACTGTACAAACACCCAACCCTGTGTCCAACACTCGGACACGTCTTTCCCCATACCACAGTACAGCATCAACTGCTGTGTCCAGCTTCGGACACGACCCAACACACCCCGACACATCCACAGAGCAAACCCTAACCCTAGATTTAACCTTGTCGAGCCGTGGCCGTCTCGGACCTCCTCACCCTTGTCGAGCCGTGGCCACCTCGGATCCGTCGACCACCGTCGAGCTTCGACCGCCGCCGCCACAGAAGATCCAGCCGCCGCCGAGCTCCGCTGTTGCCTCCTCGAGACGAGCACCCGACCGTCGCCGCTTCGGGATGAACGTTCTACCGCGCCGACGCCTTACCCGCGTGACCCCGGCGGACCTCCACCGCGTCGACGCCGGAAACCCCCCAAACATGAGCCCTCTTTTCCCTCTTTCGTGGTTCAGTGTATTTTTAGATTGGGTAAGTTAATATGTAATTAGTTATATAATAATTAGTTTAATATAATTAGTTAGTTAATGTTTAATCAGTTAGTTAATAATTAACTAGTTAGTTAATATATAATAGTTTAGTTAATATAACTAGTTTAGTTTATATATAATTAGTTTATTTTTATGTAAATAGTTTAGTGATGTAATAATTATAAGGGTTTTTGATTATGTAAAAAATAATAATTTTTGGTTTATATTATTAATTAAGGAATAGTTTCAATAATAAAATTTGTTCAAAATTTGTTTATTGGACTAGTAGCCGATTTTACTATAGATATAAAAATATATTAGCTTTTACGTAAATTCTAAATTTTATAAATAAACTTTTATTGTAATTATTGTTCAAAATAATTTCAAAATGATTTTCATAAACTAAGGTGTTACCTTAATTACGAACAATCGACCCTTTTCTCTTATTAGCCTGGTATCCTTATCTTGATTTTTGTGCCGAACTCCGATCTTGGACTTCTTTATATAGTTTCTAGCTATTTGGACTGCTCCGGACTCATTGGACTAACTGCTGCTTCATTTGGGATCACCTTGAGAATGTGGCATTATATACATTCTCTGATTAGTTAATATACATATAAAAATATTTGATTGATATAGATACAAATATGTATTTGGTATATAAATATATATTTATATACATCTATTTAGTGTATATACACATATACGTATTTTGTACAATTACTAATAGACACTTATATATATATATATATTATATACATTTTTATTGGTATGTACTCTGAGTGTAAAGGTGTATTTATATACGTATCCCTACTAGATGACCCTAGTTGACTAGAGCCATGCCTGGCATAGCCCTGAGGCTAGTGTATTTCTATTGTGTGTTAGTGTAGCATCTGATACAAGTGATATTATTATATGTGTATAGGACTGTTGGAACCTCCAGACGATACTCAGGGACAGGACATCGGTATTCACCAGCTAAGGACCCAAGGCGAGTACATTATCTGATTAGCTTCTTATTTATGATATCCCCTATGTTCACTGTATCTAGTGTAAATATCCATATTCTCGACACGCTGGTTACACGGATTGGTATATACGGATCTCGTCATGAGATGTTATTCCTTGTTCATGGTGTAGCTTGTACAAGACTTGTTACCTTGTTATCTTGTGCATGTATAGACACTAATTTCCGCGGAGATTTGCTACCTCCCTAGGGAATCCCGTGCCATAGCGTACCATGATTGGATCTACTATACCAGTCGGGGGATGGAGAGTATTTTAGTATAGATATGTGATCATACCCAACTCTACATGCATCATAGCTCACCCTATATCTCACGTCGGGTGCGGCCTGACCATTTACATGCTTCATAGCTGTTACGTGTGATTAGCCTGACCTCTACATGCATCATAGCTAACCAACGGTTAGCCTGACCTTACATGAATCATAGCTAATCACATGTAACCAGCCTGATCAAGTTCCCAAGCCGATCACATGTTTAAGCTAGTACTCACACACTTAGTCATAGGTTTCTTGCTCATTGACATATTGTTTCTTTTCCTGCATTTACTTACAGTATTTTCAGTATTTCTTTTATTGTACATTTCTCGTACCTATATATGCATCTCGTATATTTCCATCTAGAACCGCTACATAGTTTATATCATTAAGATAGAACTGCTATTTAGAGATGTACTTTGCTCCTTCCTGACTGGAAAACATTTTTTTAGACTGTGACCTTAGTGGACTTGTTTCTGACACACTTGGGGATTGGATGTTACTGATTACAGGTATGACTATTTTGTCGTTAGACTTGTCTTGTATTTCTTTGCTTGCCTTGATATCTCATCGTGCTTTATTTTATGTGGTTGAGTATTTCTAGCATTATTTATGATATCCACGTCTCCTTATGGAGTTGGGTATTCATGTGAGTTTGATTAGATAGTTACATGACCTAGATAGCGTTCTACCGCCGATGCTGCGGCGTAGGCTGGACGTACCCGCGCACTCGTGCCCCTAAATCGGGTGCGGGTCGTGACACAAGAAGACCCCAGGATGTGGGTAGCAAAGGCTGTTGTGCCTTGTCCAACAACGGAGCACACGCTTCCCTCCTCTCGCTCTGTTGCTGATGATGGTCATTAGACGAACACCCTGGACGTCCACATACATGCGGCAACCCCGTCTGACAAAAAAACTGCTCATCACCCAGACTCTGACAAATGAAAATACTTCGATGCCAGACGTTCTGGGGATGAGGCAGCTTCTATGTGGTCAAGAAGAAGGCCGTATAAGACTGTCTATGCGGTACCAGCTCACAGCCACAGGCAGACGGTCGCATGCGGCCCCAATAGCAATAGAACATCTGTTTGACCGTATCTCATACGACGTAGATCCCATACGGGTCGCTGAGAATGGCAAAAACCAAAAACCTAGACTCTTTGTACTATGCGCTTGCGGGTGCTAAGTCAAAGAAGCGTAGGCAGTACAAGCTCATTAGGCTTAAGCTACTGTCCAGTTAGCTGACCGTCAACATGCACCGTTAACCATTATACGGCCCCCTGATGGAAAGCAATATAAGACCGCCTCGTGCGTCCAGCCTGCAGTGACAAAAGAACAACGTCGGTCTCAAAAGTCTTTCGCTGACAATCCGAGGAAAGTTCTTGTACGAACCCCGGATCAGGGAGCAAATACAACACCTACGCACTTGTGCGCTCGGTTATTCCGGACCCATAAAAGGGTACAATGTGGAACAACCCTTGCTTGACTTGCATAATATGATAAATTACAAGCACAAGGCGAGAGAAACAACTGTGGTCGATGAAATATCCTCTCCAAGTCATCACTGTGTTAAGATCAATTGCTGCTACAACAAAGTAGCAACACCCACAAGCAGGCAGTCGGCCTTCCAGTGACTGTACCAGAAAGAACCCATTCGGCAATAACCCGGAGATCAGGTGCAAGTACCAGAGGAAGAGGATCTTTTCTCTGCCTCATGCTACTCGAACCAGAATCTTTCTACCACTGTAGAAGCATGAAAAATATGCTGGGAGGATCTACGCAGCCTCTTGATGCAGAGCAGCGTAAACAGAGGCCTTCAGAGCCATCAAACGTACAACAGAGCTTTCTCCGCTAAAACACAGCATGAAGTATAAGCTCAAAGGACCATCCGCATAAGTGCAGTACGTCCAGGCCGCTCCAACGTAAGACAGAGTTCTTCATCACCTCCATGGCGTAAAACTCAGCCGCTCTCAAAGCAGCGTTAATGCGTACGAGGAACGCTTCATTTTCCCCGAAATGAACCTGTCAAGTCACGCAGTGAACCTGGCCTCTGACTCCTGACAAAAGTGCTGTACGGCTACCCAGACGACGGCTGGAAACGATGACAGACCCCTCGGGACACGCCCCACAGTATGATGGCGGATCTCGGCATTTAATACAGAGGATTTGGTTAAAATATCACCAAACCGTCGGTTACCAAAGTCCCCCCAGCGTAAACCGCTCTTTCGCGTACAAGAGAATACGCCGCCTTGTTTTACACAGGCAAATATGAGCTGTTTTACGCTCCGCAGTAGACAAACCGCCTGCCACGTCAAAATTGCACTTCGTACAGGGCCCGAGGCACGTCTCTATGTCAAATTGCACAGAGCGACGACAGTTTCCCTCAAGACACGTCTCTGCGATGGATGCACAGAAGGGCTGCAGACCTTCAAAATATGTCTCCGCATTTAATGCACAGGATGGTGGCAAATCTCTGTAAGAGATTTGATTACACCTTCAAAAGCCGTAATTCTGGCGAAGACGTCCACATCAACACTCTGGCACGGTAAGCAGCGGCTTCTACGCTCATTCATGATCTGTGCTCATTCGGCTTCAAATGCTCACTCAGTCTCTACGACCATTCGGCTTCTATGCCTGTTCGGCTTCTATGCCTGTTCGGCTTCTATGCCCATTCGGCTTCTATGTCCATTCGGCTTCTACGCCTGTTCGGCTTCTATAACTATTTTGGCTTCTACGCCAGGGGTGACGGTCATTTGGCTTCTACGCCAACCTCTTCTACACAAGGGATACCTACCTACGTGGCTTCTACGCCGTAATCTTCGCAGCAGATATACGCGTTTTGTCCCCTTAGTTGGACACGTGTCACATGCTCACTCAAAAGGTCATTTATGTACAGGCATTGGTTATTTTAACCGTTGTGTAAAAGGGTGTTGTACTGTCCACTCCTCGGTTGTTACACCGACGGAGTGGTCACTGTCACCAAAACTCTATAAATATAGACCCCTATCAATGGGGAACAAGGTCGACAATTTGGAAGATCGAACCAGGTCGGAGAATTAGTAAAAAGAGAGAGAGAAGAGAGAGAAAGAAGGAGAGAAGAGTCTGGAGCTCAGGCAAAGAGTAGGGGTCGACGGCTCTGGTACCGTGCATCCACCCTCCCTCGCAGCCTTCGAAGCCGCTACCCGTCTTCCACGGCACTTCTTCAACATCGTGTAGTCCAAGGGCTAAAGTGATCGACTGCAGATCAGACACCTATAGCAATTTATACCCAGATTAAATAAATTATACTCCCGCGTCCTCGTATAGGATCAAATTGTACAAGTTTGTTTGTAAACCAAAGGGCACGGGTCTCGTATAAACCCTGTCATTGAAATACACTTTTATTCTTTCGTTTAATACCACAAACAAGATGGCGACTCTGCTGGGGACGACTTTCTCTTCTGACGAGGAAGTAATTGCTCAACACGATACGGTATCCGTGGGATCCGTAAAGAAGACACTGGTCGTCCAATTCGACTAGTCTGCCTACGAAGACATGCTTCGGACTGGGGGTAGCTCTCACTCTCTCTCCGTCCAAGACAACAGGAAGCTGCACAAAGTGTGGATGCCCAAGACATCCTCCGCCGTTCCTGTGGACTCTCCGATCTCTCCGATCTCTCCGACCAATGAGGTGGTAACATCGCTCCCTCCGTGCCCCGTACGTAAAATTCAGTCTCCCGCTACGCGCGGTACAGACAAAACTTCGGAGAAAGCCTCAGCGCTAACCCAGGAGTATCCACTACGCTTTACACGCAGAAAACAGTCTCTCGCTACGCGCGGTACAGACAAAACTTTGGGCAAAGCCTCGGCGCTAACCCAGGAGTACCCACTGCGCTTTACGCGCAGAAATCAGTCTCCCGCTACGCGTGGTACAGACAAAACTTCGGGCAAAGCCTCAGCGCTAACCCAGAAGTATCCACTGCGCTCTACGCGTAGGAACCAGTCTCCCGCTACGCGCGGTACAGTCCAAACTTCTGGTGATGCCTCAGCGCCAGGACAGACAATATCTGACCTCTACGAGGAACCAGATGAACGCCGTAATTTTCGCGAAGGGAAGCAGGCAGCGGAATACTGGACTCCTCGGCCGTTACGCCAGCGAAGGAGCAATCTGCCTACCCTCCGGATTATGCGGGAAGCCGATGGCCAGCTGAGGACCTCTTCAGCCTTACGCCACTCTGAGCGATTCTCCAATTTACGCCAGGCAAAGTCCAACGACGTAAAACATGCTCAAGTTGCTACTCCCCATGACCTGCATAAATACTTAATCCAGAAGCGCAAGGAGAGGGGACCTTCCAACATGTCTATTACGCCCCCTAGCGAGCAATGTTGTAGTAGCCATAAAATTGTGATTGACTGTTGCTGTCCTAAGGCAAAACGGCCGATTTTCGACCGATTGAGCTACTCTCAAGAAGAGCCCGCGTATGCGTCCGTGAATATGGTTTCTCACATACCTAGACGAGGTCCGAGCTCAAGACGTTATCCCGCAGGGCCTCCGAGCCGAAGAAGATTCGAAGACCTCCTCAGGAACACTGAAGCTGGGGTGTTCCAAAATACCCATGCAAGGTCACAGCAACCGACTTCGTACTCATCTGATTCCGACGCTGGGGGTCGCCAATCTCCCAGATCAGATGCTGAGAGTATAGAGTCGACTTCTGCAGCGACCTATACTTATCCTTCGAGGACGCCCAGGGAAATGGGAGTCTACGCCATTGAAGACGAACGCGAGGAAGCTTCGCCGTCAGGAAACGCGGAATAACGTATCACTATGCTGGAAACATCTCTGGGACAAATGCAATCCACGATGGAGAACATGCACCGGATGATGCTAGCTCAGCACGCAACTGCCATGGCTCAAGCATCGGTCCTGCCAACTCAGATACGTGTGGGGGTGGACTTACCACCATCCAACCCGAGCCAAGAGCCTGCGCTAGATCAAGAGTCAGCAGTTCCTCTGCTTCCTCACTCAGGGAATGCCTTACCTCCCGCTGGAGTTACGATACAACCAATTTCACACCACTCCGTAGCCCCGCTTCCGACCAAAAATCCGATACAGGCAGTACGGGAATTGAAAGCCCAGTTCGATGCCTTGAAGCACAAAGATCAGCTCAAGAAACTGGGAATCAACCAACCCTACCCAGCTATCTGGGAAGAAGTCCCTTTTCCTCTGAAGTACAAGCCCCAGACTATGGCTCTGTTCGAAGGAAAAACATCGCCCAGTCAATACATGAACTATTTCAGTATGATGATGGTGTTGCTACAAGGGAACGACGCCCTCCTCACTCGGGTGTTCAAAGGCTGCCTCTCAGGAGTAGCCTATCAGTGGTACCGTAGCTTGGCAGACAACTGCATTACTTCCTTCGAAGACTTCAAAGCTTTATTCTTCACGCGATTCTACGAGGGTGGGATGGACATGTCTATGTCCTCTCTCATCAAAGTCAAACAAAGGGAAAAGGAGGACGTTCGCACCTTCGTCGAACATTTTCGTCAGGCCACTTTATAAATGCCTCCAGGAGTTCCGGACTCGGCGTTAGAAGACATTTGCAGGAAAAACTTCCTTCCCATAGTCTCGGTGTTTACAGGACCATATCAGTTCCATGAGTGGCCTTCGTTCATCGTCTCGGCAGTAGCCGCCGAAGACAACAGTCGCAAGGTGCGCGACAATGGCATCATGATCTCCGCCTCCGATAGAGGCAAAAGGTCATCTCCCAGCAGCGACCATCCTCGCAGCTCCAAGGGAAAAGAAGCTCTGACAGTCAATACGTCCAGACAAAAGACGGCGGTGACCACGCAGACGAAGCCCGGGACTTCCAGGCCCGTCGAAGTCTACTCTTTCGACGACGACGATATCCCTAGTATATTCGAATGTCTTGTCAAAAGTGGCAAGATCACCCTTCCAGAGCTAAGGCGGCCCCAAGAAGCCGGCAGTACTGACGACCCCAAATACTGCATCTTCCACAGATACATACACCACCCAACAAAGGCGTGTTACATACTAAAGAGGAGGATCCAGGGGTTGATCGATGCTAAGGCCATCACTCTGCACAACACCGAGAAGACGGTCACGGCCAACATGATCTCTCTACGGTTCGACGATCTGCCTTCCCAAAAGGTCATGAACGGTGTTACGCCCATTTCTCGAGCTACGATGGACATCGTCAATCTCCCTCCCTCTAGAGATCAAAATCAAGACCTAGTACCCCTGACCACCCGGCAGGGCAAAATCATATGGGTTCATCCAGATTTGATGTCAGAGCTCGAGGAAGAGACCAAGGCGACTAAGCCTACATCCAAGAAGAGCCCCAAATACAGGCCATGCCACATGGTCGCAACTTCTTCTGCATCAGGCGAAGACGAAGTATTTGCCGCAACCCGTTCGGGGAAGGCCTACCTCAACGACAACGGAACAGGTCAGGAAGGCGCACCGGCTGACGCTCTAGCCGCCAAACCATCAGAACAAGGTCCCGCCATGCAAAATATCAGCCCTGCGAAACCTACTCCAGCAGAAAATGGGAAGTAGAGAGAAGTACGCTTTGATAAACCTGTAAAAAATATTCCAAGCAAAGGTTTAGAGAAGCCGTACGAATTTGACATCCTGGCCCAACTAGCCAATACGCCGGCCAGGTTGTCCATCTTTGAGCTACTCAGGCTCTCCCCAGACACTCGTCTAGCCCTGAGCGAAGCACTGATGCAGGCGGAGGTATACTTGACCCAGCTCAAGTCCCCTGACTAGGAGCCAGTGGCGTATCCTCAATGCCACAGCGTGATGGAGGTGGTCCCAAATATCACTTTCACTCAAGACGATATGCTGTTAAAACATAACAGACATGACAGGCCCCTCTATTACACCGGGTACGTCGGTTCTATGTAGGTCGACCGGATTCACATAGATCCGGGGTCGTCGATTAGCATCATCCCTCACAGTCTGCTCAGGCCGCTAAGAATTCCTACCAGCGAACTGGCTTACACTACCACTACAATCATGGGTTTCAATGCTGGAGGAAGTAAGCCATTGGGGAAGATCCGCTTGAGAATCCAGATCGACAATCTTAGATCGGTGGCCACATGTTACGTCATCGATTCAGAGGTATCCTATAATATTTTGCTGGGAAGACCGTGGATCCACGACCACAACATCGTTCCTTCAACCCTACATCAATGCCTTAAATATGTAGACGCACAAGGAACCGTACAAACGGAGGTGGCTGACCTAAACCCGTTTAAAGGAATAGAATCCTACTATTCTGATGCCGTGTTGTACTCCCAAGACCACACGGAAGAAGCGCTAGGCGAGGCCAAAGACGGACCACTCGTCCAAGAGCCAGAAGAGCCCTCTACCACACTGCCACTGTCGATCAAAGTGAAAGGACGAACCACTCGTCCAAGAGCCATAGAGCCTATGGATATCCACCTTAACAAGACCAAGTCAGGAGAAGGGAGTGATCCTCTGGTAATAACTTTGAACCGGAAGCCTCCACCCTTGGCCATCAACCTTCGGCACAACAGGCAGCCGACTGATGTAAGCGCAACCAGGAACGGAGTTCTAGATGATAATAAATATCCTCTTTTCTGGTACATCGATGCTCAAATTCCGAAACAGGAATCCACTCACCATGACGAAGTAGAACCAATAGCACAAAAATTCTTGGAAGCTATAAACTTCTATCGTCCGTATATCTGGGAAGTGGCGTCATCGTCTAATGTCGTCACGACATATGGGCCATACGAGGATTCTATCTTCATCGTCCCGCCTACCTGCAGCAGCCAGCGTTCGATAGTCTTCGGCCGCATGCGCAATCAACCGACTGCCCAGGAAGATCCTTTCGACAACGATACTGGAAGAATGCAGGTTCACCGATACAGCCCTCAAGCGCTGAAGATCATGCAAAACATGGGCTACGACTTAAAGCGGAAGCCAGGCCTCAACTACAGAAGAGGCAGACGGACGTCGTCGCGCGGCAACACCCGCTATCAACAGACCCATTTCGGATTAGGATATGCCACCGCCCTTACGACTTCTAAGTCAGACGAGGACATCTCTTCCTCCTCCCAGAATGGCTCGTCGCCCCCCGACTCACCTGATGCTCTCGAACAAACACTATCAGTAAATATGGTGGTGACAGATCCCTCAGGAGCAGATGAGCAAGATTCGGAGCCGTTTGAGAATGACTCTTGGGCTCAGCAAATGGATACGCAGTGGGAATTTCGCTTCGAGCAAAGAGAGCCTCCCACCAAAGACGAAGTTATCCAGATCGATGTTGGGGGTGAACTTTCGCCAAAGCCAATATTTATCAGTAACAACCTTCCCCCAGCCGAAAGGGAAGAAGTTATACAGCTGATAAAGGAATACATCGACGTCTTTGCATAGAATTACGAGGACATGCCAGGCCTGGACCCGAAAGTAGCTACTCACAAGCTCAATATATTGACTGATTCGAAGCCAGTAAAGTAGCACCAACGCCGGTTCCGCCCAGATATGATGGACGCCATCGAAGCTGAAGTCAAGAAGTTGATAGCCTGCGGATTCATCCGGGAAGAACAACATCCCGACTGGGTCGCCAATGTTGTCCCAGTCATGAAAAAAAATAGAAAGGTACGTATCTGTATCGATTACCGAGATCTGAATACGGCCTGCCCCAAGGATGAATTCCCTCTTCCCATCACGGACATCATGATCGACAACACCTGCGGCTTTGAACGCATATCTTTCATGGACGGGTTCTCAGGGTATAATCAGATCAAGATGCATCCTGAAGACGAGAAGCACACTGCCTTTCGGACACCATTGGGAGTATATTACTACACGGTCATGCCCTTCGGATTGAAGAACGCCGGGGCTACATACCAACGAGCTATGAGTAACATATTCCACGAGCATTTACGTAAAATAGTGGAATGTTACGTGGACGACATAGCCGTCAAGAGCCGCCTCAAAGGTGATCACATTCAAGACCTGAGGACGGTATTCGAGTTAATACGCCAACATCAACTCAAGATGAACCCTACGAAGTCCTTTCTGGGTGTATCTAGTGGCAAATTCCTGGGATTTGTCATTACCGCCAAAGACATCCAAGTGAACCCTGATAAAGTCCAGGCAATCGTGGAAATGCGACCGCCCCGTAATCTGAGGGAACTCAGGGGATTTTAAGGACGTCTGGCTTACATCCGGCGATTCATATCCAACCTCTCGGGGAGATGTCAGCCCTTCTCTCATCTCATGAAGAAAGGTGTATCCTTCGTATGGGACAAAACCTGTCAGCAAGCGTTCGGAGATATCAAGCGCTACCTCACCAGTCCACCAGTTCTGGTGCCTCCCGTTATGGAAAAACCGTTCTTGCTGTACGTCCGAGCAATGGATCATTCGCTAGGAGCTCTTCTCGCACAGAAGAACGATATAGGGCATGAACAGGCTATCTACTACCTCAGCAGGATGATGGTCGGAGCCGAACGCCGGTACAACCCAGTGGAGAAAGAATGCCTAGCTCTGATGTTCGCTATCCAAAAGACGCGTTACTACGTCACCGGCCAGACTATCCACATCATCTCAAGGATTAACCCTCTTTGAGTACTGATGAGCAAGCCGAGCGTTCTTAATTCCCGACTCGCAACTTGGGCGATGCTGATAACACCATATGACATGGTATACGTACCGCAGAAGTCCATCAAAGGCCAAGCGCTGGCCGACTTCCTAGCTGCTCACCCGATCCCGGAGGCCTCCAAATTATACGAAGACATTCCCGACGAAGTTGCAGAATGTAATTCCGCAATGGAAGGTGACGCATGGCAACTGTTCTTCGACGACGCCTCCAGAACCAGTCCTAAGGGAAACGTCGTTTCGGGAGTGGGAGTCGTCCTGGTCGCCCCTGATCAGCTCGTCATCTACCGAGCATATTCTCTTAGCGAGCCCTGCTCCAACAATGTGGCGGAGTATAATGCTCTACTAATAGGGCTCCAAGTTGCTAAAAAGCTAGGGGTAGAGTCCCTGGAAGCTTTCGGTGATTCTCTGCTTATCGTCAATCAAGTCAGGGGAATATATGAAGTCCGGAATCCAGACCTCATCCCCTATCACCAAGCGACGGTCGAGATAGCCATGACATTCAAGGAGTTCTTCCTAGAGCATGTACATCGATCTCAGAATCTGGAAGCTGATGCACTAGCCAGTCTAGCGGCAGATTTAGCTACTCCCGTTAGAAGGCAGGATTCGATAATCCTTCTTAACAGAGATTTGTTCTGTGTGAAGAACAACTGTCACATAGAACGCAGCTACGCTGTCAACGCTGATCCTCCTACGAGAGATTGGACAAGTCCCTTCATAGATTTTGTGGCATACGGAATCTTGCCGGAGGACCCCAAAGAAGCAGTATCCGTCAAGAGACGATCACTACGCTTCTACTTCGATGCATCTTCACGAAGCCTGTATCGCCGGACCTACGACGGATTACTATTGAGATATCTCTCTAACGAAGAAGCACAGCAGATTATCCGTGAAGCTCACGACGGCGTGTGCGGAGCGCATCTACCTGGTCCTAAGCTACAGGACCGTATCAGGAGAATGGGCTATTACTGGCCTACTATGATCGCAGATGCAATACGGTATGCAAGACATTACAGAGCCTGTCAGGTTCATGCAGACTTCATACATCAACCGTCTGAACATCTATATCCCACGGTCACATCCTGGCCTTTCGAAGCATGGGGTATAGATATCATCGGTCCTATCCACCCGTTTCTTCCAGGGGTCACCAGTTCATACTGGCCATCACGGATTACTTCTCCAAATGGGCAGAGGCAATCCCTCTCGCTGAGGTAAAGGCATCTAATGTGATCAGCTTCATCAAGCATCACGTCATTTATCGCTTCGGGGTACCCCGGAGGATAATTCACGACAATGGGCCTCAGTTCATCAGCCAAGCATTTCATCAGTTTTGCGATAAAAATCGGATACACAATATTGCCTCTACGGCATACTATCCGGCTGCTAATGGTTTGGCGGAAGCTTTCAACAAAACCATTATCAAACTCTTGAAGAAATTTGTCTCTTCAAACAAAAGAGACTGGAACGAGAAGCTGGGCGAATGTCTCTGGGCATACGGCACAACGGTACGGACACCGACAGGTTGTACCCCCTTTTTACTGGTCTACGGGAGCGAAGCAGTTCTTTCCATCGAAATCCAGATCCCATCGCTCAGGATAGCCGTGACTAGTGAGCTAACTCGAGAAAAGAATGACCTGTTAAGGCTCCAAGAGCTGGAAGGATTAGACGAGAAACACCTCCAAGCTCAACAGCGCATCGTGCTCTACCAAGCACGCATTTTCAGAGCTTTCAATCATAAAGTGAAGGAAAGGGTGTTCAAAGTCGGCGAGCTAGTTCTAGCCGTAAGAAGGCCGATGATTCTTACTCGCAGAAGTAAAGGCAAATTCTAGCCCAAATGGGAAGGCCCTTATGTGATCGAGACAACGTTCTCGAATGGCGCTTACAGGTTAGCCCAGCCTAACGGAGACCTGTTAATGGGTCCTATCAATGGTAAATTCCTGAAGAGGTACTATGCTTAATCTCCCCCGCTCGAGTGGAATATAGCGAGGATCTCGATTCTGACAAAACTACTTCCAGAACGCAATTAGTTGGGTTACACTCTATCATGTCCGTAAGACCTCTGAATAGATGTCCCGCTAAAAGGTTATCGAGAGTTTATCACGTCCATACTACCTCTGATATTACTCTCGCCTAAAAACTGTCATTTATATTCCGGAATGACGGGTCCACAAAAGTCAGAAAGGAGTCACCTTTATTTATTCCCAAAAGGGAGACAGAATTACATCTGGGCAAGCAAAAAGGGAAAGGATACATCATGATGGCGGAGTAGTCAGATTGCGAATCAGCCGCTCCAGTGCAACTATCCTCTCATTCCTAAGAGCCAAGGCGTCGGCGCGAACCTGCTCCAACCGTGCCTCGGGAGTGTTCGTAAGGGTCAGATCAGTCTTTGCCCGAAGACAACCCGCACGAGCAGCTTCTGCACGGTCCAATTCCTGTCACGCTGCGCTCAGACGACCAGCTGCTACCTCTAGACCCGCCAGCGACTGAGAAGCCCACTCCTCTGCCCGAGCAAGTTTTTCCTTCAGCTTAGAGGCCCTCGCCGCATTCCCTTTATGCTTGGATCGACACTGCGTCTCAACAGCAAGAGCCTCTTCCACGATAGCTTTTCTCCTATCCATCTCCAGCTTATGCTTCTAGATGGAGTTGTCTAGGCTTTCCAGCTTTGTAGCAAGCCGCGCAGTCATGAGGTCGAACCGAGTCTGGACATCAGCATCGAGGCTGCCCCGAGTCAGCTGCAAGTATTCGGTAATGGGTTGCTCTAACCCATTAACCACCGCCTCCAGGGCGTCAGATACCCAAGGATCGCCGAGCTCCCTGATGACCCCGATCGAAGCAAGAGAAGTCTTCTTCAGGCACTCGAAATCTAGACTCTTTACTAACACCATTGATATTATCGTTTTCAAACCAGTGTAGAAGAGGCTGGTATGTTGCTCGGTCAACGCAACTAGATCCGACTGGACGCCGGGAGCGGCCGCAATATCAGCAAGTCCCTCTCCAGGGATAATTGCAGACGAGGTGGCCACAGCCGTCGCATCGATGCATGGTGCGACCGAAGAAGGTGCGGCAATGGCGGTCGAAGTCATCGCCACACTCACAAGAGGCAAGGTCACGACGACGGGTTCATCCTCCTCTTGAGGTGACGAAACTACTCCGGGCGTACTGGCCCCCGAAGCCACTTCCTCATCGAAGTCGAACGCCTTCGTATCATCATCAGGAGCCCGAGCGGAGCCAGAATGCGCTTCAATGCTATACTCCCCGTGGGCGCTATCCCCTGAAAAGAGGACAAGAAAGTTAATATCAGTATGATGATAATCTTTCTAAAGGGAGACATAAAGACGACATTTACCTGGAGCCAACGACATATACGATGCATCTGCACCCGAGGTAGCTAAACCACGCCTTAATGATGCAATACGAACCGTCATACCTGGAGAAGAAGGTGGGCCGACCGACATCGCCAAGAGTTCTGTCAAGCCTTCACCAAGACGCGGTCGAGGTTCATCAGCTGAAATCTCGCCAGACGTGCTCGTTGACACGACGGGAGTCTTTCCCGCTGCTGACCTCGGGAAAGATTCTCCCATCTGCCTCGGCCATACAGGCAACCTCGCTCCGCTACCTGGAGCAGCAGCCACGACAGCGACCTCTAGCGAGGATTCTCCGGCGCCGCCGGCCGGAACTATAGAAGGTCCCTCTCTAAAAGGCGAGGAAATTAAGCCAAAGAATCATCCCTGATATAGGGAGAGGCAGGCTCACTCCTGGGAGCCTCAACACCAAGAATGCGGAGAGGACGAGCAACCGTCTCCTTCCTCCTCTTACGAAGAAAAACTTCCTTCGGAGCAGAAGCCCGTCGCTTCCCAGATGAGACTACCAAAGCCCCCGCAGGCGGAGGCACTTCGTACCTCGGCACCGACACTAGAGGCTCATCCGGAGTACCAGACTCCTCGCCCTCGTCGGAAGAAACCGAGGGGACGTCAACTCTTCCCCCAGGCTTGGGAGAAGGCACCCTGAAGCTTCTACGCGTGTCAAAATCACGATGGAAGGTGTTAATCGCCACATAGAACTGGGCGTAAGAATGGAGAATGCGGAGCTGCGTGGAGGTTGTAACGACCGGCACAATGCAGGTTGCTCCCGTACAACCCATAATAAAATACCGCCACCCTCTGGCTCCATCAATGAGTCCGCCCCTGGACCTAAAGTTGTTGACGGCATTGCCCACGTGCAACTGATCGTACCCAAACTGCCGGGCAAATCGACTAGGCAAGTAGGGCTCGAAGAAACAATGATCTTCGCTCCTATACATCAGATGGAAGGGTCTAATATAGACCAACCAGTTAAAAGCTTCCGGGAAAAGGTCGGTCTTCTCTCCACCTGAATCCTCAAGCTGCACCCCTGATTGATTGCGATGAACGGAGGGGACAATGCAGAGGATCTTTCAGCCATGGCTGAGGTTCAACACCAGCCGACAGTCTAAGACTATGTTCACATTCCAGGAGGAATCCTTGTAATCCAGCAAGAATATACCCCCCGAGCTGCTACCGGAGCCAGGAGACATCATTCGGGGATTATGGAGAATTAACCATCCCATCAAATATAGGTATGGTAACTCCACCCTGGGAAAACTTTCACGCCGAGCTTCGTCGACGAGCAACCCATCAGTTATGGCTCTCAAGCCAGCCTGTATACGGCACACCATGGCGGGAAGCAAGCCCAGTCTTGCCCCGAATACCAGGTGCACTACCGGCCACAGGATGTTCCGATGAATAGGGTCCGCGGACGCTGTGCCGGGCACTACTACTCGACGCAGTCATATGGAGAGGAAACCAGCCAACTGGGCTTCCTTAGACAGAGGCCGGCGACAGCGCCTCAAGTAACTACAGGCCTTAGTGCCTTCGGGGTACTTTCCTACCCCCTCGACAAGAATCTGATCCGGAGCTGCGGCCTCCTCCATAAGACCCTCGACGACCTGGACGCTAAGTACGCCCAAACAGTTCAAGGGCTCATTTTTGCCCCCCGAGGCTTTCTCCGACTTGACAGCCCTAGCTCGGTGAAAGAAGAGGTAGGACATCCACTTGGTGGTATGAGCCAAATCAGAAGGCTCGTTATAAAAAGCGGTGCACGCGAAGTATTGACACATCAGCTCCTGATATACTTCCGCCACCCGAGGGTCCAAATCTCCCAACTCCCGGTTGGTGGGAACATACTCTTTATAGGGGGTATCCCCCATCGGCAGTCTCGAGACAACTGCCATCTCGTGGAGCGCCAATCCCAACTCCCCCAGTGGAGTGGCAAAGGTCCCAGTGAACGGAATGTACTGCTCCATCAGCGCCACGAACAATTTAGGGTTTGGAGGCAACCCGACGCTCGTCGCACTCACAGCGGCATATAGCCCAATGACCTCCAGCTCTCTCCGGAAGTGCTTCAAGGCCCAGCCCACTAGGCATGTCCATCGGGAGTTTGTTGGGGCGATCCACCCATTACACCGAGGATTCTCCTTGGGATATACCCCGCCTCGTCCCATGAAGTTGTTGCAGAAGGTCGACAATTGGACCGGCTGGATCACCGAGCTGTCTTCACTCGGGACACTACCCGGACACAGTCCCCGGAACAACGTCACGAAGCCGGAAGGGCGACTGACAAACGACCCCCGGTCCGCTCCTTTGAGATAAAAAATCTTCCCCGGCTTACCGTGAAGATCAGGAGTCAGCATCCACGACATCTTCCTGGGATGCATCGCATGGAAGAAGGCCGAGATGGGATAATCCCTCGGCATCGTTGGCAAATACAAAACCAAATTCCCGGCAGAGAAAACTCAGGGCTCCCTCTTAGGCCTCGTCTGGGACTGTTTGTCAATCATGTCCCCAAAGAGGAAAGCCGGCTTTATGTACTGCTCCCCGTCTACGTAGGTCAGGGGCTCGCCATTAATCATGCTCAGCAGTGTCCGCTCGCCCTGAACCGATATCAGAAACCCCCTTCCCTCAGGATACTGGGGTCCGGAGATGGAAAATGCCATGTGGGACAGATCCTCCAGGTAGTTCGAGTGCAGCATCCCAGCAGCGGAGCCCATCACCTCGGCCAGTGGAGACTCGCCCAGATCAAGTGCAAAAGTGCAAGGGAAATATGTCATTACAAATTTTGCACAAACGTATGGACCAAGGAAATGATAGTCTGTGCTCTATGCAGGATCGTAACCATTTGGTTATTTTACGCCGGAAGTCCCCTCCACAAGCGTAAAACTCAAATTTTATGATATACGCCAACTTTCGGTAGCCAGAGCTTTTACGCTCAGGGCTACGAAAATATGGAGTCTTTACGCTGGCACATTAGAAATATGGGCGTAAAAGATAAAAATGCCTCCGTACATCATCTTCCTCCAAAGAGGCTATCAGCACAGAAGACGACCTAGCGCGGTCACGTTCAACGTGTGCGAAGGAGTTTTCGTCGTTTTTGTCACCCCAAAGGCTATACCTCTAAAGCCGGGTGCGCTACTCGTCGGCGGGATACTTTGCTCGACAGGAAGTTTGCCTTGACCGACCAGAGACTCCCTCGCTGGGGCAGAAGAATTAGATGAAGAACCTATGCTCTTTCCCTTAGCGGAGGAGATTTATTTCGGCGCCATTTCTGAAGACTCGAAGTGCTCGGAGAAGGAACGAAGAAAAACTCGAACAGTCGAAAGCTCTCTTTCGCAGAAGACAGATAAAAAGTTCTTCTCTCAAAAAACTTGGGATATATATAGTCCATGTCGACTCCTCGAATCCTCGGACGAACTCCTCGAGACCCTAACCAAATCTCGCAGATTGGTTATGATTGGATGCTACGTCAGCCCACTACCCTTGGAAGACGGACAGTCAGCGAATTCGAAAGATTTTTCGTGCAAAACGGTTCAGCGGGTTCTACGCTAAAAGAGCTTTCTACGCTCGACAGCAACGGATCTACGGTTTTTACGCTCGCAAGTTACAAGTCTATGATTTTACGCCCGGATGCCTTTGTGCTCGGTAGCTTTTATGCTCGAGAGGCCACAAACCTACGACTTTACGCTTAGCAGATACCAAATCGTCGATCTCACGCTCGGTGGCGCTCTGTTTACGCTCAGAGGCAACAGATCCGCAAACTTCACGCTCAAAGAAACTTTCTTTTCAGGAGCTATAAATCAAACAGTTCTACGCTAAAGGAGCTTTCTACGCTCGACGGCTATGAATCTACAGCTTTACGTTCGACAGCTATAAGTCTATGGTTTTATGCCCGGATGTCTTTGTGCTCGGTAGCTTTTATGCTCGAGAGGCAACAAACCTACGACTTCACGCTCAAGAACCATAAGTCTACGATTCCGCGCTCGATGGTGTTTTACGCCCAGAGGTTACAAACTGATGATTTTGTGCTCCACGACTTTTCGCATATTCGAAACAGTCCCCAAAGCGGTCAATTGCAAAGAGTTCAACACAGAAGATACTCGTTCTTGACCCAAAGCATCCCAAGTACCCAGAGCATACAGAGTTCAAACATTGAGAAATTACTCTTCTCGGGTCCAAAATTGGAGGTTCATCCAGACTCCAGTCTGAATATCTCGTCTATCAAAAGATGGCAACTCAGTTAGACAGCCATTTTTTGACCCTGTTCCAAAGGATTTCTCGGGAAGTCATTCTTGAAGACGAAGTCTGAACAAAAATTCTGTTTATCAGAAGTTTAGAGCTCTACGCGGTTCCTCAGTCCTAGCAACAGGACAGTTCTAAAATGTTCAAAATGCTCTACAGCGTTCTATGGACTATTCGCTATGCATAAAAGACAGGACCTAGCACTCTTTCTACAGAGTCGGCGTAAAGATTCGGACGTGTTGAAGCTACACATATTCAGACTTCACAGCAACGTATGGCAAGATGATCATATGAAGAAGCAAGACAATTTTATTAAAAGATCAAAGTCATGATTACATATGAGGGAAATCCAATCTACAAGGGTTTTCTTTTCATTTTCATGATTACAACTGAAGGAAACTCCGTCTACAAAGGGTGTCATGACCCGCACCCGGTTATTCGGGCACGAGTGCGTGGGCACGTCCAGCCTACGCCGCAGTGTCGGCGGTAGTACGCTGTCTAGGTCATTTCTGGGGTCAAAAAGCATCTATCTCATCCACAATAATGAACATATAAGAATAATCACAGGAAAAAGGAATGCTAAGATTTCATAATATTTAATCTGTGACAACTAAACCACAGTTAATACAAGCCAGAAGATAAATCGGGGACAAACCCGAGTATGTGTTGAAAGGAAATACAATAATAACTAACTGGCTACTCCTCCTCAAAGGTAGTCTCCGGAGTGGGAGCCGGCTCCTCAATGTGTCACCTGCTAACTCATAGGGGCCATAATAGGTAGGGGCAAAGTCCTCATTATCGCCTAAAACAATGAATCCAGTCAGGAAAGGAGCAAAGTACACAATGCACAACAAGATTAAACTAAATATTCATGACAATTAAAAAGAACTGACAGGTATCATGTTGAGGATATGTATAAATAAATAGTAACAATAACTAAGAGTTAATTGCTGTAAGACAGGGACATGAATAAAACAGGAACAAGGTGACAGGAAAATGAATTACAACCAGGCAATAGGAACTGTAACAAGACAAGAAACTATGTGTGTGAACTTGTGTATTTAGAATACCTAGTTGGCATGTAGGGGTTTATAGGGTTAAACCGGCCATCATAGACGGCTATTAATCACGAATAATCGAGATCCGACTAATGGACAGTCGTGTACCAACAGCTATTAAACATGGCAAGGGTCAGGGTAACTACATGCCTTTCAGTATTCTCCCACCCGACATGAAAATAAGACATGAAATACAGTATCCAAGACATAAAATCCAGAATTCTAACACTACGTGTAATCATCAAGGGTACTAGTAGAGCAGGAAATTAATTATCACAATATAAAAAATAAACTTGAAGTGCAGGTACTTGCCTGTTGTTAGGATCCGATTAATAGTTCTTCGGGGAAATATCCAGATATGAGTCCAAATGCTGAAATAAACATTACCATCACGTTCAGAAGATGTCAAATAGCTAGAAACGCCTGTCCTTGGGTCCAATTTGGAGACAAGGGCAAAAACGGCAGTTTCGGGTCAAAACGGGGTCCGCCGGTGGGCCCGCTTTGCACCGAAAAATGCGTCTGGGTCAAAGGTCTCCAAATTCACCAAACTTAGTGTCAACAGGTCAGGAACGCTGATACGAACCCAACGGAACTTTCAGATTTGGATTCCGATGAGCCGAACACAAAATCGTCCGTCGAGCGGGGCTTGTGGGGCCCACGACACGCGATTTCGTCAACGTTCTCAGAATCGAACCAAACTTGACCCACAGGACCAGCGTATCGCTATGAGTCCGATGGCGTAAGTTTCGTCTCGATCTGACGAGTGTGCACGAAGTTAGGGTGAATTGCAGAAAAGGCAGATACGGGGCGATGTCCGCGGATACGCGTTGATTCCGGTGTGCACGCACACCCGAATCAGCTTCCACGAACTCTCATACGTCCGTATCGACGATGCGCACGTATCTGTGAAGACCGCACGCGACCAAGTCATCCCGTTTGGCGGGGCGCACTCAGTTCCGGGGTGAAACAGGGTCTGGTTTTTCCTGTTTTTGGATCGCGGTGTGCGATCACCACAGGACGCGATGTCCCGAACAGTTTGTCCGGACACCGAGAGGGTCATACAGGCTTCACAACGTAATTTACAGAATTGAAAACGGAGATACAGGGTGCAAGATACGAGTACCTGAACGAGGCTCGAAAGACCAGAAATTTTCGTGTCCGTGTCGTGTCCGACACGACACGAAGAAAAGGGGGTTAGGGTTAGGGTTTCAGGGGATTCCGGCGAGGATGCGGCGGGGCCCGGCCGGAGGAGCACCGGAGGGGGGGGGGGCTGGACGGCTCGCCGGGGCGAGGCGGAGGCACTGGCGGGCGGGGCGGCGCCGGAGTCCGGCGGAGGCGGCTGCCAACGCTGCTGCTGCTGCTGCTGTGTCCTTCGTCGGGGAGCCGTAGTCGACGGGAGGTGGGCGGAGGAAGGAGAGAAAGGAGGAGCCGGGGAGGAGAACGGCTGGGCAGGGTGGCGGCACCGGTGGCTCAGGGCGACGGCGGTCAGGCGAGGCCGGAGCGGCGTGGTGGTCGGAGGGGATTGCTGGGTCGGGGGAGGAGAACGGAGGGGAGGGTTTTATAGGCAGGCGGCGGGGTCGTGGCTCCGGGCGAGGCAGAGGAGGGGCCGACGGGTGCGGGGACGTGCGGAGCGGGCGGCGCGGCTACGTGGCCGGCGAGGCGGCGGAAGAAACGGCCGAGCGGAGCGGGTCGTGCGGAGGGGGAGGAGAAAATGGGTTGGCGGGTCTGCGGGTAGCGGGTCGGGCGGCGGGTGGACCCGGCCCGACCCGATAGGGAATTGGGCTGGGCCGGATGGCTGGTTGGGCCGGTTTGGGCCGGGTCGGCCCAAGAGAAAAAGAGAAAAAATAAAAATAAAATAAAAATAATAATAATAATTAATTAAATAAATAAATACATAGTTTTAGGTGAATTAAAATTAGGTCCGGGGTCCAATAAATTCCAGAAAAATTGCCCTAAGTCCAGTTTTCCATTTTACACCCAAAAATGTTATTTCCATGATATTTTAATATTATTTATTAACAATTAAAAATCATTTATTAATTGAAAACCTTGATTTTAATTACAGAAAATTCCCAGAAAATTCCAGAAAATTGTAAAAAATCCCAATTTGAAATTCTTGCAAAATCTGGGGGTTTACAATCTACCCAACTTATAAAAATTTTGTCCTCGAAATTTAAAATTAAGCCATAATCTGTTAACCCTTTATGTACATAAGGCAAGTCAATCGAAATCTCCTTGCGATAGTTAGAATCCCTATCATATCCACTGCGATCATTTCATGGTTAAAATAACTACTGTTCCAATCAAGATTCAGCCTGGGGTTATTACTTCTTACTTCCTCAATTTACCTACAGGTGAAGTTTAATTTAAGTCCATATAATATCTTCAAGGATTGCATATGCTTATGACCTTGCCTCACTAACTATCATAAATTTCCTCTAGAAGTGATTCGAGTCCAACAGTATTTTCATTCATAATTGTATGCTATAAATTTTTAAATTCCAGTCACATTCTCAATATTCCGACTAGGTAATCCAATCATCAAAATTCAAATCATCAAATTGAAAAATAATTTAAGTGTAGTCCACCCATGTTCTGAATTATGTATCCTTTTAATTTGACAATTTTACTTTCATTATTCAAGATTTAAATCATGTACCTAAGGTATAATTGTTGGGTCCTCGATATCATTAATCATCTTAGTCACTTTTCTAAATTTTCAAAAATGAGAAAGGCTTGCTTCTTCCAATCTAACCTTACTCGGTCACAATCCAAAGGACATTCCCCTCGAGTTGACAATTGTATTGCTACCCAACTTAGAATTTTACCCATTCATCACAAAAGACTATATACTTTAAGAAAATATTCCTTAATATGGTTACTCATGTCATTCAATCCTCGAAATTTTAACGCCGATCATATCACATATGATATGTCCTCAATTACGAAGGTTAATCCTCAAGTATGTGATCGGCCTAAGTGGCATCTCTAGTACTATCTATGTATCAAACTTATACCAAGTGCAGGATTTTATCTTCCCGAAATAAGGGAAGACGAGGATCAATAATAAAGAGTTCAAGGGTGGGGTGATAGAACAGAAGTATAGGGATCAAGGCGTTTAAAGAATTCTAATGGGATTTGTCAGGCGGTTATGGATTGAGGTTCTATTCTGATAGTCATTTATTCGCATGCTCGTATTAGTTCAGTTATGTAACTGATACGATATGCTCAGCATGTCTAGGTCAAGTATATTTGTATACTAATCACTATGTATCTCAATCCACGTAAAGTAGTCGTGCGAAGTGCGAATCAAAATGCACTAAGGTTGATCAGACCATAATACACTGATTCTGAATAGACACTTGTATTAGTGTACGCGTCCAATAATACATGTGTCATGAACAAGCCTGATAAAGAGTAAGCTTGCAAAACTAGGCTATAGAATAGCAGCATAAACAAAGTACATCAAAATTAAGTGCGCTAGATGATGATGAAAGGAGGTACAAAATTATTTAAGTTCACAAAACAACTTACAATAAGCACAATAACAAAAGATTCTACAAACTCTACCGTTTATTAATTATAAAGCATACCAGGTTGTTTAGCAAATTTAAAATTTCTAGGTTGGGGCTGAGGTCATGAACCAATAGGCGCGGGCTAAACAATACTAGAAGGGCAGCTAAAAAAAATCGCTTACGCGCATTAGTGACTCTAAGAGTCTGCACGTTCTCCACGGTCATCGCGTAAGTTTGTCCGTGTTCTTGGAGCAGCTGCACAGTCCCTCACTTGATGTGCTGTTGATCCACAAAATAGACAGACACCTAGCCTCTTTCTACAATCCTTCCAAATATGACCTTGTTTTCGACAATAGCCACAAATGGGAGCTCGTTGGTTCTGCCCTTGGGTTGGATTCATCTGTGGTCGCTTTGCAGCTCTTTCCTGCTGTGCTTGGTCTGGTGCTGACGCATACGACCGCTTCCGGCTAGACTCGATCCTTGTGGTGCACTCCACAGGTCGTGCTGCAGTAAGAACGTCTTCGTCGAAGGTAATTGCATTTGAACTGCTTGGCTTACGTGACTCCGAGCTAATTCTGTCGATGAAGTTCTCCGCTTGGTTTTGCTGAGTTTCTTGTTGAACCTTCTGATAGGCTTGCATCATTATGTAGAACATGCGAAACATCTGCTGTTCGTCCATAGGCGGTCCCGGTAGGAAGGAAGGCATCGGTGGAATAGGCTGCGTCGAGGGTGGAACGCCATCTTGACGGATTATTGAGGCAGGCTGACTTGCTTGACTGCCTTGTGATGATTGGCCTTCACCGACTGGTATCACATCGTTTCCTTGGGTAATCATAACGGTTTGTGGTGTTTCTGCATGAGTCTCATTGCTGGCTTGTGGGTCCATCTCCCTGTATCCAAAATAACCAATAAGAGGCGCACAGGAATCAAGCTAAGATGCAAGTTTATATTAGTTCGAATATGATACAGATATCAAAAAAATGATTCAAGCAAGTGGATGAGATCCTATAAACTTATCCTAGCTTTATTGCAGGCCTGTTCGGTCCCTGAGTTGAAACCGAACAATTTAGTCATTTGACCTGCATGGGCCACCACAAAAACGTGTCACGACCCGCACCCGGTTATTCGGGCACGAGTGCGTGGGCACGTCCAGCCTACGCCGCAGTGTCGGCGGTAGTACGCTGTCTAGGTCATTTCTGGGATCAAAAAGCATCTATCTCATCCACAATAATGAACATGTAAGAATAATCACAGGAAAAAGGAATGCTAAGATTTTATAATATTTAATCTGTGACAACTAAACCACAGTTAATACAAGCCAGAAGATAAATCGGGGACAAACCCGAGTATGTGTTGAAAGGAAATAAAATAATAACTAACTGGCTACTCCTCCTCAAAGGTAGTCTCCGGAGTGGGAGCCGGCTCCTCAATGTGTCACCTGCTAACTCATAGGGGCCATAATAGGTAGGGGCAAAGTCCTCATCATCGCCTAAAACAACGGATCCAGTCAGGAAAGGAGCAAAGTACACAATGCACAACAAGATTAAACTAAATATTCATGACAATTAAAAAGAACTGACAGGTATCATGTTGAGGATATGTATAAATAAATAGTAACAATAACTAAGAGTTAATTGCTGTAAGACAGGGACATGAATAAAACAGGAACAAGGTGACAGGAAAATGAATTACAACCAGGCAATAGGAACTGTAACAAGACAAGAAACTATGTGTGTGAACTTGTGTATTTAGAATACCTAGTTGGCATGTAGAGGTTTATAGGGTTAAACCGGCCATCATAGACGACTATTAATCACGAATAATCGAGATCCGGCTGATGGACAGTCGTGTACCAACAGCTATTAAACATGGCAAGGGTCAGGGTAACTACATGCCTTTCAGTATTCTCCCACCCGACATGAAAACAAGACATGAAATACAGTATCCAAGACATGAAATCCAGAATTCTAACACTACGTGTAATCATCAAGGGTACTAGTAGAGCAGGAAATTAATTATCACAATATAAAGAATAAACTTGAAGTGCAGGTACTTGCCTGTTGTAAGGATTTGATTAATAGTTCTTTGGGGAAATATCCAGAGATGAGTCCAAATGCTGAAATAAACATTATCATCACGCTTAGAAGATATCAAATAGCTAGAAACGCCTGTCCTTGGGTCCAATTTGGAGACAAGGGCAAAAACGGCAGTTTCGGGTCAAAACGGGGTCCGCCGGTGGGCCCGCTTTGCACCAAAAAATGCGTCTGGGTCAAAGGTCTCCAAATTCACCAAACTTAGTGTCAACAGGTCAGGAACGCTGATACGAACCCAACGGAACTTCCAGATTTGGATTCCGATGAGCCGAACACAAAATCGTCCGTCGAGCGGGGCTTGTGGGGCCCACGACACGCGATTTCGTCAACGTTCTCAGAATCGAACCAAACTTGACCCACAGGACCAGCGTATCGCTACGAGTCCGATGGCACAAGTTTCGTCTCGATCTGACGAGTGTGCACGAAGTTAGGGTGAATTGCAGAAAAGGCGGATACGGGGCGATGTCCGCGGATACGCGTTGATTTCGGTGTGCACGCACACCCGAATCAGCTTCCACGAACTTTCACACGTCCGTATCGACGATGCGCACGTATCTGTGAAGACCGCACGCGACCAAGTCGTCCCGTTTGGCGGGGCGCACTCAGTTCCGGGGTGAAACAGGGTCTGGTTTTTCCTGTTTTTAGGTCGCGGTGTGCGATCACCACAGGACGCGATGTCCCGAACAGTTTATCCGGACACCGAGAGGGTCATACAGGCTTCATAACGCAATTTACGAAATTGAAAACGGAGATACAGGGTGCAAGATACGAGTACCTGAACGAGGCTCGAAAGACCGAAAATTTCCGTGTCCGTGTCGTGTCCGACACGACACGAAGAAAAGGGGGTTAGGGTTAGGGTTTCAGGGGATTCCGGCGAGGATGCGACGGGGCCCGGCCGGAGGAGCATCGGAGGGGGGGGCTGGACGGCTCGCCGGGGCGAGGCGGAGGCGCTGGCGGGCGGGGCGGCGCCGGAGTCCGGCGGAGGCGGCTGCCAACGCTGCTGCTGCTGCTGCTGTGTCCTTCGTCGGGGAGCCATAGTCGACGGAAGGTGGGCGGAGGAAGGAGAGGAAGGAGGAGCCGGGGAGGAGAACGGCTGGGCAGGGTGGCGGCGCCGGTGGCTCAGGGCGGCGGCGGTCAGGCGAGGCCAGAGCGGCGTGGTGGTCGGAGGGGATTGCTGGGTCGGGGGAGGAGAACGGAGGGGAGGGTTTTATAGGCAGGCGGCGGGGTCGTGGCTCCGGGCGAGGCGGAGGAGGGGCCGACGGGTGCGGGGACGTACGGAGCGGGCGGCGCGGCTACGTGGCCGGCGAGGCGGCGGAAGAAACGGCCGGGCGGAGCGGGTCGTGCGGAGGGGGAGGAGAAAATGGGTTGGCGGGTCTGCGGGTAGCGGGTCGGGCGGCGGGTGGACCCGGCCCGACCCGATAGGGAATTGGGCTGGGCCGGATGGCTGGTTGGGCCGGTTTGGGCCGGGTCGGCCCAAGAGAAAAAGAGAAAAAATAAAAATAAAATAAAAAAAATAATAATAATAATTAATTAAATAAATAAATACATAGTTTTAGGTGAATTAAAATTAGGTCCGGGGTCCAATAAATTCCAGAAAAATTGCCCTAAGTCCAGTTTTCTATTTTACACCCAAAAATGTTATTTCCATGATATTTTAATATTATTTATTAACAATTAAAAATCATTTATTAATTGAAAACCTTGATTTTAATTACAGAAAATTCTCAGAAAATTCCAGAAAATTGTGAAAAATCCCAATTTGAAATTCTTGCAAAATCTGGGGGTTTACAAAGGGCCTCCTCATCATCGTCTGAAGATTGCCCAGAAGCTGTTCTGACAGGTTCTCGCTGGGCTTCAATTCTTCATCCATCTTCTCCAGCAGTCGGTCAGTTGCCGCAAACTGACTGACAGGGCAATGATCAACGGCGGGCGGATACAGAACTGGGCCTGCATAGATTTTACAGATCCCATGCTTCATGCACCGATCAAACCGGGACAGAGCGAGGCTGTCTGATTCTCGTCACCGGAGGCAAAGAGAGAAGACAGCACTTGCAAGCTGTGTGGTCAAAGACGACCCTTCCTCTCTCCTGGAGCAGCGCCATACAAAGTTACTGATTATCCCGAGCAAGGGAGGCTAAGATATCCTTTCATGATCCATCGTTGCAGTGGACATTTGCTCGAAGATGCCATCTTTTTCGGCTCCCTACACGCTGGAAGAACATGATCTCCTTCTTCCTCAGGTCGACCCGACGAACTCCGACGATCATCTCTGCATGGTGATGGGAATGTGGTGAGAACAGGTTCACCCCCAGCCTTTTTATAGGCAAAAGAGATCACAGCGGTCCCCAATAAATCCGCCATAAAGTTCGCATCGACCGTTTCAGCGCTCCATTCAGAAACGTTTCGAGTTACGAGGGGCCGTTCATGCTTCATTCAAAGCGTTTCAAATTCCGAGGAATTTAAAAGCTTTGAAAGGGGTCTTGTAGAAGCATAAAAAATATGCTGGGAGGATCTACGCAGCCTCTTGATGCAGAGTAGCGTAAACAGAGGCCTTCAGAGCCATCAAACGTACAACAGAGCTTTCTCCGCTAAAATACAGCATGAAGTATAAGCTCAAAGGACCATCCGCGTAAGTGCAGTACGTCCAGGCCGCTCCAGCGTAAGACAGAGTTCTTCATTGCCTCCATGGCGTAAAACTCAACTGCTATCAAAGCAGCGTTAATGCGTACGAGGAACGCTTCATTTTCCCCAAAATAAACCTGTCAAGTCACGCAGTGAACCTGGCCTCTGACTCCTGACAAAAAGTGCTGCACGGCTACCCAGACGACGGCTGGAAACGATGGCAGACCCCTCGGGACGCGCCCTACAGTATGATGGCGGATCTCGACATTTAATGCAGAGGATTTGGTTAAAATATCACCAAACCGTTGGTTACCAAAGTCCCCCCAGCGTAAACCGCTCTTTCGCGTACAAGGGAATACGTTGCTTTATTTTATATAGGCAAACATAAGCTGTTTTACGCTTTGTAGTAGACAAACTGCCTGCCACGTCAAAAGCTGCACTTCGTACAGGGCCCGAGGCACGTCTCTACGTCAAATTGCACAGAGCGGTGACAGTTTCCCTCAAGACACGTCTCTGTGACGGATGCACAGAAGGGCTGCAGACCTTCAAAACACGTCTCCGCATTTAATGCAGGATGGTGGCAAATCTCTGTAAGAGATTTGATTACACCTTCGAAAGTCGTAATTCCGGCAAAGACGTCCACATCAACACTCTGGCATGGTACGCAGCGGCTTCTATGCCCATTCAAGATCTGTGCTCATTCGGCTTCAAACGCCCACTCAGTCTCTATGACCATTCGGCTTCTATGCCTGTTCGACTTCTATGCCCATTCGGCTTCTATGCCCATTCGGCTTCTACGCCTGTTCGGCTTCTATGCCTATTTTAGCTTCTACGCCAGGGGTGACGGTCATTTGGCTTCTACGCCAACCTCTTCTACACAAGGGATACCTACCTACGTGGCTTCTACGCCGTGATCTTCGTAGCAGATATACGCGTTTTGTCCCCTTAGTTGGACACGTGTCACATGCTCACTCAAAAGGTCATTTATGCGCAGGCATTGGTTATTTTAACCGTTGTGTAAAAGGGTGCTGTACTGTCCACTCCTCGGTTGTTACACCGACGGAGTGGTCACTGTCACCAAAACTCTATAAATAGAGACCCCTATCAATGGGGAACAAGGTCGACAATTTGGAAGATCAAACCAGGTCGGAGAATTGGTAAAAAGAGAGAGAGAAGAGAGAGAGAGAGAAGGAGAGAAGAGTCCGGAGCTCAGGCAAAGAGTAGGGGTCGACGGCTCTGGCACCGTGCATCCACCCTCCCTCGCAGCCTTCGAAGCCGCTACCCGTCTTCCACGGCACTTCTTCAACATCGTGTAGTCCAAGGGCTAAAGTGATCGACTGCAGATCAGACACCTATAGCAATTTATACCCAGATTAAATAAATTGTACTCCCGCATCCTCGTATAGGATCAAATTGTACAAGTTTGTTTGTAAACCAAAGGGCACGGGTCTCGTATAAACCCTGCCATTGAAATACACTTTTATTCTTTCGTTTAATACCACAAACAACCACCAAGAGAGGAAAGAAGTCAAGTAGCTCCAGTTCATCGCTCTCTGCCACTGTGTTGCGAAGGCGACTACTAGGAGGGTTAACAATGGGACCTGTAAAAGGCATTTTCCATGGTACACGCTCAAGGATGAAACTGTTAGCTACTGGGTTAGTTTTTTCTCAGAACCCCTGGGGGTCGCCCATGATGAGGGTAGTATTCCCCTTGACTTACGCAACAACCTGACATTCCGAGGAGACAACGATTTTCAAGGAACGGACTCCAAGATCCCTGGGGGTATCTTCCCTTGCTAGGTTGATATAGCCTCCTATGCTGAAGGTAGTATTCCTTCCGAGTCCGAGGAGGAGACGGCACTGCCAGCTTTCCCTGATGACTACTCTCACCAGGGGTCTGAGATGGAAAGTGCGACATCTACTGCCCCTTCCATCTCTCCCCACGTGAGGACGGTATACATGGCCGAGGACGACCATAAAGGCCCCAGCGACCGTTAGCACCTCGAGACTCTTGAGGCCATGATACAGACGATGGGTGCATCAATGCAAGTCTTAACCCAGATAATACTAAAAATCAAAGCAAATATGGCTTCTCAACCAACAAGAACCCCTAGACAAAAAAATTTAGACCTAGGGACCAATGGAGATTCAAACAGAAATGCCCGACCTGCGGGTAGTAATCCTCACCTGCTTGGCTTATTTGCACTTTTCGTAGGAGATGAGGCCAAGGAAGCAATGAAGGAGGTCCGGGAACTCCGGGCTCGGCTAGACTCCATAGGAAATCGGGACTCACTTCGCGATCTCGGGGTGCGACAACCATACCCAATAGAATGGAGGGATGTATCGTATCCACCCAAATACAAGCCCTTCAACATAAATATATTTGCTGACAAGTCCTCCCCTCATAGGTTCATGAGTTACTTTGAGATTACAATTGGACTCCTACCCCATAGCGATGCTATCCTTAACAGACTCTTCATTGGGGCATTAACAGGGGTAGCTTTTGACTGGCTATGTAGTCTCAAAGATAATTGTATCTCATTATTCGATGACCTCAAGCATCTGTTCCTCAATAGATTCTATGAGACATGAAATGATATGATGATTTCCTCTCTGATGGATGTTGCCCAGGGAGAAAGGAAACTGACTCGAAATTACATCAACCGGTTCCGACAAACAACGCTAAGGTTTCTCCCTGGCAATCCCGAGGCCACACTAATGGAGATGTATCAGAAAAACATGCTTCCGGCGGTCAGCCTCTGGATGTGCGATAGCCAGTTCAAAGACTGGACGACGTTCATTATAAGCATTGTCAACACTGAAAAGAAGCTCAAAGATGCCCAGAACATGGAAATCCATTTCCCTACTACTGAGAAAAAGGGCAAGTGCCTAGCAACAACGGTAACATCAACCATAATGCGAAAGAAAAGCAAGCCATGGTCGCTAATGTGACCAAGACACCTGAGCAAAAGCAAGCAAAGGCTCCAAAATCAAAGGAGACCTATTCTTTCAAAGACAGTTATGTCAAGACCATCTTCCACATGCTGAAAAAGGGAGATAAAATTTTCCTCCCCGACGTCAAACGTCAGCCTGAAGCGGAGGAGATGAACAAGCCAAAGTATTATCACTTCTATCGGTACATTCGCTACCTGACGTATGAGTACTACACCTTGAAACGATATATCCAATGACTGATCGATACCAAGGCTCTCTCCCTAAATTTCAACGATGTAACGGTTGCCGCTAATATGGTATCCCTCTAGTTCGACAACTTCCTATCGACGGAATCCCAGGATGGAGTCACACCAATCCCAAGGGCAACAATAGAGGTAGTCAATCTTTCCCCAGCTTGCGACCAAGCAGCCGAGCTGACACCTCTTACTACCCCTCGGGGCGAGATAATATAGGTCCACCCGAATCTGGTCCCAGACTTGACGTAGCAAGCAGCGTCTTCCGCCGTCAAGCCTAAAATACGAAAAACCAAGTCCTGCCGTATGGTTTCTCAGACCACTAAGGAGGCCTGGGCAGGGGCAACTAGGTCAGAGCTTGCTTACCAGCGAGATTACGAAGCTCCCGACGTCAATGCACCTCCAACTATTATACCTGTCGCGTCTGATCTGGGTCTATCTTAACCCTCACCAGTGGACAAGTCCAAACAAAAATAGGGACATTTGGACAAGCTGCTACGTAAGGAAATGGCTCAGGGATTGGAAAAGCCCTACAACTTTGACGTCTTGGCTCAACTCGCTAATACTCCGACAAAGTTGTCGTTATTTGAGCTTCTACGACTTTCCAAAGACACTCGAGCTACCCTAAGAGAGGCATTACAAAATAATGACACCTATCTGGCACAGGTCAAGCCTCCAGCTGAAGATTCGACGATATGCTCCCACTATAATAATGTTATGGATGCTGTACCTAATATTACATTCTCGCAACAAGATATGTTGCTTAAAAATAAGAAGCATGATCGTCCCCTTTACTACACAGGGTATATTGGTGCTATAAAGGTGGACCGGATGCACATTGACCTCGGTTCATTAATTAGCATCATTCCGAGGAGTCTGCTGCAAACCTTGGGCATCCCGATGCATAGGGTGGAAGCTACGAATACAGCCATTAGTGGCTTTAATGCAGGATAAGTGCCAGATCAGTGACCTAAAAATATAGGTCACTTGCTACATCATTGACGTACATGTATCCTACAAAGTCTTGCTCGGACGCCCCTGGATACACCAATATACAATCATGCCGTCAATCCTGTACCAATGCTTAAATTATGTCAATGATCATGGCATTATCAGAACGGAGTTCGCAGACATCGACCCATTTAAGAAAGTCAAGACATACTACTCCGATGTGTCACTACTATATTTTCTAGAAAAGAATATTTTGGTTATTTCATAATTAATTAAATATTGTGCATGTTAAATAATTATTTATTATATTATTTAATTATTATTAGATATTAGTTTATTATTTTGGACTTGTGTTAGTGGACCTAACTAGTTTAGTTTAGATCCATGGACCAACATTTGTAATTAGTTAGAATTGAGCCCAATTAGAAGCCCATTCATTAGGAGGATGATTAGTTTAATTAAAACTATTAGACTAGAACCTTCTCTCCTTAAATATTTCTTTATGAGAGGCCCCAAGGGGTATATTGGATATTACATAGTATCTTGAGGGAGGGGCTAAGGGGGTCGACCTATTTAAAAGAGGGTAAAAATTTTCTCTTTCCTCTTTTCATTTCAAATCTAGATCTAGAATTTTTCTCAACCAAATTCTTTTATTCCCACATCAATTCCCTACCAAATTTCCTCCCATTTCCTTTTCAAATTACTACTGGAGACTAGTAGAGCAAGGATCTAGAAGAAGGAAGCAAGGATCTACAAAGAAGAGCAAGGATCTACAAGTTGAAGGTCAATTTTATCAATTTTGGAGGTTGCATTGGGAATCTATCTCCCAATAGGTACTATAGAAGCATGAAAAATATGCTGGATAGCTATACGCAGCATGTTGATGCTGGGCAGCGTAAAAAGATGACTTCAGAGCCATCAATGTGCAACAGAGCTTCTTCGCTAAGTACAGCATAAAATATAAGCTCAAGGACTATTCGTGTAATGCAGTATGTCCAGGCTGCTTCAGCGTAAAAAGGGTGCTACAACGCCTTTATGGCGTAAAACTCATCCTCTTTAATGCACATTGAAGTGTACGAGGAACGCTTCGTATTCCCCGAAACGAACCTGTCAAATCATGCAGTGAACCTGACGTCTGACACCTGACAAAGAGTACTACACGACTACCCAGACGACGACTATAATGATGGCGCGGCACAGCGACCCAGGCTGTCGTTTAGTGCCATTTCCTTGGCGTAAACTGCTTTTACGCATACAAGGGAATACGCTGCCTAGTTTTACACAGGCAGACGTGAGCTTCTTATGCTCCACGAAAGACAAACAGACTGCCACGTCAAAAGCTGCTCTTCGTACA